>CM031235.1:209821004-209978511 GCA_018340775.1 Taxus wallichiana var. yunnanensis | reverse complement strand
CAAATTCCTTCTCAATGTGTCAACTCAATGGCAAGCTTCCTACCATGTTTTTGTTGGTGTCTGAGCCAAATAGGTTTGAGCAAGGCCTCATAACTCGGCTTCAAAGCAAAATTTTCCATTTTCCGTAACGATGATGAAGGCCAGTCTGTCACATTGAAATTTGTTAGCGCGCCCATGGCGCCGGTCATGATGTTTCTTACTGTAAGATAGTGAAGCGATTAGCCTATCCATCATGTAGGTTTGTATTCAATGTGAATTTGTGAAAAAATTGATCAGGCAGTCCATCCTTGCACCTAGCTAGCCTTGAACCCGCGACCCCCGTGGCCTATTTCACGTGCCCCACCATCCTGCTGCACTCACGTATGAAGGACTATGGCGCCAGTTCTTTTTATAAAAATACAAATAGAAATTTGATGGAATAGGTAACAACGTAATACGTAGTTACCTATTCCATCAAAACTAATGGCGACGTGACAAAACTAATGACGACGTGACGGAAAATACTTTTTGCCTTTGTGCGAACTTACGTGAGAGATAGGCCTAGCCAAACAAAAGTACTCATTAGCATATGTTGCTTTCACCTCTTCTCCTAACAAAGCTTAAATTATTATGCAGAAAGTGAACATAACTATTTTTCTCCTATTTTTTACTTTCATTGTTCTCTTTCATGCTTTTGTTAATGGCTATATTAAATATTAATACATCCACCTGATGTCTGCAGAGAGAGGTAAAGTATATTTTTCTACATATTTCTATTAATTTTGGAAAAAGTCATATACGATTTGTTGGAGGCTAATGTATGATTGAGAGTTTGGCAAATTATTGATTTTTGACTATGAAAATATTTTAATTGCCTTTTTGTTTGATTGGTTCATAGTATTGGTTTCATTGTTGGACGTCTTGTTTTTTTCACTTTTTCCTTGTGCTGCTTCATGCCTTCTTGTATGTGACTTCTGTGGATGGTGGTGCATGTGGAGACTCAAGAGAAGAAAAATAGAACTGCAGGGATGTATGCTTGGAGACACCTGCAGTTAGAAAATCTACGGTGGTGGGAGTATAGAGTAGCAGTGTGGTTAAGAACACCTTTCCCTTATATTGTACGCATTGCATTTTATTGATAATTTTTTCACTTGCACTTTGGAGCTTTCTCGAATTCATTTTTTCCCTTTTTGTGTTGTTCATCCCATTTTTCACTAAGTTCAAATCTCATCCCACATCATTGTAGCAAACGTCAAATATGTCGGCAATGTTGAATTTAATGAGAATAATATTGGAGTGTAAGAGGATTGTGCAAATATTGAGAATACATAGAATCCATTGCTACTCATTCATCAGCTACGCCCAACACACCCACTTCACTATTCAACTATAAATAAAGTATTTATTCAAATTCTCAAATCAACAATTCAAAAGTATTTTACTTTTCTTGCATTATATAAGAAAAATGGTACCTTGAAATACATGTGTCTATTTTTAAAAAAAACTGGTACCTTCAAATGCTAAAGGCGTTGGTGGATGCAATGAGTCAAACATAGACTAAGATAATCATGAGCTCACGTTGGAGAAACGAATTAGGGGGACGGGTCACGGCCATTTGGCATTGTATAGCTCATCCCACGAGTTCAAACCAATACACTTCATGCCCATAGGATCCAAAGGTGTGGAGCGATGAACCGAAGGGCTCCATCTCAAAAGAGGAATAAATAATATCAATGATTCGTGTGAGCATGTGGGTTTTCAAGGCAAAATCAACCGTAAGAAGAAGAGGTATGCCACTTTGGCCAGAAGGAAGTAAGTGGTCAAGTTGGACATAGGGAAAGTAAAGGAAAGTGATATCGATGCAAACGAAGGCACCACAAAACCAAGGCAATTTTAAAGAGTTACGAGAATTGAAAAGCTCTTTCTAAAATAGAAAATGGGGCTAATTCCAATACTTTGAGGTGTTTTGGTGCTTTCTTGAAGCTGGAGGAGTAGGCAAGATAATTATACTCTTTGCTACATTTTATAGATTTAAAAATATCATGAAATTGAACCACCCTTTTCCCCGAATTGGTTTTTCATTTGGATGCCTTACTAAGATCCCTCCTTTCCTCTTGATATCTTCTTATTTTAGCAATTATCTTTGTCAATGTGTTAGTGGACAGCATAGATGTCTATGTTTCTTTCCCAAGTGATCGACCTTCGTACATTTTTTATATCTTATTTTCTTCGATTGAGTCTCAAGTTTGTTATGTTGTTTTTAGCTAGTAATTTCATTGTGAAAATAAGCTGCAGTAACTATGAAACTCCCGCTTATCACATGAGATTTTCATGTTTTTGTCATGCTTTATTAACTCTTTCTCAAACCCTTTGATAACCTTTTGATCCTGAAAAGGAAATCTTGTAGGATTGGATTGATCAATGTTTGGGCTAACCGGGTTGGAGTTTTGGTATAAAAAAATTTAGAATGAAGAAGTTTGTGCCTAGCTTATGTGACCTTGGTTGTTTGAGATTCATGTTGATCATCAGTCTTGTTCCTAGGATTTTAAATCCTTCCTTATAAAGTACCTTGCCTAACCCCAGCAGCTTGAACCATAACTATTTTTGGATCACCTAAGTTCGAGGTTACAATTGTACTAATCGAGTGCCCAATTATTACTAGAATTAGCGGCTGGTCCATTTTCCTCTCGAGAAGATTGTTGGTGGTAGATTCTATTTTTTTAACTTGTAGTTTTCTCTTTTACAATGTTAATGCTGCTAATTAATATTGGTTAGATTCTATGCACGTAGATACCTTAATGTTTTGTGATGGAATTTGATATGAAATTTATTAGCCTTTGGGGAAACCTAATCATGCACCGATAATCTTATGGATTTATAGCAGAAGGTGTTGTTTTGATAATGGAACTTAGTAATATATGTTAGTACCTATGTTTGAACGGTTGATTGTGTTATCAAGGGTTGCCTTAAAATATTTTGTTTTGAGAAAGAGATAATTTCTTTTAATTAAACCAAACTTTAGAATTATTGTGGAGGTTTGTAAATCCTTAGTGATATAAAACTTGGATGATGTTTTGTATACTCTTGTTTAACGGAACTCCCTTTTTCACTCACTTGTTGTTACTAGCCTATAAGGGCATTGGCCCCTTCTGAATGATTGGGGAATCTCTTGAGTTAATGGTTAAAACTAGTATATTTTTCCTTTGCTTAGAAATTTATGTTGTGTGGTGGCCGTGTATTAAATTTCAATCATATAATCTATATGATTACATGATTGAAATCCTAATATACTTGGATTTTCGTGTTAATATTTGAACCCCATGGTTCCTCTTTGTTGGGCTGATCAACTCTTGTCATTTTAGAAATCTAATATCATAGCCTATGCTTTTGGTATCTTTTGATAATTTTAGATTTTTGTCCAATATCAAATTTCAATATTATAACTATTTAATTATTTGATGGAAACCCCATTTTCACTAGATTTTTACTTAACTTAAAGGGCCAAGGGCCCTTCTCGTATGATTGTTAAACTTTCGTTTCTTTTGAAACAATGTTCATAACTGAAGTATAAGGTTGTTCTTCTTAGATTGGCATGGTGGAAATTTTCTTATTAACTTAAGGAGTTGTTAGTATTTAGAGATTTGATCCAATCCTTGGAATAGAATGTTTTCCTTTATTGATATTGTTGAATAATAGCTCATTGTTGCTTTGTGTAGTCTTGTCTTATTCAGGTTCTCACGAAATGACTCAAATTATTAATGGTTGCAGTTGGCTTATGCAAGTAGATGAGGGAGAGTCTTGTAAATAATTGCTTCAGTCTTGGTTATGAAGTTCCTTTGTATGAACTCTTATTTGTTGTAAAACTCTAGGATGAGATTCAATGGAAAATTTAGAAGAGGCGGTACCTTAGTATTATATCTTGTGGAGTAATGTTGTCATAATTACTAAAACCTTGCTTTGTTTTGTCTATCGTGAAAAATATAAAATTGATCACCTTATCGTTATGATTATTTTTATTGTATTATGGAAACCTTAGTAAAGCATTCTTGAACGATTGTGATTTACCTTCTTGCTCCCGATTCAAGTGCAATAGAATCTTTTTCCACCTATGGATTATGCATCGTGTTGGGAAGGATTGATGTAACCATGTTTAGTTTTCACAAGTGAGTAATGATAAACTTTGCTCTTCAAATAAAATGTTGAGTTGTAAATCCTTTTAGGACATAGTAACAATGTATTTATAAGCATAATAAAATGGGTTGGATAATCCTTATAGAAGTTAAAATAATACATAAATATACATACAAATAAATTAATGTAGATGTGACCTACTTGATAACATCTGAGCCCTTAACAATCAAAGAGGAAACCATCGTTTGTAACAAAATATATTTACCTTTTTTTTCCCAAGCTAGATTAATCAAAATTATCCTTTTATGGTGAATCCTTAAATGATCTTATGCTGAAATCAATGTTTAGTTTTTGGAAGATAACGGAGTTCTATAAGTAGGAGGGAAATTGTTTAAGAAACCCTTTGATATCTCTCTCTATATTTTGAAATGTGAATGGTTTACCCTTGGTAAACTTAATCAAGAAAAGTCTAAATAATTTTTTAAATAATCTTGATAAATTAGTAGCCTCAATAAAATCTTGAGTGACAACCCATGGGACCATGAAGCTGATTTATTTTGATGTGATTCCCCCTTAACCCTTGTCTTGATTCATTGTAATCTTTCTTAAGTAATGTTAAACTTTAGATCCTTTAGCAAAGAAGATTATTTTTCTGAACCTAAAAGGGTACTTTACCTAAATAGAGCTTATGCTTATCACCTGTGCAATAGAGGTGTGAAACAATTTTCAGTGGCTTGTGTAAGATTAATTAACCTTATGGGAAATGGGAAATGCTCTTAGATCAACAAATTAAGTAATTTATTGGCTTATTATAGAATGTTGAACCTTTAGAAAACTTGATCCTAAGCTGTTTAGAAAATAGTATAAAAGAAAGAAGTTCAATTTTGTTATAAGAATTGCTTGAATTAAGACATGAATCTCCTTGATCATAAATATAGGTCTTGAAAGATGTTTCTGGTAAATGCATAACCTTAAAATATTTCACACCGTGGGATGCCATGAGCTATAACTATGTATTTTGGTTGGTCTCTTATGTTGTGTCTTGTCAAAAAGTCAAGTGAATTGTTCATGATGGGTGTGGTTTGATTCCTTTTTGCATAGGTGGTCAAGGTTGTGTCAAACTTCTTGAGTTTTGGTTATAGCCCTTTCTAGTCACCCGTGCGTTTTCATGTAAGCTCTATGCAAGTCAAAAAAATTATTTGAGTTTTTAGTGTTGTATTTGTGTGTGTTTTTGGGGAGTTACACTTGGTATCAGAGCAGAGGTTCATGTTCTCGAACCTCTAGGCTAGTTTGGAGTTGTGATGGTGTTACGTGATGGTGTTTTGGCGTTGATTGGAAGAGTAATGTGATTTAAGCGTGATGTGAACTATGTCATAATTGTGATATTGTGAACGCACATGTTGTGTATGTCACTTAGTGCATAAATGTTGGCATGTTGATGTGTTGGAGATGAGAGTATTCTCTCTCTTTTTCATGAATTCAATAAGAATTCGAGTGTGATGTACCATCTTGTTGTGTGTGTGAAAGGAATGTTAGTGTTGATTATGGAGTGTTGGAGCCTTTCAACATTTGTGATGTGTGAGGGTGTTGATGTGTTGTATAGCAAGGTTGGTTTGTAGTGAACTAGATTTCATAATGATGTCATTATCATTTGTATAGAAATGTGTGTCCCCATGTTATATGGCAATTAACTGTATGTTGTGATTGTGATCGTCATTATTGTAATTCATGTGATATGTAAGAATTCATGTCATGATTTAGGGACATATGGTGGTGTTATCCTAATTTTCCACCTCGGGTAAAATTGGTCAAACACGACCCCGCATAGAAGAAAACCTAAGGTTTGGCTCTGTCTTGCGTGCTCACATCCAAATCAAAATATGAGAGATAGAAAAGAATCTACAATGGAGGAGCAAGCTCAAAATGGAATCGAACAATGACAACAAGGAGGCCGAGGCTCACATGAGGAAAAAGAGGAAAGACTCGTAGTTTTCGACTTAGCCAAAAATGATTTAACTCGTAATTTGAACAAATAAACTCGTGGAAGGCATCATGTGTTAGCTTGGCATAATTCAAAAAATGCATCAAAATGGAAGGTCACAAATGTGTGCTAATATTCCATGTGTCCAAACGGTGCAACTTCGAAGTAGGTCTAAAGAGTAGCCCCTAAATGAGTGTGAATCTTCCACGTGTCCCAAGTCCAAAAGGAGATAGTCGACAGTTGAAAAGTTTCAGGGCAGCGGAACCCTCCACATGTCTAATTGGTGCAACACCAAAATTTGGTCCAAAGAGTGGGTTCCCAAACTAGCATGGGCTCACTATGTGGTCAGAGGAAAAAAGGGGACAGATCCGGTCTTAGAATCGACTAAGTTTAGAAAGGCCAGCGGAAACAACCACATGTCAGCTCGACATAATTTTAAAAGTGAGAGCCCAAGGTAGAAACTTGACTATGCGCTAGCTCTCCACATGTCTAGGGTTTGACATAAGCCAAATGGCGAGGGCCCAAATTGGCTAAGTGTAAGAGTGTCGGCGAAGCCACCACATGTCATCCCGGCGTAACTTTAAAGGAAGGATCAAGAGTGGAGGCTCCAAACTTACGCCACCCTCCATGTGTCCAAAAGTCAAAAGGGGACAGAGCCAACCATTTAAAATTGACTAAGTATCAAAGGATCAATAGAAGCCTCCACACGTTGGCTCGACGTAACTTTAAAGGGAAAATCCAGAGGTAGATCCCAAATGAGCGCGAAGCTTCCATGTATCCCGGCCAAAAAGAAGAAGTCAAGGGGCGAATCGGCCATTGAAAATTCTAAACAAATAAGATCCATAGAAAGGTGCCACACACCTCAACACCGAAAATCCAAAAGGCGCGGCCCAAAGAAGGAACCTGAACTAGTGCCAACCCGCCACATGGTCAGAGCCCGAAACTTGAATTGGCCCCAAATCGGCTAAGTATAAAAGAACCGGCGGAGGGTGCCACGTGTCGACTAACACAACTTTAAAGTAAAATTCAGAGGGACAGTCCCAAACAAGTGCTTTGAGACTCCACATGTCTCGAGTCAAATAGATAGCCCCCACCAAAAAAAAAAGACTTAGCCAAAATACAAATAAATAGAGAAAAGTTTCATAAGGAGCCACGTGTCTCTTTGGTAAAACTTCAAAAGCAAAATCCAAAAGTAGTCCCCAAATGCATGCCAACTCTACACATGGCCATGTTTCAAGTCAAAGTGGAAAGGCAGGTTGCTAGATGCGAGTTCATTTTTTTTGGATTTTGTTGCAAGCCGCGCCTCCGCTCTTGAATACCCCAGTGAATTCATGTGTCAAGCCTAAATTACAAGTGGGTTGGGGGACCCAGGGAGGAATTTTTGTAAGTGGAAAATGTGGGCTAGCGGGCCTGAAGATGAATTTTGGGAAATATTAGGTTGCGGGGTTGTGGGAGTTTTTTTGCATCTTTTTCCACTTTCACAAAAGCCCAGTTTGCAAGTGCGGGCCCATGGTCCCGCAAGAGATTTCTTGCCAAGAATTAAAATGAGAAGGATGCGGGCTTGCGGGGGATTTTAGGAAAAAGTGAATTTTAGACCTACGGGGCTATGGGAGGTTTTGTGATATTGTGTATTTTTGTAAAAAGTACAATTTGTATTGTCGGCCAGCATATCCGCTTTGCAAAGGTTACGTTTCGCTATTTTGCACAGTCTTAACTAAAAATCTTCAGACGGCCATATATTTTGACTGGAAGCTCAAATTTGAGCAAGAGAAGACATTTTAGAAAGGTCTAGACCTCATCTATGCATGGGAGACTAAAATTTAATTTTGATGAGGTTAGGTGGGTGAAAATTTGTAAAACATCTTTCAAGACATTAATGCAGAATCTAATTGCTTCAACTACCAGATCAGATTTGATTTGATCCGTCATTTTTCCTTCTTCAACACACCAAACAGACATAGAGAGGTAGACTTGAAAGATTGTAGGAGGATTCATAGTGGGCATTGATGGTTGGTGGTTGGACTTTAAGAGTAGAGTCGAGTTTCTCTTCTTTCTCTCTGGTCTTCATTATCTATATATTGTAAAAACTTCTCATTTAAGAAGGGGGAGACATTCTGGAATGTGGGGATACTCTGTCAAAGTTGTTTCTTGACTCCATCTAAGATGTAAGCCTTCTCCTATGCCTGAAAGCATATTTGTGCCTTTGAGCACCCATGTAATAGTCTATGCACCTTATAGAGCAATAAAATCTTGTTTTGTGGCATCTTTCAACCCTTGGCATTGTTTTGTTGTTTCTTTGTGCCTCTCTATCTCATGTTTTCTCCCTGTGCATGTATTTCATGTTTGCAGGTGCAGGACGTTGTGCTTCATGGAGTTTCGATGGTGGATTTGGATCTGGGTCTGTGTCACTTATGTCTGACATCCCTCAACCCCCTTTTCCTTGTTTCATCCTCCCTCAATAGAGTATCTTGCCACTTCCTTTTCTGGTGTATCACCACTTAGTTTAGGCTCTCTTTCACTCTCTTTCTCTCTCCCTATCCCCTTGGAATGGTTAGATTAGGATAGGTTAGCTTTTCCTACACTCGAGTAACTTGTGGTAGGTAGATTAGGAAGCAAGAACCAACCTTCTCTGGAGGTCCATCTCAAGTTTTGCAAGTCCCATAGCTTGAGAGATGGTCCAATGTTGTGTAATCACACCAAATACCCCACCCAGATCCAAGGCCATTCGGAGGTGTTGTGATTCTACACTAACAGTTTTGGCACGCCCAGTGGGACACTGAGGTTAGGTTTTTTCTCATCTTTCCAAAGTGTCTCATTCCTAACAACAAATCTTAAGCCACTATGTGACCACACTAACAGTTTTGGCATGCACGGTGGGACAGGTCTGAAGCACCTTACCACTTCATCTTAGTAGGTAGGTGTGTTCTTGTTAGGATTCAGCCTTTTGAGGCACATGCAAGCACATCTGGCAACTCCATCTGGTCAATGACCCATTCTCTGAGTTACAAACCTTTTCATCCATTTCCACCCATTTTCATCCATTTTTCTTCCATCTCTTTCATTTTCTTCCATTCCATGAAGTTTTACAATCATGACTTCATTCCCCTCATGGAATTCACACCTACAACAATGCAGTCCACCTCCAATGTATTTCCTAACTCCTCCAGATCAACATTATGATCAGATCTAGAACCATTATGCTTACCCATATGAGTAGGGTCAAAACCAGTTTGGCTATGGAGCTTATCAAGAACAAGGGTATGCATATGATGATAACAACTACATGGAAAATGTTGATCTGTTGGAGAAGATTCAAGGGATGGAGGCATGCATGGTGCAATCTAGGGCTACAACACAGATGAAGGCTTTCAGAATTGGCTATGGGGCACCTTGTCCATGGGCCGGCCCTATGCCAAGACATTACAACCCTCAAGAGAAGGTTGACTTCATGACTGAAATGTTACCTCAACTTGCATAGTGGATTGAGGATATTGAGGTATATGAGAAAAGTGCGAGACAACCTTGTCAATGGGTAAGTCAATCACCAACTCCTTGTCCTTCATTTTCTCTTTCTCAAGCTTTATCATTTCAACGAGTGTCAAGAGTCAAGCCCCTCAATTGCTGCCCCAAATGTTGATTTCCTTTCTCCATCCTCTATTATTCTAACCCATTTTTTCTCCTCTTCCCTTTTCCTTTCTAGATCTGAGTCCCCTCCACAAGAGTTAAAAGAAATGCCTTCCCCTCCACCAAAAAGAAACAAAAAACTAGTGGATACCCCACACACCACTCCTCCTACTCTCCCAGGTCCATGTCAAGGAGAGACTCCAAAAACCAATCAAGGAGAACAACAAGAAGAGGAACCCAACAGAGAAGAAATGATAAAAAATCTGAGGAGTTGGGCTGCTAGACTTGAGTTCAAAAGATTCCCTTGTTGGTTAAACTATGATGGAGGTTGAGGTCAAGCCACAAGTGGTGGAAGCTCCAACTAAGACAACAAAGAAGCTACTATCAAATCCAAAAGAAGAGGAGTTTCCAGATGGAGAGGATCTTTCAGAGGCTCCAGGAGATCACATCATTTTCTCCCCATCATCCACCTTCTAATGTAAGAAGAGTTTGATCTTTCATGAGCATGGTGAGCAAGTTCCATGAGGAGGAAAGCATTTAAGGAAAACAAACTTGCACTTCATAACACCTTCTCTGTTGCCATGAAGAACCAAGGTTGGAAGATATGAATCTTCTATATCCTTCAAAGGAGGAGGAAGGTAAAGAGCAAGAGGATGTCATCATCTCTCTCACATCATCCATCTAGGAATATCTACAGGAAGACTCCATCAGTGGAGTTGAGATTCTAAACCATGGGCACATTCAAAGGACCATAGAACGTGCCCAATCAGGTACTTGGCTTCATTAGGGCCAAGGGAGAAGCCAAAACCAGTCATGTCCACTTCAGAGCATGAGGTTGAGCTACAAAGCACCAAAGGTCAGTAGTAGCACCTCCCAGATTCAAATCACAGAACAACCCTCAGAGGTGTACATCGTGTTTGTTGATACTTTGAGGAGGGAGAGACACCATCTGCAAGGTGGTATTTTACTCTCGTTTCCGACCATGTCCAGCACCAAATCAACTACATGGTCCCAAATTTTGAGGAAGGGAAGATATTTCTCCTTTCCTGTGGCGGGATTTGTTTAGATTTTCTTTGATAAGGGTTAGTATAGGAGTAGGAGTAGATTTTGTTTTCAGCAGAAGAAGTGCTTGTGCACACTCTGCATGTCTCATTTGAGGCATGTATGATTTAATCTTTGTACATAAGTTTTATTTGCATTAATCCAGAGGTGTAGATGCCATGCCCTTCAGTATTCATGGTAGAGAGACCCATAGATGCTTGTAACAGTTGCTAGTTCCAAAATGAAACAAATACAGAGAAACTAAAATTGGGTTTCGAGGCAGTTAATTTCCAAAGTAGGTTCGGTGTCCCCAACCAAGCAGTCGAGCTCACAGGTTTTAGGGGCAAGATCAAATTCGTGTCTACTAGGTAAACTCCATGCCCAATGGATGCTTCAAGGCAAATGGTCTCTTCATTTAGCAGACATATGTCCCCGTCAGTCACCAAATTGTTATCCCAATTTTTCCCCTAGGTAAAATTGGTCAAACATGACCCCGCACAGAAGAAAACCTAAGGGTCAGCTCTGTCCTACGTGCTCACATTCAAATCCAAATCTGAGAGATAGGAAAGACTCTGCAATGGAGGAGAAAGCTTGAAAATAGAATCAAACAACAACAACAAGGAGGCCAGAGGCTCATAGGAGGAAAACAAGGAAAGACTCAAAGTTTTCAGACTCAGCCACAAATGAGTCAACTCGAAAAAAAATAGACTCGTGGAAGGTGCCATGTGTCAACTCAGCACAATTCCAAAAATGCATAAAAAGGTAGGTCCCAAATGTGCGCTAAGCTTCCACGCGTCCAAATGGCGTAACTTTAGAAGTAGGTCCAAAGAGCAGCCCCTAAATGAGCATGAAGCTTCCACGTGTCCAAAGTCCAAAAGGAGACAATCGGCAGTTGAAAATTCTCAGGGCAGCGGAACCCTCCACATGTCTCATTGGTGCAACACCAAGGCTGGGTCCAAAGAGCGGGTTCCTAAACTAGCGCGGGCTCCCCACGTGGTCAGAGTCAAAAAGGGGACAGATCCGGTCATAGAATCAACTAAGTATAAAAAGGCCAGTA
Source organism: Taxus wallichiana var. yunnanensis (assembly GCA_018340775.1). Classification (NCBI taxonomy): domain Eukaryota; kingdom Viridiplantae; phylum Streptophyta; class Pinopsida; order Cupressales; family Taxaceae; genus Taxus; species Taxus wallichiana. The sequence continues at coordinate 209,966,698 of CM031235.1, read as the reverse complement.
GAAAGAACCATGTGTTAGCTCAGTGCAATTTTAAAAGTGAGAGCCCAAGGCGGAAACTTAACTGTGCGCTAGCTCTCCACGTGTCTAGGGTCTGATAGAAGTCAAATGGCAGTGGGCCCAAATGGGATAAGTATAAGAGTGTCGGTGGAAGCCCCCACGTGTTGACCTGACACAAATTCAAAGGAAGGATCAAGAGTGGAGGCTCCAAACTTGTGCCAGCCCTCCACATGTCCAAAAGTCAAAAGGGGATAGAGCCAGCCATTTAAATCAACTAAGTATCGAAGGATCAGTGGAAGCCTCCACGTGTCGGCTCAACATAACTTCAAAGGGAAAATATGGAGGCAGAGCCCAAATGAGTGCGGAGCTTCCACGTGTCCCAGGTCCAAAAAGAAGAAGTCAAGGGGCAGAACCGGCCGTTGAAAAGTATAAATAGAGCAGAGCTAGTGGAAGGTGCCACGTGCCTCAACAACGCAAATCCAAAAGGCGCACCCAGGAAGGACCCTGAACTAGTGCCAATCTGCCACGTAGTTAGAGCCCGAAAGTTGAACCGGCCCCAAATCAGCTAAGTATAAAAGAACTGGTGGAGGTTGCCACGTGTCGACTCGACGGAACTTCAAAGGTAAAATATGGAGGAACAATCCCAAACAAGGACTGAGCCTCCATGTGTCTCGGGTTAGATAGATAGCCCCCGCCAAACAAAAAGGGACTTAGCCAAAATACAAAGAAATAGAGAAAAGTCACGGAAGGAGCCACGTGTCTCTTCGGTGCAACTTCAAAAGTAAAATCTAAAAGCGGTCCCCAAACACATGCCATCTCTACATGTGGCCATGTTTTAAGTCAAAGTGGGAAGGCGGGTCGCCAGAGACAGTTCAAGTTTTTTTGGATTTTGTTTCAAAAAAGGCATAAAGTATAAAAGTAAGCCGCGCTTCCGTAGATGCCTAGAGAATCCATGTGTCAAGCCTAAATTACAAGCGGGTCGGCGGACCCGGGAGGACATTTTGCCTAAGTGGAAAATGTGGGCCGGTGGTCCCAAAGATGAATTTTGGGAAATATTAAGTTGCGGGGCCATGAGAGTTTTTTTGCATCTTTTTCCACTTTCAAAAATCCCAGTTTGCAAGCACGGGCCCATGGGCCTACGGGAGATTTCTTTATCAAGAATAAAAATGAGAAGGATGCGGGCTTGCAGGGGATTTTAGGAAAAGTGAATTTTGGACCTGACGGGGCTGCGAGAGGTTTTGTGATTTTGCATCTTTTCACAAAAAGTGTAGTTTGTATTTTTGGGCCTGCGGATCCGCTTTGCAAAGGTTACGTTTTGCCATTTTGCATAGTCTCAAAGAAAGATCTTCAGACGGCCATATCTTTTGACTAGAAGCTCAGATTTGAGCAAGAGAAGACTTTTTAGAAAGGTCTCTACCTCATCTATGTCATGGGAGCCTAAAACTTTAATTTTGATGAGGTTAGGTGGGTGAAAAATGGAAAACATCTTTCAAGCCATTAATGTAGAATCTGATTGCTTCAACTACCATATCAATTTAATTTGATCCTCCGTTCTTCCTTATTCAACACACCAAAAAACATAGAGAGGCAAATTGATAGATTGTAGGTGGATTCACAGTGGGCAATTATGGTTGGTGGTTGGACTTTAAGAGAAGAGTCGTGTTTCTCTTCTTTCTCTCTCGTCTTCATCATCTATATATTGAAAACACTTCTCATTTGAGAAGTGGGGAGACATTCTAGAATGTGGGGAAACTTTGTCAAAGTTGTTTCCTGACTCCATCTGAGTCTGTAAGCCTTCTCCTACACCTGGAAAGTGTATTTGTGCCTCTGAGCACCCATGTAATAGTCTGTGCACCTTATAGAGCAATAAAATCTTGTTTTGTGGTGTCTTTCAACCCTTGGCATTTTTTTTTGTTTCTTTGTGCCTCTCTATCTCATGTTTTCTCCATGCATGTATTTCATGTTTGTAGGTGCAGGATTTTGTGCTTCATGGAGTTTCGATGATGGATTTGGATCTGGGTCTGTGTCACTTCTTTCTGACTTCCCTCAGTCCTTTTTCCTTGTTTCATCCTCCCTCAGTAGAGTATCTTACCGCTTCCTTTTCTGGTGTATCACCTCTTAGTGTAGGCTCTCTTTCACACACACACACACTCTCTCTCTCTCTCTCTATCCCCTTGGAATGGTTATATTAGGATAGGTTAGCTCTTCCTGCACTCAAGTAGCTTGTGGAAGGTAGATTAGGAATCAGGAACCAGCCTTCTCTAGAGGTCCATCTCAAGTTTTGCAAGTCCCACAACTTGAGAGATGGTCCAATGTTGTGCAATCACACCGAATGCCCCACCTAGATCCGAGGCCATTCGGGGTGTGTGATTCTATACTAACGTGTGGGCATATGATCCCTATCATACAGTAATTAAATTTGGGTGTAGTATGTAGTGATGTGGTGTGTTGTAAACCGTGAATGTAATGTATGTAATATACCTTGTATTGGTAACATTGGTAAGATGCTATGGTTATTGTGTGTGAACCACCATTTTGTTAGTAATGTAGTTGCATATTATGTCGTGAACCTTACACTCACCGACCCTAAGGGAAATCGATAGAAGTGTATGTTTGGAGTGATGAATTATGTACCATGGGCCAGTAACTCGAGCTAACTTTTTGTTCTGTAGATGAAGACATGCGATTCTTTCCTCTCTCCTTTTGTGGTTGTTGTATGGATGCAACCTGGAGTGTAACTATGACTATGTTTAGCCTTGTCGAAGTGGTAGTAGGATGGTTCAAATAGAGATGATTATAGCTATACTATTGATATGTTATTTTGTGAGTTGGGGCTCGATGTTCCGAGTGCTAGAACTCATCGTTGAGTACCACCTTGGTGGCCAGATAAGGCCACCTAGTCATCGCAATGTGCTATTCTTATATATGTATTTTATTTGTAAATTGAATTTTTATTTCTATTTTTGTAAGGACCAACAATTTTCTTGATTGCCTTGTTTTATATTTTTGGGCATTTCCTTGGTTTGTGGTACTAACATGTAGATTTTTGCACTAATTATGGCTATTTGGCCATTTTTTTTTCTTGATTTGGATCTTCTTTTAAAATTTTAAAATTTTACCACCTTGCCCAAGGCTTGTACTTTTCCACTTTGCATTTGAATCAGATTGCTATGCTGGTTCTATTGTCGTGATGTGTGGAATAGGGTCATGGGATGCACCATGGAATGGTTGGACCTATGGACCCACTTCATTGTATGGGAGTACGCCCCAAGGAGTTACATATAACTGGCGGGTTGTAGAACCACAAGTTATTTTGTCACTTGGATTAGGGGTGTCTGGAATCTATGTGCCTAGGGCCATAGGGAAACCAACCTCCTTGAGGGAGGCATAAGAGACTTGAGGGAGGTATTTGTGTGTGTGTGATTGGTACTTGGGAGGTATATGGAGTTATCGTGTGATGCTTCAGGAGATATACAGAGTTGTTTGTGATGCTTTGGGAGTGGTTGTTATGATGTATTTGTACTCATGTGAGTTTGGTCATGTTTTGTGATGTTGTGATATGGTTTTGATTCCCTTGTTGACTCTATGTATCTATAATCCTTGTTTTGATTTGTGTGAAACCTTCATCTATGGGAAATTTCATGTTGTTATAGAACACTTATGTTTGAGAATTATTGTATCGATCATATATGTATGACGAGTACTATGTTATGTGGATCATGTATGTTCCTTTCCTTGGTTTGGTTAAGCTCTTGTTGGTGTGGTACGGTTGTGAAAGTATGTAAAAGTATGCTTGTGAATCATTATTGTTGTGTATGACCCTGGTAGTGTGTTGTGATTGTAGTTCATGTTGGGCACCCACAAGAATGAATAAATGAAAATTATACAAAAATGAAATTTTAAAGAACCTGAATTAGGAATAATGTAAATAGAAAGAGTCTAATTAAATAATGAATAAGAGGGAACTACCAATCTTCACAAAACTTTTAAAGTTAAACATTCTACCAAAATGTTTCTAAGGCCACCCTGTGGCCATGCTCTAACGTCTAAAATTTTAACCATAGGGTGTACCTTCATCTTTATTTGTTCTTAGTGGCTTACCGCCTCTCCTCCTTCAATGTCATGTCGCATCGAGGATGATGCTTTCTTAAAGGGAGGATAATGTAATTCCCCACTTTATTTCCCTTAATTGATGAAGTTTGTATTCCACCTTCGCACCTGGTTGTCGATGCAAGAGCGTACTCCTCCTTTTTCTTGGATGTTCATGGTGGTATCGGATCCAAGTCATTTTATCTCACTAAAGCTTTGAGGACCTCCATGGACACCAAATTTCTCCCTAGTTAATTTTTTTCCTTTATTTGCATGGGTGGATACTTACAATAAGGATATTACTATACAAATTCAAACAAGATATATAGATTAATTAAATAGTTTTTAACTCGACCTAACCCAATAAATTAACATAAATAGTTTTCTAAACAATTTTTTTATTAACAAGTAAAACAATATTTATATATATATATACATCTATTAATTAAAATGCATATATTTTCATTATGGAAAATGTTACGGTGGGTATGGAGACCTACCACGGGAGTAAAGGAACTTTAATGCCTGAGAGAAGCGGTTGATGGACATAGGGATATTGTTCTTCCCTTCCATGCAAATTATGATGGATAATGCTTTTGTTGGTTGTGAGTGTGAGGTGACGCCTCCCCAACATCCCTTCTGACCCAAGACTCCTTCCTGACAAGATAATACAAGCAATATTGTGAGTTCCATAAGTCTTAACTGATTCAAACCAATTCAACGTGATGGTCTGGGAAAGGTTGGACAGTTACAGCGATGTCGGAAGTCTAAGACCTACCCTTTTACCATCCTAGGACTTCATTCCTGTTCCTCTTCCTGACTTCATTCATGTTCCTCTTGTTGTTCTCTTTCATGGACGTTTCTCTATTATTTTTCTCTCTTCAAACCTAGGCATGTGCAACTGCAACATTGGTAAAGTATTCCCCCTTTTTTCTTTGATGCATGTCCTTTACTGTTTCAAAACTCATATTTTATCTTTGGCCACATGTATGCTAGCAAGGTGACACATAAGATGACTCAATGGAGCCTGACTATGAGTCAGGTTTGAAAATCATGGAGGGAGGTGTGACTCACAGTCATATAATTTAGTAAAAGGGCCAGGCTCAGATGGAAGAGCTCAAGAAGGAAAGTTTGGCCGAGATGGAGATATCATAGGCAATGAGCTCGAACTCGGCCCATACAGATAGCGAAGAGACTAGAAGCCCGTAGAGGGCACGTCATGTAGTAAAAAATAAAGGCATGAGTCGTCAGTTGATATCCCGGTTGGCGAAGGGATATTGGGTGAGTAATTCGTGCCACTGGAGCTTGGCACGCAGGAGATATGGCCAGAACCCCGATCAGCCAATCCATGGAAAAAGAGAGATAGGGCCGAGCCCCTCGATAAACATGGAATAATGAAGCCAAGATAAATTAAAGACGAGACCCTTGAGCTCAGCAAGAAGATGAAGAGCCCATGAGTCGGTCAAATGTCGAAGGCATTGGCAGATATAATGAGTCAAATGTAGACCGAGCTAAGCGTGAGCTCACATTGGAGAGCAGCGAGTTACAGGGCCGAGTCACGGCCATGGCATTGTATAGCTCAGCCCACGAGATCAAACCGATACACTTTGTGCCCATAGGATCCAATGTGGAGCAGCAAAACGAAGGGATCTAACTCAACAAGATGAGCAAGGTCAAATCAACCAGAAAGTAGAGGTATGCCACTTCGACGTAGGAGTAAGTGGTAAAGTTCGATGTAGGGTGAGTAAAGGAAAGTGATATCGACACAAACGAGGGACCATCGAGCCAAGGCAACAAAGAGTTGTGGAGAATTGAAAAGCTCTTGCTAAAATAGAAAATGGGGGCTAATTCCAATACTTTGAGGTGTTTGTGTGCCTTGTTAAAGCTAGAGGAGCAGGCAAGATAATTCTACTCTTTGCTATTTCGTAGATTTAAAAATATCATGAAATTGAACCACCCTTTTCTTGAATTGGTTTTTCATTTGGATGCCTTGCTGGGAGATCTCTCCTTTCCTCTTGATATCTTCTTGTTTTAACAATTATCATTTTCAATGTGTTAGTGGACAACATAGATGTGTTCCTCCCCTCTAAGTGTTACATTTTCTTTCCCGAGTGATCGACCTTCATCCATTTTTTTATATCTTATTTTCTTTGATTGAGCCTCAAGTTTGTTATGTTGTTTTTAGCTAGTAATTTATGTTGTGAAAATAAGCCTGCGGTAACTATGAAACTCCTACTTATCACACGAGATTTTCATCTTTTTGTCATACTTTGTTAACTCTTTCTCAAACCCCTTTGATAACCTTTTGATCTTGGAAAAGAAAGGTTGTAGGATTGGAGTGATCAATGTTTGGACTAGCCGGGTTGGAGTTTTGCTATAAAAACTTTTAGAATGAAGAAGTTTGTGGGCAATATTTTCGACCTTGGTTGTTTGAGATTCATGTTGATCATCAGTCTTGTTCCTAGGATTTTAAATCCTTCCTTATGAAGTACCTTGACCGACCCCATCAACTTCAACCGTAACTATTTTTCAGATCACCTAAGTTCGAGGTTATAATTGTACTAATCCAATACCCAATTATTACTAGAACTGTGTTGGTCTATTTCCCTCTCGGGAAGATTGTTGGTGGTAGATTCTATTTTTCTAACTTGTGGTTTTCTCTTTTACAATGTTAATGTTGTTAATTAAGATTGGTCGGATTCTATGCACGTAGATACCTTAATGTTTTGCGATGGAATTTGATATGAAAGTTATTAACCTTTGGGGAAAACTAATCATGCATCAATAATCTTATGGATTTATAGTGGAAGGTGTTGTTTTGATAATGACACTTAGTAATATATATTAGTACCTATGTTTGAATAGTTTTTATGTTATCGAGGTTCACCTTAAAATACTTTATTTTGAGAAAGAGATAATTTCTTTTAATTAAACCGAACTTTAGACTTATTGTGGAGGTTTGTAAACCATTAGTGTTATAAAACTTGGATGATGTTTTTATGCTCTTGTTTAAGGGAACTCCCTTTTTCAATCACTTGTTGTTACTATCCTATAAGGGCATTGGCCCCTTCCTGAATGATTGGGGAATCTCTTGGAGTTAATGGTCAAACTAGTATATTTTTTTTCCTTTGCTTCGAAATTTATGTTGTGTGGTGGCCGTGTATTAAATTTCAATCATATAATCTATATGATTACATGATTGAGATCCTAATATACTTGGATTTTAGTGATAATGTTTGAACCCCGTGGTTCCTCTTGGTTGGACTGATCAACACTTGTCATTTTAGAAATCTAATATCGTAGCCTATGCTTTTGGTATCTTTTGATAACTTTAGATTGTTGGTTTGAATATCAAATTTCAATCTTATAACTATTTATTTATTTGATGGGAACCCTGTTTCCATTAGATTGTTTATTTCTAACTTATAGGGCCAAGGGCCCTTCTCGTATGATTGTTAAAATTTCGTTGCTTTTGAAACAATGTTCATAACTGAAGTATAAGGTTGTTCTTCTTAGATTGGCATGGTGGAAATTTTCTTATTAACTTAAGGAGTTGTTAGTATTTAGAGATTTGATCCAATCCTTGGAATAGAATGTTTTCCTTTATTGATATTGTTGAATAGTAGCTTATTGTTGCTTTGTGTAGTCTTATCTTGCTCAGTTCTCATGAACTGACTCAAGTTATTAATGGTTGCAGATGGCTTATGTGGGTAGATGAGGGAGAGTCTTGTAAATAATTGCATCAGTCTTGGTTATGAAGTTCCTTTGTATGAATTCTTATTTGTTGTAAAATTTGGGATGGGATTCAGTGGAAAATTTAGAAGAGGCAATACCTTAGTATTATGTCTTGTGGAGAAATGTTGTCATAATTCTTGAAACCTTGACTTGTTTTGTCTATCATGAAAAATATAAAATTGATCACCGTATCATTATGAGTATTTTTATTGTATTATGACAACCTTAGTATAGCATTTCTTGACCAATTGTGTTTTCCTTCTTGCTCCCAATTCAAGTACAATAGAATCTTTTGCCACCTATGGATTGTGCATCGTGTTGGGAAGGATTGATGTAACCATGTTTAGTTTTCACAAGCGAGTAATGGTAAAATTTGTTGTTGAGATAAAATGTTGAGTTGTAAACCCTTTTAGGACATAGTAACAATGTATTTATAAGCATAATAAAATTGGTTGGATAATCCTTATAGAAGTTAAACTAATACACACACACACACACACACACACACACACACACACACACACACACACACACACACACACACACACACACACACACACACACACACACACACACACAAATTAATGTAGATGTGACCTACTTGATAACATTTGATCCCTTGAAAAATCAAAGAGGAAACTATCTTTTGTAATGAAATATATTTACCTTGTTTTTCCCAAGCTAGATTAATCAACATTATCCTGTTATGGTGAATCCTTAAATGATCTTATGCTGAAATCAATGTTTAGCATTTGGAAGATAATGAAGTTATATAAGTAGGAGGGAAATTGTTTAAGAAACCCTTCGATCTCTCTCTCTATCTTTTGAAATGTAAATGGTTTACCCTTGAAAACTTAATCAAGAAAAGTCTAAATAAAACTTTTAAATAATCTTGATAAATTCTTAGCCTCAATAAACGACTGAGTAAAAACCCATGGGACCCCGAAGCTGATTTCTTTTGACCTGATTCCCCGTTAAACCTTTCCTTTATTCATTGTAATCTTTATTAAGTAATGTTAAACTTTAGATCCTTTAGCAAAGAAAATTATTATTTTGAACCTAAAACAATACTTTACCTCAATCAAAGCTTGTGCTTATCACCTGTGTAATAGAGGTGTGGAAACAAGTTTAAGTGGCTTGTGTAAGATTAATTAACCTTGTGGGAAATGGGAAATGCTCTTAGATCAATGAATTAAGCAATTTATTGGCTTATTATAGAATGTTTAACCTTCAAACAACTTGATCCTAAGTTATTTAGAAAATAGTATAAAAGAAAGAAGTTCACTTTTGTTATAAGAATTTCTTGAATTAAGACATGAATCTCCTTGATCATAAAGACAGGTCTTGAAAGATGTTTTTGGTAAATGCATAACCTTAAAAGATTTCACACCGTGGGATGCCCTGAGCTGTAACTATGTATTGTGGTTGGTCTCTTATGTTGTGTCTTGTCGAAAAGTCAAGTGAATTGTTTGTGATGGGTGTGGTTTGATTCCTTGTTGCATAGGTGGTCAAGGTTGTGTCAAACTTCTTGAGTGTTGGTTATAGCCCTTTCTAGTCACCTGTGTTGTCGTGTAAGCTCCATGCAAAGTCAAAAAAAAAATTATCCTAGTTTTTCAATGTTGTATTTGTGTGTGTTTTAGGGGGCGTTATAGTAGTAAGGCCATATGTTTGGAAGGGAAGGGAAAAATATTTAGTGTAGATATAAATCCCCATGGAGACTCCAAGATCATTCATCTTTTTCTGTAGATGAAAAATGGAACAAATCCTACACACCATCACCAATGATAAGCTAGTAAATGCACACAACTTGGACATTCTAGCACTATGGTGAGCCAATGTCGACTTCCAACCCATAGTTTCTTGCCACACAATTTCACAAGTATATAGGGAAGTACACATCTAAAGAAGAGAATAAATAAGAGAGCTACCACCACATGTTGACAAAAAATCAAATATTGTTAGTAGTGACAACCCAATAAAGGCTACATATAGTAATTTCCTCTATGAAACTATATATTATTATGACATTGGTGCAAAGAGACATGCCACATACTAGAAAAACTTCCCCTCTATGTGTAACCACACAATAATTTCCCTCTCTGTTGGTAAGACATTTTTATAAGTGCGTGCTCCTGGACATGGCAACAATATCCAATATGCCTTATTACATTAATGCCTATGTCCAACACCTTGTGCACCTAAAAATATCCCCCTCTTTGAGGATGCACACACATTATCTATTAATAATCAAAGGAGAGGAGCTAAGTATAAGCAAAGGAAATTATAGGAAGTAGCTTTCATATTTCCTCATTACTACATGACATGCTTGTAATTGATCCTTCCTACGAAGACTTCTGTTGGTGGAGTTTTTAATTCACAAACCATTCCAAAAGATACACTTAGACATTGGTGTTATGATAGGAAAAATATTTGCACCTTGGGAAGAAATCACAAACACCTACATGGTTATGCATATATAGAGGACCAGTACTATTCATGATGGAAGTGTTGTTGAACAAACAATAGTGATAATGAATCACAAGGAGAATGCCCCGTGGATATGGAACTACAAGAATAAGAGCATATATCATGCATGCACCCATATAAAAATGCGATGGTTGATGAACTAGACACGTTTGTACTCAAATATTTTTATAGTAGCCACGATTGGTCAACTATGGTGTCCCTCTCAACTTGCAGAGTTTGGCACTGAAATTCATAGATAAAACTCACCTTGAGAACCAATTACCATATGTTGGTTTTTCCAACTATCAATCTCACTTTCTTCTATCTTCACAACACTAAGTTGCCTATTCTAATATTTTTGGGCATGCTGGCAAGAAAGGACAACTTCCACCCTTAAAGATGATCATTTAAAGTACAATCGATATAGGAAATTCCTACCTGATTAGATGCATCAAAGGTGTATAGTAAACACTCAAGGGCAGAAGTAGGTCCTCCCTTCCTATTGGCTCCAACATGTATTGATTCATTAAACATAAACACAACTACAATACATTCTAGGCTTCAAATACCCATTCAAGAAATAAATCCTCTCGAAGGACAAGAATTGGCAGTTTTCCAAGAGCACGTGAGGACATAATTTACGTTCTTATTGACAAAATGAGATTTCTAGGGCCAAAAATGCTAATAAATATAAATTGTAGGTTGTGTGAGGCATTTCTTCACCATTACAACAAAGATTTCAATGGTTTCTCAGTCATACCCGTGGGTGACTTAGGTCAGTTTCCCTTTGTTGACGATGTACGACTATATGAAGAGAAGTCAATCAGTCACATAATTTGGTGCCATTTTGGCATGTTAATTACCCTAGATATAAATGTCAGTTAGCAAGGCAGGAACCCACAACAAATGGAATTTAGAAATTTATCAACCAACATTAGCAATGTACACACAACACTAGAGGATTGAAATCTTCTCATGTCATAAACATAATCTTTCATGTCTCCAATAGTGAAAGAAACCTTTATATGAGTAAAACATCTTTATACAAAAAATGAATTAGAAACCTCACACAATAAGAGAATGTTAAAATTGTTGCATATTTTAGTGACAATAAGTAGAGCTAACCAAAGTAGACATAGAGTGCAATAGGACCCCAACAACAACCATTTCCTATAATGCTCTTTATCAAAGATCAAGAGGTCATGTTGACATCAAACTTATGGGTAGAATATGGATTGGTCAATCAAGCACTTGGGCAAGTTGTGGAGATTGTCTATAATCTAGAATCACAACCCCCTTACTTGCCTTCATTTATTGTTTTCAACTTCAAAAAATACCACGGGCCCACATGGGACATCCTCCGCCCAACATGTTTTCCCCTTCCTCTTGTCACATGCAACATTTGTTAACAAATCCCACTTAAAATGTCATAGGGCCTCACCATCCATAAGGCATAAGGAATGATACTTTATAAGGTTGTAATAAACATCGACAACATTGATTGCATGAGACTAATAGTTACTGCAATCTGAAGAGTACACTCCCTATCCGACTTGCACATGTCACTTGCTTTTACATTTGAGTGCTACATAAGAATGAAGTGCATAAAAAATTAAATGCACGGAAAGTAGAGTAGGCTAGAATTAGTTGTATATATATTCCTATACATTTACAAGTCATTTAAAATATGTCCTATACAAATAAATCTCATGGGTTACACTTAACAATTTTATCCTATATCAATAAAAAAATTGTCATCAGAAACTTATGTCCCTTCCACATTTGTCAACAATACTACATTTTTCGCTCTTCCTCTTCCCACAATTTTTTTTCAAGAGAATACACATTTCATTAGAACATACATCTCCATTATGCTTAACATAAGCAATCACACATGAGTAGTGTGATGTGAATGCTAAAAGGGATGTGGTGGAAGAAAGAAATGTGGACAAGGGAAGTAAACTAAGAAGTGTAGTTGTGTTTGTTAAAGTATATGATTTGTTAGTTATATGGAGGAAGAAAGAGTGGAATAGAAGTCAAAATTAGTATGGAGGGTGGTGGTGTAATGTGTGGTAATATTATAGAGGATTGAATATTTATGATGATTATTTAAAAGAATGTACCTAAAATGTGAGTGAAGTGAATAGGAAAAATTGCAGAAAATACAATTAACATGAAGAATAGGTTTATGCAAAGAAAAAAATGATGGGGAACAAGATCAGAAAATGGTTGCGACATGGACATAAAGCAAAACATCTTTATGGTGTGGATGTGAAGGAGGATCGAAAGCGAGAGATGAAGGTGAGACTATATGGTATGCTCTCTTCTAGATATATATGTGTGCGCTCGTACTAGGTAGAGCATTTCGGGATGTGAAACTCTAGTTTCCTATAACCAGATGACATATATGTGAATATTTTGAAGGGGTAAGGACCAATTGTGTAGTCATTAAGGAAATGTATTATGGAGATATCTAAAAAGTAAAGAGTGGTTGATCGATAATGCTGAGGTGAATAGTTGTTTGTAATTTCAGGACTTTTGTTTTATGGGTAGTTAGAGCACACATATATGTAAGGGTAATTCACATGTGTTCCTGAAAGGATAATTTAGATACAAATAGATGTTGACCATACATGGTGTGCGAGGGTCGTGATTTCATACACATTTGACATTAGGGTTTCTCTCTAGCAATAAGGGTAATGATTAAGAGTTCTCTCATCAATAGTTCTGATGGTTTCATCTATCAACATGCATCGGAGTCAAGGATTGCAATTGGTTGATGTTCAATCTATTAGATAAGACAAAGACACAAATGAAAATTTAGAAATAAGGTGGTAATTAAATAGCTATATGCTCCATACCTATTCCATGGTTGAAATTGTTCTTACCAAAACAATATTTGATATTTGTGCTTCACATTATTGTCTTCATCTCACTTTCATCATTCATGTGAGTACAAGTTGGGCTTAAAGAGTTAAAATAGAAAATTTGGGAAATCTAATAGGTTACTCATTCAAAACAAAACCACAATGGTTGCTCCTTTGTTGCCCCCTTTCAATTGTAATGTTGAGTAAATGTAGTAAATCAAGAAATTTGTAAACAACTATCTATGATAAAAACTTACGATTCTTGTCTGTAGTGGACGGGTGAATGTAAAAACATGGTATTGGGTGTTCATGAGCCTCCTCCATAATGCTACCATGTAGTCAACGGAGATGATTAGAAAGAAAATTTCCCTATCTGATTCAGTGTTTGACTCACAGGCTTTGGATCCAACGAATCTGAAAAAATGCAACCGCTAATTTCAATGCATACAAAAATCATGTAAAGAGCATTGAAAATAACTACAAATTAGTGGGGGTATAAAAAATGTTTTGGATGTATTTTACCTAAAAATCCTAAAGGAGCTAAAGTTGATCATCTTCCAAGCATGGGTGAATGGCGGCGTGTTGTCACCTGGGGTTTCAACAACTTGTCGGTCGTCGTTATCTTGCATTATTACTGCACTCATGGAAAAATATTTACATTGAAAAGTTGATCTTTCGATGCCTCCTTTCAAACATGGAAACAACCTAGGGTCTATTATTTTTTACGTAACTAGTCATGCCACCATGACCGTTAATATGCCAAGAAAACACCATTAGCTTGAGAATGTAAAAGTTCTTGCACATAATTAGAGAAGTATTGCAGTGGACTGTGAAGAAGGGAGAGGCATATAAATTGAAGAGGAACCGCCATGGGAGGATGTGTCTATAACACTTGGATATTTTAAGAAGGTTTGATTTTCCTCCTACTTTCTTTTGTGTATCCTCTCTCTTACAACAAGGCTCTGCTTCCTCTCCTTGGTAGCCACTTTCTCTTCTAGTGTTTCATGAAAGTATCATATTGTGAGCAGCTACACCATTTTTTCTTCCCTATTTTCTTCATTCTAGGGTTTCTTCAGTAGTGTGAGTGTTAGGGTTTCTTGAACTTGGTGATAGTCGATTAAGGTTCAACAGTTCTGATTTTCCCATAATCAATGAACTTTGTCGCTTCATCTCGACCGTGGACGCTTTTGACTTGTGTCAGATGCCCCCGCGCATGCCCAATTGGAACAATGCCTTTCGGCGTAATTATTAGATTCACAAATTAACAATTTTTTTACAAATATTTGTGACCTTTTTTACAGATTAATAATTTTATCGAAAAAATATAGATTTTTTTCTTTAAAATTCACTTACCATGCATACATATTTCCTAGTTTTCAATACAAAAAAATTAACCTAAAATTAGATACTTCCCAAAAACCATCACTCTAAAAAATACTCTGATCCTCATGTGCTTGAGTTTCAACGACAAGTATGAAACTTTATCAATGGAGACATGCTTTCAATAGCCGACGTCTTCTTAGCACTGAATTACCTCGACGGACTCATCGATTTTATGTCCCAGTTCAACTTTCCGCTCACTTTTTGTTTTTTCCCTGCTTACAATTACATGAGTAATGACAATTAGAATTTCGCACAGCAATATCCACATCCAAAAACCCATATCTTTACAAATTGCATTGTGCATGTATCTATGGCAAGCAGTCTTAACATAAAATTATATATGTCCAAGGAAAAGAGGGAAGAGTATTGAAAATCTGAATATATGGAAGACATGATAAGTAGTTCATAAAACTTAAAGGCATTTCGTGCGAAGAAAGCATCACGTCCCACCCTCGATCTACAGTACCTGCGGAAATACAAAAATAAAAACAAAGAATAAAATGGTATGTAATATCCAAAACTTTTGTAAAAATAAGAGGAAAATAGGGTTACTGGAGCAGGTTTGAGGAGTATAGTTGTGGTTGTGGGAGGCATTAATTGAGGCAGTGGAAGGCGAAGTGAGAGAAGCTGGAGGGGATTTCAAGCCTTGGCCTGGTGGGAATAGGAAAAAAATATATATAGTAAAGTTTTTAAAAACATTAGTATTAAGAAAACTTTTGAATAAAAGTTTGTGGATTTTGTTGGCAATGTATCATTCACTAATAATGTATTGACAACAAAGAAAGAAATATGCATTTTGTAATTGACTTTTTTGATTGAAAAGTGCGTATATATATATATATATAATATATAGAAAGATATACAACATTAATAGTATACAAATTGGGTAGAAAAAGTCACATCCTAAAATACATAGCATATTGCATAGGCCTTAAAAAATGAAAGTTTACAAAAAACCCATATAAAAGTGTAATAATCAATCCAAAAAAGTTGAGCAAAACAAGAAGCTGAAAAAATTAGGTTGCAGTCGCAACCATGGAAAACAGAGAAGGCAGAAGACTGTCGGATTTGTCACCCCAACCACTGACTTAAAATCGAAGATTGAAAATAACACAATGTGTTTTATTCTCTCTCATTTCTATGTATTTTCTACCATCATAATAAATAATCGTTAGAACTCGCCCCTCAATTTCCTTTGCAATCAATGGACTTTTCTTTGTTGTACATGGTAACTATTTTTCTTTTGATACAATCTAAACTGCACAATAATAATACCCGTCAGATAATGTATTACCTAATAATAAATAGTCTGTAATTGCTCTGACTTGGTGTGAATAACCCAAAGCATTCTATAATTGACTTGACTGGAGTCAACTTGATTGTATTTTTGATTTTACACCATCAAAAATAAGACGTTAGTACTCACTACTCAATTAACATTGCAATCAATGGACTTTTCTTTCTCGTGCTTGGTAAATACTTTTCAAGGAAGAAGACTATTATTGTTGTGTGTGGAATGTGGCCTTACTTATTTGAACATAGGAAAGACAGAAAATTAGAGAGTCAAGATAGTACTGAAAAAATCAACAGTCGTTACTCACCACTCAATTGCAATGAACGTTTCTTTCAGAAAATTAAAGACTGTAATAGATAGAAAAATGAAGATAGTATGTTAATACCAAGTAAAAATTAAAGACTCAAGATAATACAGAAAAAATCAACAGCCGTTACTCACCACTCAATTGCAATGAACGTTTCTTTCAGAAAATTAAAGACTGTAAAAGATAGAAAAATTAAGATGGTACGTTAAGACCAAGGAAAATGAAGTCAAGCTCGCACTCACCAGACAATTTCCATTGGAATCATTGGACCTTATTTTCTTGCGCGTGGTAGGGATAGAGTTTGTTTTCTGTCACAAACTTTGATTTATGCTCTTTCCCGCCACTAACGCCAAAGCAAGTCAATATCCAGTTAATAAAAGCCACTCGAAAAGAAAGCATAAGAAAAAGAGAAAAAGATAACAGTGAAGGAAAAGGATACGCGCGCGGTGCCCTTATTAGGAAGGGAAGATAAAATATTTTCAAGCTTAAAGTTGAATGCATAAAAAGACTCAAAAAGCGTGAAATGAGTTGGAAACTTGGATGGACGGACAGTCAAACGCTGCTCCCATCTCTCGGATCCATCCCCATCCAAAATGGATGGGGTGGGGCCAGCCCTATCGCCCTATCTAATAGATTGATCAATCGATCGATCTGGGGATGGAATGGGTGGGTGGTAGATAAGATAGTTCAGGGCCATCCACACCTATGCTTTATCTAGCATCTATGGATGAATGGTAAAAGCACCCAACTCATAATTGGTGAAGTAGGTCGCCGATCTATTAACACATGTGTAACGCTCATAAATTACACACACAAATACAACAACAATAATACCAGGATTTTTTTTTTTACTTACATTGCTCACTACACAACACCACAAGGCTCTAAGCAGAGAAACTCAACAACGCATAAGACACTTACAAAAGTCATCGACTCACATAGACACATGGCAACACCATATAAATGTCGATGCCACAATTTCACTAATGAACGAATTCTAGCAATGACCCAACCACAAGAAAAGGGACCCAAGGATTGGAAAGCCCACACACATCATTACCATGATTACAACTTAGTTATGATTAACATTTCAAGAACATTACTATGCAAGGATGATTTTGTCATTTTTCCACCTATAGGTTCTTAAATTAATTTCACATTCAACTTATAGTTCGATCATGTAGATTAGCTCTTTATCTCTTACAACGATCTCCGAACTTACATTATTATTTTTCATTTTTCAAATTGCATACAAAGTTCCTAATTCGCTCATTCTTATGTTAAGCTTATGTTTCTCAAACGTTTATTCAAAGTTTAAATTTTACCCTTACTACAATAGAGAATCTGAAGTAATGTTAAGACATAAATCTTAGGATTTGGGGCAGATTTAGATTCAAGATACCTTTTCCCAAAACATTTTTCAATCATGATGTCCTTATTTCCCATCGTAGTTAAGATATATCAAAAACTTGTTGAATCCATTCAACATTCCCACATCAAGAATATATATATATATATATATATGTATGATATATATATATATATATATATATATATATTATATATATCTTTTGTTTTCGAAGTTAGATCACACCAAGGCAATTCATATTCTTTTTAACACAAGTAAATGTCTAATTGAGTTACAAGGACTCCAAGAGTGGCATTATTCCTAACCCCAATCTCGTTTTATTCTTATATGCTTTACTCGAACATTGCACTATGGTCTCATTATTGGCATCACTTTGTAACAAAAGAGTTACGAAAGAGTTAATATGTTAAAGAAATTACTTGTCTAATATCTTAAAGAAGTACATGATTGGAAGCATTAGAACCATAAACAAAAACCACAAGTAATTTGTTTTCAAAGTGAGATCCCAGGAATTTTTCCACCTACAAGTTCTTAACTTCATTTCACATTCAACTTATAGTTCGACCTACATAGATTAGCTCTTTATCTCTTACAATGATCTCTTTATCTCTTCTGAACTTTACATTAATATTTTTCATTTTCAAATTGCATACAAAGTTTCTAATTCGCTCATTCTTATGTTAAGTTTATGTTTCTCGAATGTTTATTCAAAGTTTGAATTTTATCCTTACTACAATAGAGAATCAAGTAATGTGAAGACATAAATCTTAGGATTTGAGGCAAATTTAGATTCAAGATACCTTTTCCCAAAACATTTTTTTGATCACGATATCCTTATTTCCCATCGTAGTTAAGAGATATCAAAAACTTGTTCAATCCATTCAACATACCCACATCAAGAATATATATATACATATATATATGTATGTATGTATGTATATATGTATATGTATATGTATATGTATATGTATATATATATATATATTATAATTGTTTTCTCAGAAGTAAGATCACACCAAGGCAATTAATATTCTTTTTACACTAGTAAATATCTAATTGAGTTACAAGGACTCCAAGAGTGGCATTATTCCTAACCCCGAATCTCGTTTTATTCTTATATGCTTTACTCGAACATCTAGTGCGCTATGGTCTCATTATTGGCATCACTTTGTTACAAAAGAGTTAAAAGTACTTGTCTAATATGTTAAAGACATACATGATTGAAGCATTAGAACCATAAACAAACCACAAGTGATTTGTTTTCAAAGTGAGATCCCATGTTTCCACATTTTGCGATTCTGCGGGAGGAATTTTATTTTTTTCTTACATTGCTCACTACACAACACCACAAGGCTCTAAGAAGAGAAACACAACAATGCATAAGACACTTACAAAAGTCATCGACTCACATTGACACATGGCAACACCATATAAATGTCGATGCCACAATTTCACTAATGAACGAATTCTAGAATGACCCAACCACAAGAAAAAAAGGAACCCAAGGATTGAAAGCCCACACACATCATTACCATGATTACAACTTACTTACGATTAACATTCCAAGAACATTACTATGCAAGGATAATTTTTTCATTTTTCTACCTCTGGTTCTTAACTTAATTTCACATTCAACTTATAGTTCGACCACGTAGATTAGCTCTTTATCCCTTACAACGATCTCCGAACTTACATTATTATTTTCCATCTTTCAAATTGCATACAAAGTTCCTAATTCGCTCATTCTTATGTTAAGCTTATGTTTCTCAAATGTTTATTCAATGTTTAAATTTTACCCTTACTACAATAGTGAATCTGAAGTGATGTCAAGACATAAATCTTAGGATTTGAGGCAGATTTAGATTCAAGATACCTTTTCCCAAAACATTTTTCGATCACGATATCCTTATTTCCCATCGTAGTTAAGATATATCAAAAACTTGTTGAATCCATTCAACATTTCCACATCAAGAAATTATATATATATATATATATATATATATGTATATATGTGTATATATACATATATATGTATATATGTGTGTGTATATATATATATATATATATATGTATGTATATATATATGTGTGTGTGTGTGTGTGTGTGTGTATATATATATATATATATTGTTTCGAAGTTAGATCACACCAAGGCAATTAATATTCTTTTACACTAGTAAATGTCTAATTGAGTTACAAGGACTCCAAGAGTGGCATTATTCCTAACCACGAATCTTGTTTTATTCTTATATGCTTTACTCAACATTGCGCTTTGGTCTCATTATTGGCATCACTTTGTAACAAAAGAGTTACGAAAGTACTTGTCTAATATCTTAAAGAAGTACATGATTGGAAGCATTAGAACCATAAACAAACCACAAGTGATTTGTTTTCAAAGTGAGATCCCATGTTTCCACATTTTGTGATTCCGCATGAGGAATTTCTTTTATTCTTAAAGTCATAAGTGACATAACAAGGAATTACGGAACCAAGTTTTCAATTTTGTGATTTCTCTTAAGTCAACATCTTTCAAATCAATTTCGTTTGCAAAGAGTTACTTACAATTTTCTACCCACCAGTTAACCTCCAAAACAACTATGGTTTATTTTAATTCCAATTTATACTCAAGGATCTACGCCCTATAACAGATCATATTAAGGTAAAAAAAAAAATTTTACCCAATAAAGCCTCTGCAAAGGACCCATATACTATACTTTCACTAGCCAAGATAACACATTTAGCTAAGAAGATCTAAAGAGGTCATTAATAAGAGTTTAAGTAATAGTACAACTATTTCACTAGCTCCATTGTGTCATCTAGGATCCCACAAGCAAATCATTCAATGAAGAAATTTAATTCTAAATCCAACTTTGGGAAGACAAGGTAGTCCCTTCTTGGACATAGGATACTAAGGAAGTGCTAGTTCTACTTTAGATAAATTTTGACCGTGTCGCTCCTAGCTGTCGGGTTTATGACGATGTCACTAAACATACTGACTAAGACGATAAACCCATTCTTGGGCTCTTATTTACCTAAAATAGGAGGTGTCATGAAGAGCAAGGTTCATTCGAAGGTCTCAGTTTTCTATGCTAAGGGATTAACACATGCAAGGTTAGTTATGCACGAATTTGAACTAGGGTTGACCGTTTCATTTGCATTTCTTTATTGCATTTTCAAGGTAAGGAAAACATGGCTCCCCAATTAATTAATCATCTATTGTTCACTGGAAATACACTACAAGATATTAAATTCAAATTCATTTAACATATATATATCAACCTTTTTACCATACGTAAATATGAATTAAAATTGCACCTATGATTAAATGCACATTTCCCAAGGTATACTTAAAACTAACATCTCACACATATTACCAACTTTCACGTATAAAATTTTTGTAACATGCCTATACATTATACATATATACATTCTACAATGACCTATACAAATTATAATAATAAACAATGAATTACACCATGCCTTTTCTCCATCTTTCTTGTATCTTGCAAAAACATGTGAGCAAGAAATCAACGATAAATAGCTGGCATGACATCCACCTAGATCTAGCATAATTAACGTTTTCAGTTTTCCATTTATAAAATAATAATAATTTGCATTTGAAAGGAGAGGGTTAGAGACATGTATTGATTTCATTTCATTTCACTTCATTTCTTAACCAACGAGAGAGAGAGAGAGAGAGAGAGAGAGAGAGAGAGAGAGAGAGAGAGAGAGACATTATTTTGCCACAAGTATATTTTCACACAAAAAGTCACATGATAGAGTTTCAAATAGTGATTTACAAGTGTCAACATGTTTCCACGGTTGTTTGGTAACCCGATGGGGGTCCTAAAACTTTCTTTTTATGTTTTCCTACTAGTTGCAAAAACGTTCAATTTAGGGTTGGAGGCTAAGAAAGCGTGTTCAAAAATTGTCTTCCGATGAGTAGAAACACAATAGGTAAATTTACACGTATCTTCCTATATACCAAGAACTCACAAGAACTGATGGAATTTAGAACATGCAAATGGTTTACAATTGGTGGCTAGGTTTTTGAGCCACCGATCGTAGTTGGGCTAGTTGTAACAACACCCAATTTTAGCTCAAGGGCTAAGAAAGCCTCATCCAAAACTGACCTTCAATAAATGAACATGTAATGGAAAATTTCCTACATGCTCTCATATATATGGAGAATTCACTGGAGTCGACGGAATTGAGAATTGACAAACGGGTTGCAAACGGCGATGAGTTTTCTAGAACCACCGGTCATAGTTGAGTCAGTTTGACCTAGTCAAACAATGACCCGAGGCCTAAAAAATGCCTCTACCAAACTTTCTAGAAGAGTTTGTTTCCCCAAACCAAAGGTTACAAGATATTTTCTAGTAAAAATACTAGAGGTTTGTGAAGGCAGATAAGCATTTCGTTGCTTAGGGTTAAAATGTTGGGTCAAAACGAAAGCCAACTTTTTAGTTTTAACAAGTTCCCAAAAGTGTAAAATGGAGTAACAAGGCTCCTCAAGGAGTGGAAAAGAGAGAACAAAGGGTCGTTAGGGGTCAATCTAAATCTTGGCGTGACTCTCCTCATTACAAGGATCACATATGATGCTTGACATCACTTTTAGGGGCTTAGAATGTTGTTTGCACATCTCTAGAAATTATGTTTATCAACTTTGCAAGGTAGAATTTTTTTTTAACTTAGTTAACTCATCTAGCTCTCGCCAATACCAATGGGCACGAGCACAAAAATTTATACACCTTGGGTTTATCAATGCATGCGGTTGTGGGAACAATCTGGTTGATGGTCGAGGTGTAAATTGGTTATGTAAATCACAAGGTGGAGTTTTGTCATTTTAGACTATATAATTTGGTTAAATATCCAAATGGTTAATTATCCACTGGTTCACTATTTCTATTATATTGAATATGAAAGAACTAAATTATGAAAATTATAGAATATTTCGATAAGGAGAGCATGCCTGGAATAAGACGAGTGGGCCTTAGATGTCCTCGCCCTTCCGATCGACCGCTTGCAAAAACATTAAATTTGTTACACCAACGTGACTACCCTTCCATGAGGTATCATTTGGTTGAGGCATTTCTCTAAACAAACCCAAAGTATCTTCAAGAGTATCATTTGCACAAACCTTTATAAAACTCACATTTTAACCCAGACTGAGATCCTGGCAGCAAAAGCGAGCCCAACACAAATCTCCTAACATGAGATTTTCTGTAGTTCCTTTAACACACTGAATCCATGATTACAAGCATGGAATCTAGAAGCTTTATTTTGTATTATTGCAAAAATGATAAAATCATATACACGATTAGATGGTTCCAACTTCCAAGGCTGGAAAAATCATATTTCTTAATGAAAGGATCTTGATTCTGCCAAATGAAAAGACTTTGAAGGGTGCAATGTTCTTGACACAACATCTTGCATTTGTGGTAACATTGTTTGAGAACACATCAGCATGTCTACCATTTTAGGCATCTTATAGTCACAACTTATGTTGAAGCTATTATTGGATTTCCCTCAAGTAGTAGCCCTTTGTCGAGAGTGAGAATATGTGTTGAGAGAACATATGCATGCTCTGAGCTCTCATACAACTGTGCATTTTCCATTCTCTCTTGGATCTCTGTCAACTCAGACTCAAGTGCTTTACAAAGTTGGTCTCCTACCTAAGCAGCTGGAGATTCTTGCACAACAGCTCTTACGGTGCCTAGGATTAACTTTTTTCTTGATAAATCACCCTTATCTGCACATACTCTAGCATAAAAATGGGATTCACAACACTTAATCGATTTCTTTGCCTATCAACTTCAAGGCAGACAAATCGTTGCTCCACGTTGATTGATTCTACATGCTCAATAGAAAGTTCATTTACCACAGGGTTTGAATTATTTTCTATGAGACTGGATCTCTGTATGAGAAAATTGCATTAAAATGATTCATGCCATTGCAGCTAGCTACCATTGATTGCGTTCAATAAGTTGGAAGCTTAAAATCAACTAAAAAGTCCCTTTCTTCCTCCATTGGATACAAAAAAAAAAACCGATAGGCAAATATTTCCTCTCAGAGACAATTGAACCCACTTCAGAATACAAATATAAATCCAGATAAAATAATTTGTATAAAGTAAAGATGAAGAGATATTAGGAATACAGACTTGTCTCAAGGCGCAGGTCTGATTTAATTCATAATCGGATTGATTTTAGGATGGCTAATAGTGAGAGATCCCTCCAGCACAGTCCCCTGTCACGTTCCCTCTCTCACTACAGGGGTTAAATCTGACGGTCACACTTACCCGTCAAGGAAAATTTTTGTGACGGTTTTATAACAAATATTACCTTGCGCATGACATTTATTTTTCATTTTTGACTTTCATAATTATAATATAGATACAAATATTTATATTTTTCATATAGTAAAATCATATCATAAACGTATATCTAATTTTGAAGAGGATACATGTTAATAAAGATGGGGTAAAAGAAAAAAACTAAGTTCAATTTCTTACCCGAAATGTTATAAGATAAATAAAGACTGAAGCCGAGATCAAGTGAAGGCTTCTATCAAATCTGTGCAACTCTATAAATTCCCAAAGTCTTGTAGGGTGTATCAGATCCCATTGTCCCAGCATTGAATTTATGTGTAAAATGTAGACGACTAGTACTTGAAGTGGAAGGAAAACATGCAACAGTTCCATTTCATCACCAAGAATCACAATACTAGCAATAGCCTCAATTTCCCATCTATAACAACACTGATCAATATCCTAGACACTCAGATATACAGAAACTTTGAAGATACAACAATGCAATTGCCTTGGTGATCCTGGAGTGACTTGTAACTTTGGAAAGGTGAGTTTCACAAATAAAGCATGGCCGATAGATGACAAAAACTAATTTATTGAAAGTTTATGTAACAAAATTTTCCAATATATTCCTTACCAATTGGATATGTATAGTTGTTTTATTGTATAACAATTCCTTTTTCTAGCACTTTGTGCATTCTTTTCATCGATTAGTTGTATATAGCCACTACTAGAAGTAGGGTCATGTATCCACAATGTTAACCACAAAATAATGGTTTTGTGAAAAAATGTGAATTATCAACACTAAATGAATTACATTTATAAATACCATCTAGATATTCCACAATTTTGTAATATTTGAGATATTAGAAATTTGGAATATCCATTTTCTTAAAATTTAATAGTATGTAAACAACATTTTCTCCTTTCAACATGGTTTCCAAAATAATAGGACTTTTTGAAACTAGAATCATGAATTTTTTTAATATAACCCCAAAATAATGTATCATGATTCCATTTTGTTTGTTCACTTCTAACATTCAAACGAAGATGTAGTGCCTTGTTTGGCATATAGTTGGTGAGAAGTAATGAAACTAATTGTTTTCCTACCCACCCACCGTATGTCTTCCTCCCTGCTGGCCGCGTAGCTTTCAAAGAGAATCGGATTTTTATTTGATCTTCCTTGTGTTTGTCTCCTACCTGCCATTGCATTAAAGACCCTGCATCCTTTCTTGGCGTGTTCAATTTTTCCTAGTTGGTGGCCGCACATGCCCCATTTATTATTTCTTTTGACTTACAACCTGCTGTCTCTCATAGGATGCCTGTTGTTTTCTGCCCAAACCACGAATGCTTGTTGCGCTCCATCAAATGCTGCAACAGATGAATTGCTTCAGCGTGTTCTGGATAGTGGATTCATTGATGGTGAAATGAAGGTCTATCACCCTGATGTTGCGAGGGTGGGCGTGGGTTCTCAAAATCATGCTTGCATAGCGATGTCGTGGAGCGTAGCGTGAACTGAAATTCTCCTAGGAAAGTGCCGTGAGGAAGTAATTGGCTTTATGCAGCAGCTACAGGGTAGAGAAGTAAACTTATCTCAGAAAATCAGTGGCCTCCAGAGAGAGTTAAGTGCGACAGCTGCTGCAGGGCGATCCCAAGGAACCGTTGGTGTTGATCCTGATGTTCTGGTTGCACGCGACCACAGTCGTGATCAGTTGTTGCAAAATCTTGCAGCTGTAGTAGAATCCTTTTTGAGCGCTCCAACAAGCAGGTGGTCCAACTTCGTTGTTATCTGTTCAGCATCGACTGCATCCTCAAATTCAAGATTCTCCTTCAAGATATTCCTGCCAAAATCGACTATGTGACAGTGAGAGTGTTACCAGGGGACCTGATGAAATTTAGTGCAAAGATTCTCTAATGAGACCTGCAACAAGTCTGTAGGTATTTGTTTTGTATCCTTAAAATCAAATTTATCAGAGATCTACACGTGATAACCTCTGTGTCAGTGCTGGATGGTCAACCGAGCTGTTGCGACGCCTCGGCTGGATTTTGGAGGCCCTAAATCCTTGGGCGGTGGCGATTTGGGTTTTTCCTGATCTTGTTTCGAGCCGTGGTGTGGAACTTGGGAGTCGTGTTTCCTCTGGCAGCAAACGGGCTCGGCCTCCGGTTTCCTCGTGTCCCCTGAGCGTGTCAGGAGAGCCAAGTCTCGAGTCAGCCTTGGGGAAAGCCTTTTTGTTTCCTGGAGGCGGATCTGTTTCAGATCAGAATATTCATGAAGCATTTTTGCTTTGCAATGATATGGGCTTCTTCAACGAGTCACTGAGTTGGCAGGCATAAAGGTCTCTGTTGGAATTATCACACCTTACAAGCTACAGCTGTAATGTTTACACCGAGAGTTTGATGCTATCACCAATCGATGAAGAAGAAGGTTTATTTACCATTACGGTGGATGCCTTCTAGAGCCATGAGCGTGATGTAATCGTTATGTCTTGTGTTCGAGATTCAAATCATGGGGTTGGGTTGTAGTTGTTTTTCACCACGTGAATGTGGCGCTTAGCACGAGCTCGTAAAGCACTTTGGGTTAAGGGCAAGCAGCGCATTGAAACAATCATATGTATATGGAGATGGCATTTTAAACCAGGCATGTTAAACCTGCCCTTGCAATCTTCTGCTACCCTTTTATTATGTCATGAATTGAATGTACTTCTATTTTTTTATCTGTTATGGCATTTAGAATGGGCTTACGCTTTTCCTTGCTCCTCAATTAATTGTTCTCTGGATTCGAAAATGGTATTTTGTAGCATAAAATTATTTCACAATGGACAAAATGAATGAACTATGTAGATAGTAAAACTTAAACTTTGTTTATGTTATTAGTTCAATTTTGTAACGACCCAAAAATCACACACACGAACAACACAGTGAAATACAGGATAACTTTTTTTTTACTAGCTTGACACATAACATGACGCAACATGTCATCACCAAGGATACAACTAACACTATGAACAACTTGATACAAGGATGGCCATAAAGGCAGCACGGAAACGTCCACACCTATCAAGGACAATTTACTTTTCTTTTGTGAAAGGACATGGCAAAAGACCAACCACATTACATAGTTATAGCTGAAGACATCCCACCGTGAAAATCTTCTTAAGATTACTGATTTACTAGAGACATCTTACAATTCTTAGCTTACGTTCTAGAAGGTTCATGATATGTTTCATACCATTCTTCTTATAGGATTAAGTTTCTTTCCTTTTATATAACTTGAGGACTATCCTAGGATCACCTATAATATGAAAATTCCTTGATTAATTTGTTTACAAAACCAGGAGATAAGAAATTCCACAAGGCTATCTATCTAAATCCCCACTACTGAAACTCGTTTCATACCCACATTGCATAAGGAGGCAAGCGTAAGATCAAAAGGAGAGGAGTATCGTTAAGGTTCAGAACCCTAATAATCTTTGATCAAGGATTAAAAATTTATCATAGCTTAGACAAGGACTACAAGGTACCATGGTAATGGTTAGAGAGAGAAGATAAATTTATTTTATTATGATCTATTTAGTTATTAACCGGTCTTTTAATGAGTCTTAAGAGTTCAATTGAATTTTGGTAAAAGCTTCATTTAGAAATCATCTTGATTAAGTTCGTCGGGGATACACAGGGGTTCCCAACATGGAAGCATTATACTTAATGTGTTTTTATTCAAACTCCTGTACTAGATAAGATCTACCGATATCCCCAAAAGCCAACAGTGATATTACTTTTAAAATTAATTAACGTTTCCCAACAAGAGGACAATGTTTAATCCATAGCTTAAGGTTAGCAATGGTAGGTTTTTTTTTTTTTTTTACATCGTTAGATAAACACTTTCTTTCCAATTAAAGACTCTTAATTTTATCAACCAAATACAACTTCATTATTATCTTCTTTATTTATTCATCTATGTATTCCTCTTCTTTTATCTTTGATTATCTTTAGAAAAAGGGGTTTCAACCCACTAAAATATGCCTAGAATAACATTGATACTAGTACCATGGAGGGTTACTAAACCAATAAGCATTATGACCTAAAAGAAGAAATTATTGTTATTTAACAAGAACGCAAACCACGGTTATAACATTTCCATTCAACATGGCACATGAACCAAAGGAGTCAAGAGATTGGATTTCACTTGGGTCAAGAACAAGAAGGTAACAAAATAAGCCAAGCCATGCTACAAAATTTCCATGACTGTAAATGATATCACCAAAAGAATACTCATAACAAGGTCAAGATTGAATATTATTTCTCACAAAGGTAATTTACCAGTTAACCTACAGAAGGACAAGACAACATCATCACAAAATTTCAGAACAACCCGAGGCAAGAGGTCTTCTAACTCCTTTGTAAGCACTATTACAAAATTTACCTCACATTGGAAATTTTTACAAGGAACTTCATAAATTGCACTGATGAAACCTTTACAACTCTTTCCTTTAATCTACTTGCATAATCCATCTGCACAAATACTAGCTAGAATCAGTTCGCGAGAACTGAGCATGTTAAGGCTACACATTGCAACAGTAAGCTAACATTTAACAATATCAAGAAAGGAAAGTTCTAATTCAAAAATGGATTAAAACACAACCCACAACTCCAAAATTATTCACATGAGAAAGAAATCTAAACCATCCAGCAAGGAGAAAGTCAAAATACCAGTAAGAACAAAATCACATAAATCAAGGCAAGACCTTATGGGTTAGGAACAAGAAGGTCAAGAGTGTTGATATTTCCTTCATGTAATCCTATGGATTACGTGATTGGAGTCCATTACCAAATCCATCCATCTAAAGAGGTCCAAGAGAAGACAAAACATACTAATTATGATCGTAGGCGCGAAACAAAACGACGTTATCCAATTCTCCCAAGGAGAAGCTTCATAGTAATTGTTAGTGCAAAATCACAACACCCCTGACGCACATCAGGCTTCTAGGTTGATGTTCGAGGCATCAGGTGTGATTGCACATGGAAACCTCTCTCCAAGCGTGGGACTTGTGAAACCGAGAGAGGAATCTCTAGAGAAGGCTGGTTCCCTCCTAAACTACACGCCACAAGCTATTCCAAAGTGCAAGCAAGCTAATCTAATCCTAATCTAACCATGCCAAGGAGACGAGAGAGAGAGAGAGAGGAAAAACAACAAAAGCCTACACTAAAATGGTGATACACCGAGAGAAGGAGAATGTTGGACATCTATCAAAACAAGCATGGGACAAAGAGAGGTGAGTAATGGGAAGGATGAAAGATGCATCACAGTCCCAAGGATAGATTTCACAAAAGAAAATGTCCCAAAACTCCATGAACACAGCTCCAAACCTGTAATGAACATTCAAACATGCACAAATACCTGCAATGAAGAGAGGCAAGAAGAGAACAAGCAAAAACGAGAAAGGATGGACAAATGCATCACAAAACACGTTTTGTTGCTCCGGAGTTTGCACCTGAACATCATTCCATTAGTAAAAGGCAAAAATGCCATTACGGAGTAGGGGAGGAGGCTCGAACTCCATTTTCAACCCTAGAGAAGAAAAGAAGGGAGGGCAGAGCAGAAAGAATGAACCACTTTTTTTTTTCAAAATGAGCCAAATCTGGCTTTTACATTGCATGGGTCGAGCCCAGGGGACAGAAACGTATAAAGGCATGGGAGCCCATTCTTCCGACTGTAGGTGCATTAAAACGGCATGGGGAACCTTACAAACCCATACCCTGTCACTTTGACTGGATTACAGGAGAATGCGACCCATTCTGCATTAAATTTGGCCGCTGAAATGTCACTTCTGGCCGTGCACATGCGTCAGAGCCGTTTCTCGATTTTCTCCCTCCAAACTGCTCCAAAACGCAAGATTGACCCCTGAATCGTGTAGAGAATTTTACCATCTTTCCGTTGATATAAGGAACGTGCAAATCCGAGCTCTGGATCGAAAGTTATGGAGGTCTGAAGTTTTAGGGCACAAAACAGGTGAAAACGTGTTTTGAAATCTTTCCCGCGCTCTGCCACTTGGATGACACGTGGCACGCTCTGATTGGACGAGCAATTCTCTCTCCTCCGTCTTTCGGCGGGCTGTCTTTTTGAAATTTCCTTGTGGGCCCCAGCTTGGACACGTGGCGCCATTTCATTGGTTCGCGCTGACCCTTTAAAACTTGCCCTTTGACTTTTTGACTTTTCTCCTTGAGACACGTGGCGCGATCTCATTGGTTTTCGGACCTGCCGGCTCTTTCGCGTCCTTCGCGTCTTTTCATCCCAAATGTTCCAAACGCTTAGTGCTGCTCCTGCTTCGCGTCCATTTGTCCCAAATGTTGATTTTGCCGGCGAACCCGCCCTTTTTCAGGTTGGCGTCCATTTGTCCCAAATGTCCCGATTGCCATTTGGCTGATTTCCCAGACTTCGCCCTTTTTCGCCAAACGTCTTCGGCAACATTCAATTTTCTTCCTCGCGCCGCCCTTTCGCACTCCAGCCCGATGTCCCGAATGCAATTTGGGCCACCTGAGGCTTTTTGGCCGATCCGCGCCTTGGCGTCCCAAATGTCCCGATTGCTCCCTTGGCGCAGGACTTAGCCAATTTTTCTCGGTCGAAAGCGGCATTTCGCGCCCGCCGCGTACTTTTGTCCCAGATGTCCCTGTTGCTTTGCGGGCATTTGTGCTTACTTCGGCCGAGCCGGCCAGGTTCGGTCCTTTTGTCCCAAATGTCCCATTGCCCTAGGACTAGGACTTAGTCATTTTTATGATTTTCTGGATCAACCTACTTGCCTTCTGCAACCTTTTTTTCACATTTTCTCGAGCTTGCTCTTTTCCTCTCGAACGGGGAACTTGAAAATATTTGAGGGGACTCTAGCAACATGATTTTTGGCCCCGAATCAATCAATTTTCCTGGGACTTGAATATTCTGATGCATGTTATCAAAATTACCCTGGGGGGGTGAAATTTTGATAACAGTTTGGCGACTCAGTGGGGTCATCTGCCTGCTAGATGAAAAGACCAGTAGCCTGAAGCAATCCATTGGGCATGGAGTCATAAGTAATAGCCTGAAAACTGATCTGAACTTTGAAAATCTCCCCTCTGAGCCACTTGAAACCCACCGGGCATGGAGTTGTTCTCACCAAAACCACTTTGAAACGAAGCTGCAAGAGAAGCGGAACCAGCAAACACCAAAACTATGTACAAAACTGAAAATCATACATGCCCCAAATGGAACATGCAGAGTGTGCACAAGCACTTCTTCTACTGAAAGCAAACCTAGCTACTCTACTCTAAGCTGGAAGCAAAGGCAAGCTAAACAAACCACATAGGTTGTGAGAAATAGCTTCCTTTCTTCAAAATTGGCAGCCATGCAATTGATTTGGCACTGATCATGGCTGTTTGGATGGATGGAAAATCAACAAGAAGCTGGTCTTCTATCCAAATCATCAAGGTATCAACTGAAAAATCCAATACCTCTTTTAGTTGCTCTGCATTTGGATTGGAGAGGTATGGCAGCTGATCCTTGGTACTTTGTAGCTCATCCTCATGCTCAGAAGCAAGCATGACTGGTTGTGGCTTCTCCTTTGGCTCCAATGAAGCCAAATACCTGATTGGGCAAGGTCTGATCCGTTTGATATGCCCATAGCTCTGATTTTCAACTCCAAGAATGGAGTCTTCTTGTAGACCCTCTTGAATGGATGGTGTGGAAGAAATGGTGAAATTCTTCTGTCCTTTCTCTTCCTCCAATGAATAACATGGAAGATAAAAATCTTCCAATCTTGATCCCAAAGAGCTGCTGTAAGATGCAGGCTGCTGCAAATGAAAGCTCTCCTTCATGGCAGCAGGCTCTTGTGTTTGGAATGTGGATGATGAAAGAGAGAAAGGTGAAAGCTCAACCGGCTCTTCTCCATCAAAACAGTCCTTCAAATCTGACAGGTAAACTGCCTCATTGCTGTCCTGCTGCTCGTGTTCAACTTCCTCCATGGTGTCCTCTTGATCTGCAACTTGACCACCATGGTTTCCTTCACTTTCCAATATTGAGTTTGAGAGATCAAACTCCTTTTCAGTAATAGAACTTGAGAGAGATGAAGTGGAAAGAAGAACTGAAGGTTCTCCTGTAGCCTGCTTTGTGCTCGAAGCCCTTGGATCTGCACTTTTCTCCTCCACAACTAGGATGTGCTCCTCTTCTTTTAGATTTGGAGCAGCTTCTCCTTCCTCTAATGTTTGAAGGCAATCTTGCTCTTGATTGAACTCCTTCTCCAGCATGAAGTTTGTCAAGTCAAACTCTTCAATTTGCTGCTCTAGAGGACAAGTTGGGACTGCAAGATCTTCTTCTTCTGCTGCAACCAAATCAGTCCTAACCACCATTTGTTCAACCTTAGCCTCTTCTGTAGGCTTAACCATCAAGGGGATCTTTGTCATCCCAAATTTGGTAGCCCAAACCTTCAAGTCGTCTGTCATTTCTTTTACATTTGGCTCCTCTTCTTGCTGTCCTTGATGACTGATTTTTTCAATTTCTTCTTTCCCACATGGAATTGGGAATGCAAGAGGAGGGATAGGTTGAAACTCAACTGATTTGACAATTTTGTGTGGTGGTGGAGGCGGTGAAACCTCTTGTTTCTTTGGAGGAGGGGGTATTTCTGTTAGCTCTTGTGGAGGGGATGACTGTTTGGAAGGGAAAAGAAAAGAAGAATCGAGATGGGGTGGAAGACTAGGGGATGGAGGGATGGATTCAACACATGGGACAGCAGATGGAGGAGTTTAAATGAGATGATGCTGCTTGAGTAATGGAAAGAGAAAAACCAGATGATGGTGTAGAACTTACCCATTGACAAGGTTGTTCAACAACAAGTCTGTAGGCCTCTATTTCTGCTGTCCATTGTGCAAGCAAAGGCAGCATTGCAATCATGAAGTCAAGCTTCTCCTGAGGGCTGTAATGCCTTGGAAAAGGTCCCACCCATGGACAGGGTGCTCCATAACCGATTCCAAAAGCTTTCATTTGTGCTTGAGCCCTGGACTGCACCATCCCCACCTCCATCTTTTGGATTTTCTCCAACAGACCAGCATCTTGGATCTGATGGTCTTCATTGTATGCATACTCTTGCTCTTGGAAAGCTCCATAGCCAAACTGACTTTGGCACTGCTGCTCATATGAGTATGCATGCTGATCTGGAGGATTTGTAAAACGTGTTGGAGGTGGAATATACTGTTGTTGTTGATGTGAAATCCATGATGGAAATGAAGTCATGATTGCACAACTTCATGGAATGGAAAAGAATGAAAGGGATGGAAAGAAAGATGGATGAAAATGTATGGAAACGGGTCTGCAAGCTCAGAGAAATGGGTTGCTGATCAGATGGAGTCGCCAGATGTGTTTGCAAGTGCCTCCAAAGGCTGAAATCTTCACAGGAACACACCAACCTGCAAAAGATGAAGTGAAAGACCTCTAAGGTCCCACCGGGCGTGCCAAAACTGTTAGTGCAAAATCACAGCACCCCTGGACGCACATCAGGCTTCTAGGTTGATGTTCAGGCATCCAGTGTGATTGCACAACATGGAAACCTCTCTCCAAGTGTGGGACTTGTGAAACCGAGAGAGGAATCTCCAGAGAAGGCTGGTTCCTGCTCCTAAACTACCTGCCACAAGCTATTCCAGTGCAGGCAAGCTAATCTAATCCTAATCTAACCATGCCAAGGAGAGAGAGAGAGAGAGAGAAGGGAAAAACAGCAAAAGCCTACACTAAAACGGTGATACACCAGAGAAGGAGAATGTTGGACATCTATCAAAACTGCCATGGGACAAAGAGAGGTGAGCAATGGGAAGGATGGACAGATGCATCACGGAGCCCAAGGATAGATTTCACACGAGAAAATGTCCCAAAACTCCATGAACATAGCTCCAAACCTGTAATGAACATTCAAACATGCACAAATACTGCAATGAAGAAGAGGCGAAGAAGAGAACAAGCAAAAGCGAGAAAGGATGGATAGATGCATCACAAAACACGTTTTGTTGCTCCAGTTTACCTGGAACATCATTCCATTAGTAAAAGGAAAAAATGCCATTACGAGCAAGGGGAGGAGGCTCGAACTCCATTTTCAACCTAGAGAAGAAAAGAAGGGAGGGCCGAGGCCGAAAGAATGAACAACCTCTTTTTTTTCAAAATGAGCCAAATCTGGCTTTTACATTCGTGGGTCGAGCCAGAGGGGACAGAAATGTATAAAGGCATGGGAGCCCATTCTTCACATTGCGGG
This sequence comes from Taxus wallichiana var. yunnanensis, assembly GCA_018340775.1. NCBI lineage: Eukaryota > Viridiplantae > Streptophyta > Pinopsida > Cupressales > Taxaceae > Taxus > Taxus wallichiana. Next base: position 209,932,623 of record CM031235.1, on the reverse strand, counting down.
TGCATTAAAACGGCATGGGAAACCTTATAAACCTATACCTGTCACTTTGACCGGATTACGGAGAAATGCGACCCATTACGCATTAAATTTGGCTGCTGAAATGTCACTTCTGGCCGTGCACACGCGTCAGAGCCGTTTCTCAATTTTATCCCTCTAGAATACTCCAAAACACAAGATTGACCCCTGAATCGTGTAGAGAATTTTACCAGCTTTCCGTTGATATAAGGAACGTGCAAATCCGAGCTCTGGATCGAAAGTTATGGAGGTCTGAAGTTTTAGGGCACAAAACAGGCGAAAACGTGTTTTGAAATCTTTCCCGCGCTCTGCCACTTGGATGACACGTGGCACGCTCTGATTGGACGAGCAATTCTCTCTCCTCCGTCTTTCGGCGGGCTGTCTTTTTTTGAAATTTCCTTGTGGGCCCCAGCTTGGACACGTGGCGCCATTTCATTGGTTCGCGCTGACCCTTTAAAACTTGCCCTTTGACTTTTTGACTTTTCTCCTTGAGACACGTGGCGCGATCTCATTGGTTTTCGGACCTGCCGGCTCTTTCACATCCTTCACGTCTTTTCATCCTGAATGTTCCAAATGCTTAGTGCTCCTGTGCTGATTTCTTGGCGAACCGGTGGGTTCGCGTCCATTTGTCCCAAATGTCCCGAGCTGCCCCTTCTGACCACTTGCCCTTTTTCACCTCATTTCGGCGATCCGTCGATTCGGTTCGCGCCTTCTTCGCTCCTTACGCGGATCGCCAAGGCCCGCGTTGTCCCAAATGCAATTGGGCCGCCTAGAGGCTTTTCGGCCGATCCGCGCCTTGACGTCCCAAATGTCCCAGTTGCTCCCTTGAGCAGGACTTAGCCAATTTTTTCTCGGTCGAACCGGCATTTCGCGCCCGCCGCGTACTTTTGTCCCAGATGTCCCTGTTGCTTTGCGGCCTGTTTGTGCTTACTTCGGCCGAGCCGGCCGGTTCGGGCCTTTTTGTCCCAAATGTCCCGACTACCCCTAGGACTAGGACTTAGTCATTTTTATGATTTTTCCTTGATCAACCTACTTGCCTTCTGCAACCTTTTTTCGCATTTTCTCAGAGCTTGCTCTTTTCCTCTCAGACAGGGAACTTCGAAAATATTTGAGGGGACTCTAGCAACATGATTTTTGGCCCCGAATCAATCAATTTTCCTGGGACTTGAATATTCTGATGCATGTTATCAAAATTACCCAGGGGTGAAATTTTGACAACAATAATATGGGTTTGATGCCCTTAAAAGAAAATAACTATAGTTTCAGCCAAGGAGTTTACCACTACTTCCTTATAGGATTTCTTAAACGTAATACTAGCTAACAAAACAAATCCACTCTTCCAAAAGCATACAAAAGAGACAAAAAAAAAAGGCCATTATTCTACCAACAAACCTTATCCTAATCGTCAACTTCTCCACATAATATAAGGGAAGGCTAAACCCAACAGTTGTTAATAATTTTTATATATTTCCGACAATGTCAATAAGTATTAAAATAAAAATTGATTTCCTTAACAAGGCCACAAAATGGGACCTTTTAGTAACCAAGTTTGAAGTATAAGATATTCGAGTTCGAAAACAAAGGGATTCGATACGCAGAGGGTAAAACACCAATGATGCCCTAGACTCAAAAGACCCTACCACGAGTGCAGGCATAAAAAATAGGAACCAACACACATATCCATCGAACGTTACGCATCGCGATCAGCCTAGAAGTTCTATGAGCTCCTGGCCAATGGTATAGAAGATGGAAATTTTACCCGATCCATGTGGGCTTATCAAGGACATGTCTAGCAAATATCAAACAGATGAACATAATAACCACCTATGATATTATCACTAAAATCAGCTGTCATTTAACAGGAAACGAGTTCACGAGTCCAATACCATGGATTCACCTACAACTTTTGTTTCAGTCCAGCTAGTAATAGCTTGCTTGCGACCCTTAATAAAAATTGTAGAGATTTCATTCAATTAAACTTACAATGTTTCCCCCTTACTTTAATCAAACAAGAGTTTGCACCAGGAAGTAGGTATAGTAATTCTCTCAACACGTAGAGGCCAAAATAGATGTCAGGTTATTCCTCCTCTAGAACTGGGTACAAAATTCAACCATGTACAGTTCTAAAACAAGACCCTAATGCCATTTTCCAATTAAACAGAAAGTAAGGAATGCCCACAGGCTTAAACAAGTTTTAGAACACAACGTCACTATTAATGTACCTTTTAGCAAAACAGGAGAGCCCTAAACAGGAAATACGTATTTACTCAACCAAAAGAGATATGAAGGCTTAACCTTCCATATAGTAAGCCTTCTATTATAAATACCATCACAAAATTCTTTTAAAAGAGGGTCATATAAGCAAACAAAACTCAATAATGTTTCCTTCCCTACGAACTAGACTGCATCACTCAATATTGCAGTAGCCCATTAGACAAATATAAACAGAGTAAGCTATAAGAGAGGAAAGAACATTCCAAGCAAAACCAGCGAAATTGGAACGAGATTTAAAGGAACAACCACACAATCAGGCAGTGATATAAACAACTACGAAAACATCTTGTCTAGGCGCCATTCAAGAGGAAAGAATATTCATTTCAAGATACTGAAAGAAGGTAGAAAACTATTACGAGGAGTAGATTTAACATGCCTGATTATAGTTCTTCCCACCAACAAGCACGTCGACCAGGGCTCGAGCAACAACAACACAACCTGCGCAACTTCTCTTCCTCAGCCTGCTGAAGGTCCAAACTCTGTTAACGGCCATGCTTGGCATAGGAAAGGGGTGATTGAAACATGCCTTCTTGAAATCCTCGGGAGCAACTCTGAGAAGATAGAAGCACTCTGCTATGAAGAGCATCACAACCACCATAGAAACCCACACAACCATCGTCATGACTGCCATATCCAAAGAAGATCTGTATCTGTTTCTATAACTATAGACCCCCTTTTCCTTTTGCCCACAAACCCAACTATATTCTCCACCAAATCCTCACGCAGCCAGCCAATAATTGGCGTGAGCAGGTCACCACAAGAAGAACCAGGGCATACGTTTAATAAGCAAAAGTAGCAGCGAATTTCCAGCCACAGAAAATCTCAACTGCCATATTGATAACAAATGCTGCAACCCTGTACCAATACCAAAGAGAAATGCAAAGAACCACTTGACAGACACAAAGTATCCAACGTATAACTTTCCTCTTTGAGCCTGGTTTAAAACGCCATCTCAACATGCATCTGATTGTTCCTGATTTGGACCTCCTAACCTTGGTGCTCTCATATTAGGAGCAGCCCTGGTCTGAGACGAAGCAAAAGAAGATGGCTTTAATAACCAAAAAGAAAATCTCTTGGAACAGATTCCATATCCAAAAAAATAGTCCCTAGACTTAGCATCCTCGATTAAGGCTGACCAGTCACTAGATTGCTTCAATGCAGCTGCTTTGAATTACAATAATAATAGAAACCCAATTTTAGAATGGGTATTACAAATTAATAGTAACCACAAGAACCCAAAAATACAGGTTACATTTATTCATCCAAAACAGCAGAACACAAACATTTCCAACAATACATTAATCCATCGTCAAGTAGCCACACACAACAATAATATCTTCAAACGGATATACAATACCCAGAACTATTCCACCCAATACTGTAGATCGACCCAGGTTATAATGCAAAAGATTATTCAAGCAAATACTAGGTGAAATAAGCTGTTAGGAGATAGATATGGTTATTCATGCGGTGAATAATAGCTACAAAGTCAACCCCAAGATTTGAAGCTTGGACACAAGACATAATGATTACCTCCCGCTCCTGGCTCTGAAAGGCATCTACCGTAATGATACATAAACCTTTTTCTTCAGCAGATTTGAGGACAACATCAAACTCTCGGTGTAAACATTACAGCGGTAGCTTGTAAGGTGTGATAATTCCAACAGAACCCTTATGCCTGCCAACTTAGTGACTCGCTGAAGAAGCTCATAAAATTGCAAAGCAAATAGTGCTTCATGAATATTCTGATATGAAACAGATCGGCCTCTATGAGGTTCTCTTCCATGAGTTACATCGTAAAACAAGTAAGGTCTCAATAGAGAATCTCTGTAATAAATTTCATCGGGTCTCCTGGTAACACTCTTACTGTCACTTAATCGATTTTGATAAAAATACCTTGAAGGAGAATCCCGAATTTGAGGATGCAGTCGATACTGAACAGATAACATCAAAGTTGGACAACCTGCTTGTTGGAGGTGCTCAAAACGGCTTCTACCTTGCTGTAGCGTGCCTGTAGCCTGGCTAGAAACTGTTACAGGCTGTTTGCTGTGGAGATCCGGCAAGAACACGCCTCGCAGCACCCACGAAAATGGAGGAAACGCACCTTCCTCACTAGCTTGAAGCTCCGTCTAACAAAAAACACGCGCAGGGAGGAACCAGGACAGAAAATGCCAAGAAAATCATCTATTTGCTCCCTGTGATTACAAACTATAGCGTACAGACTGGTAAAGGTTAGAGCTCCTTCAGGATAGCCCGTGCAGACAAACAACAACCAAGCAAGCAAATAATCCACGCAACCAGCATAGGCAGGGAACGTCTCTCACACGCCTCCGCATGCAGTCCAACCAAAGGAGATCTCACGCGGTCAGAGGAGGATAACAGGAAGTCAAACAAGAAACCAAGAAGATATGCAAATCAGAAAATAATTGAGTGCGGCCACCAGAAGGAAATCCAACACGCCAAACTTTAATACTCCACCCTCCATGCCAAGAAGGAGATAAGGATGACCGTGATAAAGTAGGTTGGGGCATTAAAAATTGTCCGATCAATAATGGTAATTTATGAAAAGCTATCTCAAATCGATTACAATTCTAATTCCAGTTTTAAATTTTTTTTTTTTTTGGCTAGGTTGCTTTATGACTACCTGATAATGCTTTTATTCTAAATGGATGTAATAGTGAAAGGCAGAAATTAAATTTGTAGAGTGAAGGGCAGAGGTTTAAAAAAAAAAAAGTACTTTTGAATGAAATCTAGTTGGTCTTGCCTGTGTCCTGAAGAGTTCTTCTTTTGTTAGGAAGCTATTTAAAATATGCCTCAAGGCAGTTTGACGCAAATTGCAGTCCTAGGAATAAACACATGAAGATGCATAGTTGTAGTCTGTAGGGTTTTGCAAAGCATTATTATCGATCCAAGAATCAAACAATTGTCTCCTTGAAATTATTGGTGAAGGCGAAAACCATGTTTTAGTTTTAATTTAATTGCTTTTGGTTACAATTTCTGCAATGCCATTTTTTTGGAAGATATTCAAAACAACAGAGGCCCATGAATATGTTTAAACTTGGAAATTGTAGAGTTTTCTCCTTTTTGGTAAAGTGTATGATGTTATAGACATTCAATGTAAATTATTTTCCTTGTGAATCGAACTCTAGTAGCAGATGTTTTCCTTGGAGTGACTATGAGGATAGGTCGAGTAGACTGTCGTGAAATAGAGGGGTATGCCAAACTATTCATATGTTGTTTTAGAGACGGAAGAGAAGGCTTAGTTCGTAGGAAGAGTATTTTGCTTTGTATTCCTCCTTCGCTGACTGTAGACCTTGTGATTGGTGACTCGTGTTGGGTCACGGTAGAGGATCTTGTGTCGATTCACTTATATTTTCAATAGACTATCCCTTGCTTGTTTAAATTCAAGTAACGAATGAAATGGGTTTTCTATTAAATCCATTTTGTAGCTTAGCAAACCTTCAATAATTCAGGTAGGGACCTTCTGAGTAAGTGTTGACTGAGGCATGTATGAAAATAGAATGGTTACCTTTCTTCGACTTGTATGCAAATGGAAAAGGTAGGAATCGACTCAGTTACATATTTTAGTGAGCTAAGTCCTTAACTCTTACAACGATCATACGAGTGGTGGATTACGGGTTTATTACTGTTTATGTGATGTAAGATAATAACAACCTTTGGTGAAAAGACTTCTTCTTGATCCTTGCTTGTGTAATCCAACTATAGTTGTTGAATGAAATTTAGTTGGATAGAATCTAATTTATTTAACTTCTTGAAGAAAAATATTTAGGTTCGGTGAGAATTACTTGGCATTTTGAATCTTCGATTCGGTTTTGTGTTGTGAGTATTATATGTATGTTGGTTTATTGTGTGAGTGAAGTTACCTTTAATCTTTGATCGATTTGTGTTCATATATGGTCAGGGGCCTGTATTCTTCCTAAAACATGGATGTGTGTTAATGTAGTCTTGTTAACAAGCAATTTTGAATATGTTAAGTCATTTGACTGATCTTTATCTTTTGGTTAATAATAATAGAATGATGTTTGGGTGTTAGATTTCAATCACGTAATCCATAGGATTACATGACTGAAATCTCAATACTCTCAACCTTGTTGTCTTCACCAATAAGGTCTCACCTTGTTTGTCTTTGGAATATCTCTCTCACTTGAATATTGGGATTCCTCCTTGTTGGCTGGTTTAAATCTCGTCATCTTGTGAAACATATTGATTAGTGGTTTGTGATTGATCCATTCTTGAGTTTAGAATTTTACTTTCATGATATTATAAAATGTTAGCTTACTGTTGCAATGGGTAGTCTTAACATGCTCAGTTCTAGCGAACTGACTCTAGTTAATATTTGTGCAGATGGATTATGCGAGTAGACTAGAGGAAAAGAGTGTTAAAGGTTCATCTGTACAATTTATGAAGTTCCTTGTAAAAATGTCCAATGTGTTGTAAATTGTGTAACATTGCTTGTAAAGAGAGTTGATATGACCTCTTGCCTTGTATTGTTCGGTAATGGTGAAATAAAGTGTCTTGTTCTTGTGTAGTCAAACTTGAAATTACCTTTGTGAGAAATAATATTCAATCTTGACCTTGTTATGAGTATTCTTTTGGTGATATCATTTACAGTCATGAAAATTTTGTAGCATGGCTTGGCTTATTTTGTTACCTTCTTGTTCTTGACCCAAGTGAAATCCAATCTCTTGACTCCTTTGGTTCATGTGCCATGTTGAATGGAAATGTTATAACCGTGGTTTGTGTTCTTGTTAAATAACGATAATTTCTTCTTTCAGGTCATAATGCTTATTGGTTTAGTAACCCTCCATGGTACTAGTATCAATGTTATTCTAGGCATATTTTAGTGGGTTGAAACCCCCTTTTTCTAAAGATAATCAAAGATAAAAGAAGAGGAAAACATAGATGAATAAATAAAGAAGATAATAATGAAGTTGTATTTGGTTGATAAAATTAAGAGTCTTTAATTGGAAGAAAGTGTTTATCTAACGATGTAAAAAAAAAAATCTACCATTGCTAACCTTAAGCTATGGATTAAACATTGTCCTCTTGTTGGGAAACGTTAATCAATTTTAAAAGTAATATCACTGTTGGCTTTTGGGGATATCGGTAGATCTTATCTAGTACAGGAGTTTGAATAAAAACACATTAAGTATAAGGCTTCCATGTTGGGAACCCCTGTGTATCCCTCGACGAACTTAATCAAGATGATTTCTAAATGAAGCTTTTACCAAAATTCAATTGAACTCTTAAGACTCATTAAAAGACCGGTTAATAACTAAATAGATCATAATAAAATAAATTTATCTTCTCTCTCTAACCATTACCATGGTACCTTGTAGTCCTTGTCTAAGCTATGATAAAATTCTAATTCTTGATCAAAGATGCTTAGGGTTCTGAACCTTAACGATACTCCTCTCCTTTTGATCTTACGCTTGCCTCCTTATGCAATGTGGGTATGAAACGAGTTCAGTAGTGGGGGTTTAGATAGATAGCCTTGTGGAATTGTATACCACCTGGTTTTGTAAACAAATTAATCAAGGAATTTTCATATTATAGGTGATCCTAGGATAGCCCTCAAGTTATATAAAAGAAAAGAAACTTAATCCTATAAGAAGAATGGTATGAAACAAATCATGAACCTTCTAGAACGTAAGCTAAGAATTGTAAGATGGCTCTAGTAAATTAGTAATCTTAAGAAGATTTTCACAGTGGGATGTCTTCAGCTATAACTATGTAATGTGGTTGGTCTTTTGCCATGTCCTTTCACAAGTGAATAGTAAATTGTCCTTGAAAGGTGTGAACATTTTCCGTGCTGCCTTTAGGGCCATCCTTGTATTAAGTTGTTCACAGTGTTAGTTGTATCCTTGGTGACGACATGTTGTGTCATGTTATGTGTCAAGCAAGTCAAAAAAAAAAAAAAAGTTATCCTATATTTCACTGTGTGTTGTGTGTGTGTTGATTATTTGGGTCGTTACACTTGGTATCAGAGCATAGGTTCATGCTCTCGAACCTATGGGCCGGATTGGTGTTATATGATGATGTTACATGGTGGTGGTGGTGTTACATGATGATACTGCATGATGATGATGATGTTGCATGATGGTGGTAGATATTGGAAGAGTAATGTGCTTTAAACGTGATGTGATCCATGTCGTAATTGTGTTTTTGTGAACGCACATGATGTGTATGTCACATTGTGCGTGTTTGTGATCATGTTGATATGTTTGGGGATGGGAGTATTCTCTCTCCTTCTTGTGGATTCTATGAAGAGTTCACGTGTGAATTACTGCTTGTGATGTGTGAAAAGAATTATAAAGTGGATGACATAGTGTTGGAGCTTTGTGACATATTGTGCTATGTAGGTGTATCAATGTGTTGTATGACTAGATTGATGTTAAAAGAGATGAGTTGTATCATGATGTTTTTACCATGTTTTGGAGAAATGTGTGTACCACCTTGTTATGTAGCCATGGATGTTATGTTGAGATGTACTATGTTCATCGTATGTATGATTTGTGCAAATAAGTAATGCTTCATGTTGTGATTTTGGGTCATACGGTGAGTGTATGAACCCTATCGTATGGTGATTGCACTTTGGGTGCAGAAAGTGGTAAAGTGATGTGTTACACTCAGTGAATGTATGATCATGATCTACCCTGTATATGTACCATATGTAAGACGTTATGGTAGTTATGTGTGTGCCACCGTTATGTTAGTAATGTTGTTGTATGTTATGTTGTGAACCTTACGCTAACCGACCCTGAGGGTAATCGGTAGAAGCATATGTTGAGAGTGAGGAATGGGGTACCATGGGTCAATAACTTGAGCCGAAACTCGGTTTAGTAGATAACCTGTGATCCTTCCTCTCTCCCTATGTGGTTGTATGTATGCAACCTAAGTGCAATTATGACTATGTTTAGCCTTGTCGAAGTGGTGGCGGGATGATTCAGATGGAGGTGATGACAATTGTATTATTGATATGTATTTTATGAGTTGAGGCTCGATGTTCCGAGTGCTAGCAACTCGTTGAGTACCCCTTTGGTGGCTAGATAAGGCCACACAGTTATCGTAATGTGACATTATTATAAGTTGATTTTATTCGTAAATTGAGCTTTTTACTTTATTTTGTAAGGACCAAAGAGCTTTTCTTGATTGCTATGCTTTACAATTTTGGGCATTTCCTTGGTTTGTGGCACTAACATGGGGATTTTTATACTAACTATGGCTAATTGGCCATTTATTTTGCTTGGTTTTGGGTCTTCTTTTAAATTTGGAATTTTTACCGCCTTGCCCAAGGCTTGTACTTTCTGCCCACTGGCACTTTGATTGGATTGTTATGCTTGGTTCTATTGTTGTGATGTGTGGAATAGGGTCATGGGATGCACCATGGAATGGTTGGACCTATGGACCCACTTTTTTGTATAGGGGTACGCCCCAAGGAGTACAGATAACTAGCGGGTTGTTGAACCACGCGTTATTATGTCACTTGGGTTAGGAGTGTTCGGACTCTATGTGCCTTGGGCCATAGGGTCAACCGGCCTCTTTGAGGGAGGCATAAGAGTTTGAGGGAGGCATAAGAGACTTGAGGGAGGCATAAGAGACTTGAGGGAGGCATAAGAGACTTGAGGGAGGCATCAGAGTTTGAGGGAGGCATAAGAGACTTGAGGGAGGCATAAGAGACTTGAGGGAGGCATAAGAGTTTGAGGGAGGCTTATGAATTTTGTCTGCATGGTTGATGTTTCAGGATATATGTTGAGTTATTGTGATGTTTGGTAGTGGTCTTTTGATGTATGTGTTACTCATGTCAGATGGATATGTGTTGTGATGTTGTGGATATGTCATTAATGCCCTTGTGGGCCCTATGTACATGTAGTTTTTATGAGTCGGGAAAATCCCCATACGTGGAATTGAGGAAATGTCTGGTGGATTGTAGTACTCTTTTGTTTGAGTATTTTGTATGTCAGTCATTGATGTGTGACGAGTACTATGTTATGTGGAGTGTGCCTATTCTATTCCGTATTTGTGTAACCTTTTGTGGTGTAATACAATCTTGAAGTATATACTTGTGTACTTGTGAATCCGTAGGGTCTTGTGAACCTGATAGGGTGTTGTGTTAGCAGCTCATGTTGGGCACCCACAATAAGGAATAAATCAAAACTCTTCAATGATGATATTTTTTTAAAAGAAACTAAAACTAGAAATAATGATAATGGAAAGAGACTAATGAAATGATGAACAAGAAAGAACTGCCAATCTTCACAGAACCTTGAAAGTTAAAATTTCTACCAAATGTTCCTCTTTGCTTACAACTTGCTTTCCTCTAGGGTGTGTTTTCTATGTCGCATCGAGGACGATGCTTTGTTAAGGGGAGGAGAATGTAGTGCCTTGTTTGGCATATAGTTGGTGAGAAGTAATGAAACTAATTGTTTTCCTACCCACCCACCGTATGTCTTCCTCCTCGTAATTTTGTTTCATCAACGTAGCTTTTGAAGAGAATCAAATTTTATTTGATCTTCCTTGTGTTTGTCTCCTACCTGCCATTGCATTAAAGACCCCTGCATCCTTTCTTGGCGTGTTCAATTTTTCCTGGTTGGTGGCCGCACATGCCCCATTTATTATTTCTTTTGACTTACAACCTCAGTCTCTCATAGGATGCCTGTTGTTTTCTGCCCAAACCACGAATGCTTGTTGCGCTCCATCAAATGTTGCAACAGATGAATTTCTTCAGCGTGTTCTGGATAGTGGATTCATTGATGGTGAAATGAAGGTCTATCACCCTGATGTTGCGAGGGTGGGTGTGGGTTCTCAAAATCATGTTGCTGCAGCAGAGCATTTCAAAGGAGCGTAGAACTAAAATTCTCCTAGGAAAGTGCCGTGAGGAAGTAATTGGCTTTATGCAAGCAGAATACATGGTAGAGAAGTAAACTTATCTCGGAAAATCGGTGGCCACCGAGAGAGTTAAGTGCACAATGCTACAGCAGGGTGATCCCAAGGAACCGTTGTGTTGATCCTGATGTTTTGGTTGCACGTGACCACAGTCGTGATCGCTTATTGCAAAATCTTGCAGCTGTAGTAGAAGCCTTTTTAGCGCTCCAAGTTAGGTGGTCCAACTTCATTGTTTCCATTCAAAGATCGATCGATCGCATTCTCAAATTCAAGATTCTCCTTCAAGATATTCCTGCCAAAATCGACTATGTGACAGTGAGAGTGTTACCTGATGAAATTTAGTGCAAAGATTCTCTAATGAGACCTGCAAAAGGTCTGTAGGTATTTGTTTTGTATCCTTAAAATCGAATTTATCAGAGATCCACGTGATAACCTCTCAGTCACAAGTCTTTGGATGGTCAACCGAGCTTTTGCATGCCCTGTTTGGATTTTGGAGGCCTCTAAATCCTTGGGCAGTGGTGATTTGGGTTTTTCCCGATCTTGTTTTTGAGCCGCATCCTCAAATGTGGAACTTGGGAGTCATGATTTTTATCCGGAAAAAATGGGGCTCGGCCTCCGAGAGTTCTCGTGTCCCCGAGCGTGTCAAGAGTTACCAAGTTTTGAGTCGACTTACTTGGGAAAGCCTTTTTGTTTCTAAAGGTGGATCTGCTTTTTTAGATCGTAATATTCATGAAGCATTTTTGCTTTGCAATGATATGGGCTTCTTCAACGAGTCACCGAGTTGGCAGGCATAAAGGTCTCTATTGGAATTATCACACCTTACAAGCTACAGCTATAATGTTTGCACCGAGAGTTTGATGTTGTCCCCAATCTGATGAAGAAAAAGGTTTATTTATCATTACGGTAGATGCCTTCCAGAGCCAGGAGCGTGATGTAATCATTATGTCTTGTGTCCGAGCTTCAAATCATGGGGTTGGGTTGTAGCTGTTTTTCACCGCGTGAATGTGGCGCTAGCACGAGCTCGCAGAGCACTTTGGGTTAAGGGCAAGCAGCGGCATTGAAACAATCATATGCATATGGAGATGGCGTTTTAAACCAGGCATGTTAAACCTGCCCCTTGCAATCTTCTGCTACCCTTTTATTATGTCATGAATTGAATGTACTTCTATTTTTTTATCTGTTATGGCATTTAGAATGGGCTTCTGCTTTTTCCTTGCTCCTCAATTAATTGCTCTCTGGCTTTGAAAATGGTATTTTGTAGCATAAAATTATTTCACAATGGACAAAATGAATGAACTATGTAGACAGTAAAACATAACCTTTGTTTATGTTATTAGTTACTTCAATTGTCTGATCAATAATGGTAATTTATGAAAATCTATCTCAAATCGATTACAATTCTAATTCCAGTTTTTAAAATTTTTTATTTTTTTGGCTAGGTTGCTTTATGACTGCCTGATAATGCTTTTATTCTAAATGGATGTAATAGTGAAAGGCAGAAATTAAATTTGTAGAGTGAAGGGCAGAGGTTAAAAAAAAAAAAGTACTTTTGAATGAAATCTAGTTGGTCTTGCCTGTGTCCTGAAGAGTTCTTCTTTTGTTAGGAAGCTATTTAAAATATGCCTCTGGGCAGCTGTACGCAAATTGCAGTCCTAGGAATAAACACATGAAGATGCATAGTTGCAGTCTGTAGGGTTTTGCAAAGCGTTATTATCGATCCAAGAATCAAACAATTGTCTCCTTGAAATTATTGGTGAAGGCGAAAACCATGTTTTAGTTTTAATTTAATTGCTTTTGGTTACAATTTCTGCAATGCCATTTTTTTGGAAGATATTCAAAACAACAAAGGCCCATGAATATGTTTAAACTTGGAAATTATAGAGTTTTCTCCTTTTTGGTAAAGTGTATGATGTTATAGACATTCAATGTAAATTATTTTCCTTGTGAATCGAACTCTCTAGTAGCAGATGTTTTCCTTGGAGCGACTATGAGGATAGGTCGAGTAGACTGTCATGAAATAAAGGGGTATGCCAAACTATTCATATGTTTTTTTAGAGACGGAAGAGAAGGCTTAGTTCATAGGAAGAGTATTTTGCTTTGTATTCCTCCTTCGCTGAATGTAGACGTTGTGATTGGTGACTCGTGTTGGGTCACGGTAGAGGATCTTGTGTCGATTCACTTATATTTTCAACAGACTATCCCTTGCTTGTTTAAATTCAAGTAACGAATGAAATGGGTTTTCTATTAAATCCATTTTGTAGCTTAAAGCAAACCTTCAATAATTCGGTAGGGACCTTCCGAGTAAGTTTGACTGAGGCATGTATGAAAATAGAATGGTTACCTTTCTTCGAATTGGGTTAGACTTGTATGCAAATGGAAAAGGTAGGAATCGACTCAGTTACATATTTTAGTGAGCTAAGTCCTTAACTCTTACAACGATCATACGAGTGGTGGATTACGGGTTTATTACTGTTTATGTGATGTAAGATAATAACAACCTTTGGTGAAAAGACTTCTTCTTGATCCTTGCTTGTGTAATCCAACTATAGTTGTTGAATGTAATTTAGTTGGATAGAATCTAATTTATTTAACTTCTTGAAGAAAAATATTTAGGTTCGGTGAGAATTACTTGGCATTTTGAATCTTCAGATTCAGTTTTTGTGTTGTGAGTATTATATGTATGTTGGTTTATTCAGTCGAGTGAAGTTACCTTTAATCTTTGACTGATTTGTGTTCATATATGGTTGGGGCCTGTATTCTTCCTAAAACATGGATGTGCGTTAATGCAGTCTTGTTAACAAGCAATTTTGAATATGTTAAGTCATTTGACTGATCTTTATCTTTTGGTTAATAATAATAGAATGATGTTTGGGTGTTAGATTTCAATCACGTAATCCATAGGATTACATGACTGAAATCTCAATACTCTCAACCTTGTTGTCTTCACCAATAAGGTCTCACCTTGTTTGTCTTTGGAATATCTCTCTCACTTGAATATTGGGATTCCTCCTTGTTGGCTGGTTTAAATCTCGTCATCTTGTGAAACATATTGATTAGTGGTTTGTGATTGATCCATTCTTGAGTTTAGAATTTTACTTTCATGATATTATAAAATGTTAGCTTATCACAGAATGGGTAGTCTTAACATGCTCATTTCTAAGCGAACCGACTCTAGTTAATATTTGTGCGTATGGATTATGCGAGTAGACTAGAGGAAAAGAGTGTTAAAGGTTCATCTCATACAATTTATGAAGTTCCTTGTAAAAATGTCCAATGTGTTGTAAATTGTGTAACATTGCTTGTAAAGAGAGTTGATATGACCTCTTGCCTTGTATTGTTCGGTAATGGTGAAATAAAGTGTCTTGTTCTTGTGTAGTCAAACTTGAAATTACCTTTGTGAGAAATAATATTCAATCTTGACCTTGTTATGAGTATTCTTTTGTGATATCATTTACAAATCATGAAAATTTTGTAGCATGGCTTGGCTTATTTTGTTACCTTCTTGTTCTTGACCCAAGTGAAATCCAATCTCTTGACTCCTTTGGTTCATGTGCCATGTTGAATGGAAATGTTATAACCATGGTTTGTGTTCTTGTTAAATAACGATAATTTCTTCTTTCAGTCATAATGCTTATTGGTTTAGTAACCTCCATGGTACTAGTATCAATGTTATTCTAGGCATATTTTAGTGGATCAAACCCCTTTTTCTAAAGATAATCAAAGATAAAAGAAGAGGAATACATAGATGAATAAATAAAGAAGATAATAATGAAGTTGTATTTGGTTGATAAAATTAAGAGTCTTTAATTGGAAGAAAGTGTTTATCTAACGATGTAAAAAAAAAAAATCTACCATTGCTAACCTTAAGCTATGGATTAAACATTGTCCTCTTGTTGGGAAACGTTAATCAATTTTAAAAGTAATATCACTGTTGGCTTTTGGGGATATCGGTAGATCTTATCTAGTACAGGAGTTTGAATAAAAACACATTAAGTATAAGGCTTCCATGTTGGGAACCCCTGTGTATCCCTCGACGAACTTAATCAAGATGATTTCTAAATGAAGCTTTTACCAAAATTCAATTGAACTCTTAAGACTCATTAAAAGACCGGTTAATAACTAAATAGATCATAATAAAATAAATTTATCTTCTCTCTCTAACCATTACCATGGTACCTTGTAGTCCTTGTCTAAGCTATGATAAAATTCTAATTCTTGATCAAAGATGCTTAGGGTTCTGAACCTTAACGATACTCCTCTCCTTTTGATCTTACGCTTGCCTCCTTATGCAATGTGGGTATGAAACGAGTTTCAGTAGTGGGGGTTTAGATAGATAGCCTTGTGGAATTGTATACCACCTGGTTTTGTAAACAAATTAATCAAGGAATTTTCATATTATAGGTGATCCTAGGATAGTCCTCAAGTTATATAAAAGAAAAGAAACTTAATCCTATAAGAAGAATGGTATGAAACAAATCATGAACCTTCTAGAACGTAAGCTAAGAATTGTAAGATGGCTCTAGTAAATCAATAATCTTAAGAAGATTTTCACAGTGGGATGTCTTCAGCTATAACTATGTAATGTGGTTGGTCTTTTGCCATGTCCTTTCACAAGTGAATAGTAAATTGTCCTTGAAAGGTGTGAATGTTTTCCGTGCTACCTTTAGGGCCATCCTTGTATTAAGTTGTTCATAGTGTTAGTTGTATCCTTGGTGACGAGATGTTGCGTCATGTTATGTGTCAAGCAAGTCAAAAAAAAAAAAGTTATCCTGTATTTCACTTTGTGTGTTGTGTGTGTTGATTATTTGGGTCAATTGCATGTGTTTATTAAAAACTACATCACTAAAAATTTCTTTAGTTTTAGGAGGAAAAATGTAAAAAACATTAATTTTGGGGAATAACAATCCAATTATGAAATATGTGTTGTGAATAATTCACATAATGAACCAATTATTATTTGTGAATAATTTGTTAAAATTTTCAAAATAATTTTTATTTATAATTTTGTTGACTTAATAAAATTAATATTAGTGACTTCAAACCATAGTAAAAACTTTATATTATCCGACTAAAATTGTGGATAATCCACACTATCCTAAAATTTCAAATATAATTAAGATTTTAAAATTTACAAATTATAGCCGACTCTCTTTTCAATATTCAATCTATGAATTAGTATTAGAAATATGAGTTATATCTAAATTGTATCCATAAAAAATAATATTGTAGAAATATTGTGTACAATCCACAATCTCATTTCTTGATTACTAAGTAAACTCTAGTTTTTTTAAATGTGAGAAGAACAAGTATGCTAATCTAAATGATCCATTTTATATTTTTTGTATTGTTACAAATTATTAAATAAACTATGGTTGTTTTACAATGTGAAAAGAACAAGTATGACATTTTAAATTATCCATTAGATTTTTTTGTATGACTACAAATTTAATATATATCACAATTTTCATATATTTCTTGAGTGTGAATACTAATATTGTGAATTATTCACATTATATACAAAACTATTTTATAGTTATCACTGCAAAATAATATAGAAAATTCTACACTTTTCAATAATTTAATTACCACACCATTCAAACTATTGTTTAAGATTAAACATTTATCATGAATAAACTATACCTCCATTTTACATTATAATAATTAAAATTAATGTATATTAAAAATGTATAATTTTAATGTCATAAAAATAGTGGAATAATGGTATCCACATTGGTCTTAAAACATGGTGTGTATGATATGCAATTTTTAAAAACGTAAATATAACCATTTCAAAAATAATCAGATCATTAAAATTAATATCAATTTTTTTTTCTAAAAAAATAAATAAACAACTTTTCATTGCATATAAAATTACTTGTTTAGAATAATAATGATGTTGCTTTTAAAGAAAAATGATTAAAACTAAATTAAAAAAATTGCTCCAATAATGGTTATCAATAAGAACTAACTCATTATAATCGATTTTTACAAAAAACAAATTCCACAAATTTTATGAAAACTAAATGAGCCCTTAGTAATGCATGGTGATTAGTTTTCATTCAACTTGCGGGACTTTACTAAAAAATTTAATATAAATTATTTCTATAGTTTGTAATTAGTATTGAGTGCCATGGATCCTGGTGCACGGATCAAGTAGAACATGCTTTCAACGTCGTCATAATAGGTTACATGGATCACTATAAAATAATCATTAACCATCCATTATATTGAATGGTCGATATTTATTTTATGATAATATCTGTTAGTTTCTAAAAAAGCCATCACTATTAATTGTAGGTGGGTGATATATCCTTATTTTACGATAATTTGTTTGGTGAGGATGCCATGTTTGCACAAACCAATAGTATTATGTGAAACAAATCCTCTTCAAGCCAAGGGATAACGAGGATGTTATTTCTCATGGTTTTGATCAAGTATCATTCAAGTTGTGCAGGTGGTTTATGCTATCGGTGGTTTTATTCTCTTATCTGTACATGTTGACATTTGGTGTTCTAGTTCAGTGTGTTTGAGAGGCGTTTTTTTTCTTTGGGGATTTTTTTTTTCTTTGCTGTATATCTGAGTCTGTATTTGAATTTTTTTAACCCCTATGGTGCATTGCATCTTCCAGAGTTGGTTTGTGAATAATCCTGCAGTATATCATATTTTTCCCCTACTATGGCCGTGGTCTTGAAGTTGTTATTGATTTGAAGCGGATTCTTTGTTTCTATATTGTTTTCATTACCTTTGTCATGGTGTGGATCTATTTTTGTCAATTGATTGTTAGATTTCCCCTACCAACAAGATATGTTACCTTTGTCATGGTGTTGGATCTTAACCAGAAAATTGATTTCTGTGATATAAGATTTTTGGCCGACAATATCAACCAATGCCATTTTAGTGTAGAACTTCTATTTTTTAATATTAATAAATGATGTTTTCGAATGAAAAAATGATTATTTAAAAAAATTCACAAGGAAAAAAATTACTTGTTTAGAATAATAATGATGTTTCTTTTTAATCACAACTATCTATGCATGATTATCTTATGAATTTAATTTCTTTTTCCTTAACTTGGGTTCTACCAATTTATTTCAATTTAATTTCAGTCGTTGTGGGTATAAGACCAACAATATTAACACACCCTTATCATTCATTTATTAAATAAATTTTGCACTAATTTTTTTCAAAAGAACTCCTGCTCTAGATTCAAAATTCTGAAATGTTTGGTTTCTAACAATCCCCACGTAGACCCTTCCCAAAAAAAAATTATATATTTTTAATGGTAGATGCATGTTTCTATACTATCTTTAACACTCCCAAAACAAAATTTGCACACAAATTTACATGCACTTCAACTCCTCCTTCAATCTATGCAATCTATGAATTTTCCATTGAACATTTTCTCGCATTTATATTTGCTTATTTTACACACACACACACAACACAAAATAGTTTTAGAAGCATGTAAAAAATAAAATATGAACTAAGCTTGTAATTTGAATAGTATTATAATTCAAAAATATTATATTTTTGTATTGATATATATTTTATATTAATATTTATTAAAATAATAATGAGATTTTTATTTTAGTGCAGTGTGTGCTTTTGATTATCTAATTTAGAATAGTAATGAAGTTTTAAATTGTGTATGTTAAAAAAAATTAAAAAAGATTAAAAATATATATGTATAAAATGTTATATAGTGATAATATAGTTATATTTATATTAATAATATTAATCTTGAGAAATTTAACTTTGTGGCAATGTTTCAAATGTTGTATTGTGGTAAAGTCACAATTTTTAATGTTGTTGCAATGTCACAATTATTTTAATTGAACAATTCTCACAATTTTTATTTGTGGTAATTGCTACAAATTTTGAGTTGTAGTAGTTCTACAATATTTCCACAATTTAATTTTTTCACAAATATTTTGTGGGTGGAGTCCACAAATTTGGATTCACAATTTTAAACAATTTATTCACAACAAATTTGTGGAAAATTTGTGGATACACAACCCAGTAATAAATTCACACTATCACAATTATAACGACATAGATCACATCACTCTTAACACACATTACTCTTCCAATATTTATCACCATCATGAAACACCCTCACCATCATGCAACACCATCATAACTCCAATTTGGCCCAGAGGTTCGAGAGCATGAACCTATGCTCTGATACCAAGTGTAACACCCACCAACTCAAACACATTAAACAACACAATAAAATACAGGATAATTTTTTTTTGACTTGCTTGAAGATAATACGACACTACACAAGTTCTCTAGGGAATACAACCAGCTAACGACATGCTTTCCACAACATGGACCCACACTGGTTACAGATAAACATGAGGCACACACTTAGGACACAATGGTTCATCCAAAATACGCAATTTTACAAACAAGGTCTTCCCACAAAAAGTTTCTTTAGAATCATGTTTTAGCTATAAGTACTCTTAAATTCTTTGCTTTTCCCAAAGGAATCATGTTAGGAGAATCTGAAATTCATGTTTCCTTTGAAGAATTTTCCCCTACCTTGCTAATGTTAATATACAGTGTAAACCAATTATTGGGTGGTAAGAGGTTGCTTCATTTACTTGATTAACTTATTCATTTGTTAGGAGGGTAGTTAATTTCTCAAGGCTCTTAACTTCATCAATTTGTTTACAACGTTGTGCTTTTAAACATATATGTTTTACCTTTTCAAGCGGCATTTTTTTATTTTTTATTTTGTTTATTTTTTTACAGTACATGACTGTCTAAATCTTGGATTCATCATTAAGATCTTATTAGTTGTTAATAAATATTTCATTGGGGTTAAGAGTCTAACCAGAAATATTAAAGGTTTCACTCAGGCTTCACTTGAAGAGATAGAAATAAGTATACTCTTTACATTTTCAATGGGTAAGATAGATCGAAGAGTTTCTTAATCAAGTTCCTTCTATTTATTATAATTTTATTATCTTCCAAGATTTAATCATTGATTTCACCTTAAGACCGTTCTAAGGATTCTCCACAATAAGAGATTGTTGATTAGTTTACGTGGGGTCACAAGGTATATTTGTTTCTCTTGTTTTTGCTATGGATTCAAAACATAGTCCTCTACCAAATGACACATGACCAAAGGTAACTAAAGTGATGTAAGTTGATTCAAGTTTAGATAATTAGAATTAAGTTTGATAATTCAAGGATAAATCATATTACGAAAAGGAAAATTTAATGAAGGATACGCATGTCAAAACAAGTTCATTTAATCTTATTGACCATAATATTTCTCAAATTGACTTTCAAATGATAACAACAACTTACATGAGGACAATACAAAAATTATAATGCAATGCCTTCTAAATAGTCTCCACAATTTCCATACCCATGTTTTAAAACAAAAGAAAAACATTCGTACAATAGCCGTTCCTAAGAAGGCCAGAAACCACTTTCCACACGTGTTTCTTTTTCTCTCTTTTTTTCTTTTCTACTCAGGAAATCCTCCTGCACATTTGTTAGCACATGTCAGTTCACAAGAACTGAGCATGATAAAAGCTATAACATTAAGACAATATGTTGTTATCTAACTGTTTCAAGGAAGAAAAGCACCGTTGCTTATGAAAATAATCCAAGAGTCTAAACAAGAGCAATTAAAGAGTTGTCCAAAAGCATAAAATGTCAAAATAAAAAGGAAGGCACTAACTCTATTTAATTATCATTTTCTCATAGGAGAAGTTAATAAACCATCATAGTGAATTCCACCCATATCACAATAATGACCATCATTTTAACAAGATAACATTTCGAAACAAAAATAATAATTACAAGAAGAAAATTAGTTTCAAATGTGATCTATCCCTATTTGTTTAAGTTAGTTCACCAAGCCAAGGATTCACCATTCCACTGTAAGATCCCGAACAATCAATCGACATATGAATATCTAAACCAAAAAGACTTAATAATATTAAGATGTTGTGCCTATAACAGTTAATTTTATATCAGTACAGAATAAATAAATTGGAAAAGAAAAGGGATGAAATGCACAAATGACCCAGTATGGGCCACATCCTATCCTAACAATCCTTCTATTAAACTTTCTTCTAATCAAGAGAATGTCTTAAGAAAAAGGAAAAACTTGACAAGACCAAACATAACCATTATAAATCTTACAAGAGGTTTACTCAATCATTCACAAGAGCACAACACAGAATACATAGCTTCTAAAGGATCTATCGTCAACACAAGTTGACATCAACCTTTCTGGTCAACACATAACCATTCTACTAAAATGACAGCAAGGAGGTCGTATCACAACGAGCATCACAATAACCAATCAACCAATGAGTTTCCAAATACACCAACCTCTAAGTCACAGGAGAATGAAATTTAAACATTTTAAGGAGAAAAATGTAGAGTAATTTCTTATGCATAAAACCAACATCCCAATTTTAAGATTTGAAAACTTCCTCAATAATGATCAAGTAGATCTCGTATCCTCCAACATATGTGAAACAAAATCAAGGTACGAAAAAGAGTATTTACTCCGACATTTTAAGCTATCCCAAAGATGTGAGTAACGTCTAAAGGAGACATTCCATAGGATCAACTACATTCCTCAAAACATACGACAACACCAAGGAGAGAATATGCTTCAAGGACAAGAATCTCCAAATGGTGAACATGAATTGATACCAAATTGTGAAGATCAAACATGACGCTCGGAAGGATAAAATAGTTCTTCAAGGGAATTACAAATAACAAAAGCAACTATCCTAGTTTGAAAGTAATACCAACTTGGCTTAATTCAAAATCAGTCAAGCTAAGCACACACTAAGCCAACCGAGAAGGGTTACTAAAACCTAAAACAGACTAAAAGAAAAGGATAGAGACAGAATAACATCATTCACCTATACACAATGCACTTACAAGACTCAATTTGTTTAGTTTCGCAAAACCCTACCTAAGCCGTAATGACAGATCTCGAACCGAAACAAGTATCCAAAGGAAACAGCACTATAAAATTGCAGTTAAACAACAATGTTTGATACCTTGTTTGGTTTATTTTAATCGCAAGTTTTGTGGCTCGCTTGGTCTTGGGAACTGATAAGCTTCAAAATTTTATTTTATATTTCGATCGCAACACAAGAACTACATGATCGTCACAATTCCATTCGCTAGAGATTTACTTCAATATTTGATGTATTCGTCTCTCATGATATAACATTAGATATCAAATAAATCCTCTTTAATTATATCCACCCATCTTATGACCCTATTGTCTCCATTCTCGAATTTGCACACGATGATGATACCATCCTGTGTATGGTAACTATTTTCGTACCAAGAAGGCTCATCCCAAAGACTCCATACCCTCTCGAATTTTTATACATACTTAATCACATAAGGGAATCTTAATTCTATAGAGAACAAAAGATGTTGGGGTAAGGGTGTTGTGCAACATGATTGTTTATGTTATAAAAGCTTAGATATACTAAGTGGTATAAGAACCAGATGACCTAAGGAAGTTAGTCGACACTTTTAAATTTCTTTTTATATGTATAGATATGTTATTATTATGTACAATCCTAATAAGTACACTTCTAATAAAAGATCCATTATCGGTGGGGATAGTGAAACCTTATTTGACTATATCCTAAGTGGTTTGTTTTCTTGGATATCTCTTAACAAAGAATTAGATACTTTTTATTTATTTATTTAAGTGATATACATATATAGGTATATTATCAAAATTCATACTCAATAAGTCTAACCGCCTATACTTACATTTACCATTTGAATTTTGGTAGGAATAAGAGTCAAATGGGGGAATCATTTCAAACTGTGCTTTAAATGCTACGGTTGGGCGGTGAGTGGTTCATCGACCCCCTTGTCGTCCATTAATGTCTTCATTCTTTTCAACTTGCGTGTAGTCTTTCCTCAACCAGCCGCCTGTAACATGAATCACGTTATTTTGCACATGGGTGCAAAGCAATTCCTGGCCGCGTGGAAAAGAGAAAGAGGGGGCACACAGCATTAAATTAACTCCATCATTTTCACCACTATCCCGGTGCACAGAAGACTGGTTTCTCTTTTTAGTTCGTCCACATGGCAGTGGAGAAAACTGGTTTCTCTTTTTCTTTTGAGCTGTGGCGCGTGGAGAAAACTGGTTTCTCTCCATTTTTTTTAGGTCCCTTTGGGCGCGTGGACATTTCATAGATTTGAAGATCATGAAAGAGCTCCAGTAGTGCGGGGATTCTTTTGGCGTGTTACCTCCATTCCATTGGGTATCTTAAGGATACAGGGTAAAGATCGTGGTGTCCCAGGCCTATGTTGTTATCAAGCGCGTTGTCTGTCAGGCGTGCATCTTTTTGCTCAAACGTATCATCATTTCTGTTTATATTAGCAGTTATTATCTTTCAATATTAAAGGGTGATTGATTGGTCTTGAGTTTGAGACTAACTTCACATTTGTTTGGGCATTGTGATAAATCGAGGATATTTGTGAAGCTAAGATAATGTTTCAAATCTGATTGAAAAAGAAGAGAACCATATTTGAAGGCAAAACAATTTAATTATTTTTTCCCACCGGAAGAAAATTCATACTGTTACAGTTCGGTAGGGATTACATCTCAAACGGGTTCACCTTCAAGGAAGGGAGTCTCATGGAAGTGGGTCTGTATCTTATCAAAGCATTCATGAAACGTAAGAATTTGCTTTATTACAAGACCATTTTCAACGTATGTGATTTTTTTATTACTGTCTTAATATATTATATGTTTATTATTTTGTTTTATTGCCTGTCATTATATCAATTGTTTTATAATTAATAAGGGGATATGACATCCCTTTTATGTTGTTATTTTAGTAATTCCATTAGTCTAAATAATACTTGTATGTGAACTTATTTACAATATTGATTTCCGCAAACAGATATTGACATGTGTATATTGTTATGGTAGGTTTTTAAAAATAATCTCAACATTAGTTATCCATATTTCATAAACATACATGGGTTTATTGAAAATTGATTAATTTCTTATTATGTATTTTTTAAATGGATCCATTAATTAATAAGTTTATAAGAGGGCTTTGCATTAAAATTTCTTCTACGTAATTTAATCAACCCATTTTTCAAAGGGATTCTTTCATCAAGTTTTACATTATGAAATGGATATATAAGAAATTCATTTCCAGACATACACTTAATAGAATTAGGACACAATTTACTTCATTTATTTGTATATTGGAATTTAAAATTTGCTAAAATTTGAGACTTTTTTCTCCATAATAAATCAAGAAGAGAAAATACACTAACGTTCCACTTTCCAATACATCTCCTTTTAAGTTTTAAAAAATATCTATTAACATGTAAACAGATATTACTTTGTAATGTTCCAAGTCAAGTTCCAAAGAATGAATTATATTTCAACTTTTAATTCCATCCCTATTACAAGCTTACAAATGAAGTTCAAAAACAACTTTTCCTTCCAAATCTTTTTACATCATATCCTACTTCATGTGGAAACAAATTTGCAATAATGGAATCTAAAGAAAGCAAGGCAATATTACATTTTTCCTCCACTCAAGGTGGGTAAATACATGATGTTTTTACATTGTCAACAACAAGGTTCTTGTGCTCCAAGGTGTTCTTCATCCATGCTCCAAGTTCCAAGTATTTCAAATCACAACCAAGATAGGGGGAGAGGCAACACTCTCCTCCCAACCAAAACTCAATGGAGAAGAGAAGCAATCTCCTCCATTGACCCCCGAGCCCCAAACACAACACAATGAAGGGTGGTCTCCAACTCAAGGCAACAATACTTGCTTCCACAATACAATTTCTTCACAACATTCAAAGCTAAAAGAGGAAACAACAAAGAAACACAAATAACACAATACTTTTCACAACAAGGCTTTCATCCAAGCCAACAAGAGAAGGAACTATGGGAATGTTTTCCTTATGCCTCCCAATTGAGATGAGATGCCCATCCAAAACCCTCCACAATAAAACACAAGCCCCTATGACTCTTATGCCTCCCTCAAGTACCCCTTTTTCCTCCCATACTCTTATGCCTCCCTCCTCTTATGGCTCCCTCAAAGACAAGGTAAGAATGTAAACATTCTTACCCAAGATGGGCATCCCTCTCAAACTCCCTCCACAATATCCTAATCTACTCTTATGCCTCCCTCATGAGTATTCCCATAGACCTCTCCTATACTACACAATAAGCATTCTATCCATTTTTCACAATACACCAAAGTAAACATGCATTTTCACAATTTTAGCATAGAAGCAACAATAATATGAAAGCAAAACAAAGGAGAGGGTTTCCTACCTCTCCATTGGAGAAGCCTAAACCAAGAAATTTGTCCAAGCTCCTTCCCAAATCAATCCAAGCATGCAAGTCCAAGCACTCTCTTTTTCTCTTTCTCCCAATTCTTTTCTCTCCCAAAATAACAAAAGAGAACTCTTCAACAAAACAAAAACAAAACTCCAACCCCCTCAACAAGAGAGGAAGTTTCCATAAATAGACAAGAGGAAGAGTGAGGGTGATGTGGCTCCATGTAGGATGCCACATCACACATCCTCAAACCACCTCCCAAAGTCAACTCAAATCCCAAAACACCATAAATGGGTGGTTGGGTTGAATGACAACTCTTTCCACATCCATCCCTTTCCCATGTGCCTTAAGGCACAATTAAATGCAAAATGAAGAAAAGTGCACTCCAAAGTCATATTTCCCTTCCCAAAACAATAAATAATCCCCTTTTTGGATTCCCAACCCATAGATATGGTTGGTAAGGGGTTTTGGGAAGTGTGGGACAAGTTTAACTTGTCCCACAAGTCCCCCAAAATTGCCCTCAATCTCAAATTCGAGATTCAAAGAATTTGGAGTGGTCAACACTCAAAACCAAGCATTCAATACATGAGGAAACACAAGGCTCAAGGAGCCAACCATCAAAATTTATTACACCCACTTGACTTCCCTCCAAAACTTAAAAATTAAAACAAGATATTACATTAATCTAAACATACTTAGCAAAGTAATTTTTAAAAAAAGGACATCACAAATAAAATCACCTACTAAAGCAAGTTAAAACAAGTAATTAAAATTCTTACCCCCTTGGTCACATTAGAAAATTTCCCCCTCATGGAAATTTTCTCAACACATAAAAGAACAAAGGTAACACAATACAATTTACTAGTTGCCTTGACGACCAATGTTGTAACCACCCGACATCCTGTTGTGTTTGGTTCCCAATCCCCCTCATGGTTGTGATCATGTTGTGTTTCCTGCAAAATGCAAAATACCTCCTTCGGCCTTGCGGCCATGTCAAAATATCCAAAATAACCATATGCATGAAATTTATTAACATCTATACGTAATTCAAGAAATCATTATTTCTAGGTCTAAATCACAACTTAATTATGCATTTCATCATTATCCAAAATTATAGTAATGTAAATTCAACAACTACATTCTACTCATCATGGCGAAGAAATCCAATGTTAGAACACATGCAATATATCCATATAAAAATAATATCGGAATCCAATAGTCTATCCATGAGTCAGTGTAGATCATACTGAAAACAAAATCCAATCATAATCCAAATGCATCTAGTCACAAAACATCATGCTAATCAACATAAGTATAAATCATGTCCATATCCAAAGTCTGCATAACTCAAAATGATAATCAACTAAGTGTCGTAGGGAAGTGGGCATTACATCCCCCTCCCCTTAGACTAGACTTCCTCCTGGAAGTCACTGAAATAAGTGTGGAAACTGAGCTCGCAATGATGTAGCATCCTCCCAAGTAGCAGCAGTCTCATCATACCTGTCCCATTGGACCCGAACCTGATCAATCTCTCTGCTGCGAAGGCCCAGGGTCCTGCGATCTAAAATGCGCACGGCTCCACCATCACCTGCCCCTGATCCTGCACCTGCAATGCAGTCCAATCTAGCACATGAGAAGGATCAGAAACATATCTCCTAAGCACAGAAACGTGAAATACATCATGGATGCGCGATAAGCTAGGTGGCAGTGCTAGACGATAGGCTAAGGGGCCGAGGCGCTCCAAGATCTCAAAGGGACCCACAAATCTAGGAGCAAGCTTAGAACCTTTTCCATAACGGATAGGGCTCTTATGCGGTCTGACACGAAGAAACACCTTCGTGCCTACCTCAAAACTGCGATCTGTCCTATGTTGGTCTGCATACTTCTTCTGTCTATCCTGAGCCTCCTGCAATCTCTGCCTGATCAAGGTAACCTGCTGCTCCATATCCTGTAATAAAGCTGGTCCAAGGGAAACCCTGTCCTCAATCCTGTCCCAACTAAGAGGTGTCCTACACTCTCTGCCATATAATGCCTGAAAAGGAGCCATGCCTATAGAACTCTGGAAACTATTATTATAGGAAAACTCCACCAAATACAGATACTCCTCCCATCTCGACTGATGATCCATCACGTACATCCTGAGCATGTCCTCCAAAATCTGATTCACCCTCTCTGTCTGTCCATCGGTCTCAGGGTGATAAGCTGTGCTGAAATTAATCCTCGTCCCGAGGGCATACTGCATGGTGGTCCAGAAATGGGAAGTGTATAAAGGGTCGCGATCGCAAATGATCTTCCACGGAATCCCATGTAGTCGACAATCTCATCAAGATATACTCGTGCATACACGCACTAGCCGCGGTAGGTAGTTTCACTGGAGAAAAGTGAGCTACCTTCGTCAATTTATCCACCATGACCATGATGGCGTCGTGGTGGTATCTCGACGTCGGCAACCCAACAATGAAATCCATAGAAATGGTGTCCCACTTCCACTCCGGTATGGCGTGAGGATAGAGAAGGCCAGCTGGATGCTGATGCTCGGCCTTCACCCTCTGACACTCTAAACAATGGGGATACAAAAGAAGCTATGTCTCTCCGAAGTCCTCTCCAAAAGTACAACTGTCTCAGGGTGGCGTGCATCTTCTTCACCCCGGGATGGGCTGAGTAAGGTGCACGATGAGCCTCTGTCAAAATATCATGTCTCAAGCCTCCATCTCTAGGAACATAAATTTGACCTCTGTGTCTGAGAAGACCATCTGCCTCTAATGAAAATCCATCAAATCTCCCCTCAAGGGGTCTCTGAGACTCAATCTCTGCTCTGGCTGCAAGGTAGAAACTATCCTGAGGAAGCTGCTGCAAGATCCTACTCCTCAAATCTCGTGCCCACTGAGGTGGCCATAGCCACATGTCTCCGTCTACTCAAGGCATCTGCCACCACATTCTCCTTCCCTTCACATGCTCTATCTCCATGTCATACTCACAGAGTAACTCCATCCAACGCCGCTGACGAGCGTTGAGATTGGGCATGTGAAGAGGTGGCGAAGACTCAAGTGATCAGTCCTGAGTGTAAATCTCCAGCCAAGAAGAAAATGTCTCCACCGCACTAAGGCATGTACCACTACTGCAAGCTCAAGGTCATGGGTCGGATAATTGAGCTCATAATCTTTGAGTTTGCGGGACTCAAAGGCAACTACTCTACCCTCCTGCATTAACACTCCTCCAAGTCCTGCCAAGGAAGCATCTGTGCATACGAAAAACTCTCCATGAGGATCTGGCACTGCAAGAATAGGTGCTCTCGTGAGGCATTCCTTCAGTGTACTGAAGGCCTGCTCACATCTATCTGACCATAAAAACTTCTTCCCTTTCCGCTGAAGAGAAGTGATGGGGTGCGCAATCCGAGAAAAGTCCTGAACAAACCTCCTGTAGTATCCTGCTAGACCCATGAAACTACGCACCTCGGTCACACTAGTGGGTGCTGGCCAATCCATGATGGCTCGAATCTTGGAAGGATCGATCACATGATACCTTCCCCGAAATAACGTGGCCCAAATACTTGCACCTCGGTGAAAACGCGCACACTTCTCCAAGTTCCCGTAAAGGCGCCGCTCGCGAAGACACTGCGAAGAACTTTGGCGAAGGTGCTCCTCGTGCTCTCACGTGTGCGTGAGTAAATCGAATGTCATCAAGGAAGATGAGCACGAAGTGATCAAGGAAGGTCCTGAATACCCCATTCATCAAACTCATAAACATTGCGGGGGCATTCGTCAAACCGAAGGGTACCACTGTGAACTCGTAGTGGCCATATCTCGTGCGGAAAGCTATCTTGTGAATATCTGTCTCCGCAATCCTGAGCTGATGGTATCCTGACTTAAGATCTATCTTAGAGAAAATGGTAGCCCCTTCATCTGATCAAACAAATCATCAATGCGTGGAAGGGGGTAACGATTCTTGATCGTTACTTTATTCAACTGACGGTAATCAATGCACAACCGAAGAGATCCGTCTTTCTTCTTCACGAAGATAACTGGTGCACCCCAAGGGGATACACTAGGATGAATTAGGCCTTTCTCTAGAAGGCCCTCAAGCTGCAACTTGAGCTCACATAACTCAGGTGTAGTCATCCGATAGGGTGCTCGTGAGATAGGCTCTGCACCTGGAACTAGATCTATATGGAAGTCGATCTCACGTGGGGGAGGTAATCCCGGTAGCTCCCCTGGGAACACATCGAAACTCTGACAAGATAGGATGATCATCGAGGGAAGGTCCTCTCGACTCATCCTCTGATCTATCACTAACTGTAACAGCATACAACTGGCAACCCCGTCGCACACACCGCTTAAGCTGCATAGCGGAGATGGTGCGAATAGAAACGGGTCTCTTAACTCCTGATATCACTAACTCCACCCCAAGATCATCAATGCAAGCAATAGTCTTATGGTAACAATCCACTCTAGCTCTATGAGCGGACAACCAATCCATGCCTAAAATGATGCCATAAGATCCTAATGGAAGGATCCGAAGATCAGAAGTAGTGGTGAAGGGTCCCAAATCCACTACACACTCCTTGACTAAGGAGTCTACAGAAATCTTGGCTCCAGAAGCCATCTCAACGTCCCAACTACGGCCCTGCCTAACTGCCACCAGCCTACAACGCTCTACTAAGGATGGTGCAATAAAGAATCAGAAGAACCAGAATCAAATAATATAGAGGTGGAAATACCACCAATACTACCTGTCGTCTCAATCACAGTACTCTGATGCTCAGCCTGGCGGTTCTCGACCACTGCGTAGATCCGATGACTCCGTGCCATATCTCCAACAGTAGGCTCTGAGCTCTGTGTCTTACCCTTGGTAGGGTTATGTGGGCAATCTCTCCAAATATGTCCAACAACTCCGCAACCATAACAGCTGCCTGGTCCTCTCCAGTGGGAAGCAGCTCCAGCTGGTACTCTAGATGACTGAGATACAGATCCTGATGATCCGGCTATGGACTGCTGAGGTCTCTGCTGACGAGCTCCTACTGACTGAGCTCTCGGTGCACCTGTGTCCTGATGGGACCCCAGAGGAGGCCCCATACTACGTCCCTCTCTGTATCGAATCTCCGAGGAGGTCGGTAAGGTGGGCGGGTCTGCTGCTGCTTTGCTGCTGCGGTGGTGGCCTAAATGAAGCTTGCCCTGAACTCGTCCACCCCGTGGAGGAGGAATTGACCCCTTCGACCTACTATCCTGCATCTGCTGGATACGGCTCCGAACTCTGTCTCTAGCCTCGCTGTGTCTTTCCGTGTCTCCTCTGTAATATAGGCCTTCTCCATGGCCTCTGCTAACGTCTCTGGGCGGTGAATGCGCACTTTGCACCTAGCTAAATCCAAGTTCGGCCCCGATGAACTCCGTGAATCTGCACTGCTCATCCTTCATATAGTCGACGTGATCAAGTAGGTCCGTAAATCGACTCTCATACTCAACCATCGTCATCGATCACCGACGAGGTCATGAAACTCGCTATGCATGCGCCATCGAATAAATCTCCGGGTAAATACCTCCCAAACACTCCTCAAATAACTCCTAGGTAATCGTCTCTGAGTCGACATGGAGCTTCTGCTCCTCGGTCCTCCACCAGACTCCTGCTCCATCCTTCAGAAGATGGATCGCAACACGAGCTTTCGTGTTGCTACTACAAGGACAGAGCTTGAAGCATCCGCTCAAGCTCACCAACCAGGCCTCTGCCTGAAAACCACCTATATCACCTGAATAGTGAGAGGGTCGCAGCTTCAGGATCTCCCTGATATGATCTGCAGCTGAAGTATGACGAATCCTAGATCTCTCTGTATGCTCCTCCCTCTGTCTAGGGCTCCGAGACCTGTCCCTATGTCCTGAGATCCTGTCCCCATGTCCTCTCTGTGGTGACTCTGCCCTAGCCAACTCTGCACGGAAATTCTCTGCTCTGTGCTCCTCGATGTGTCGAGGGGATGCCTGGGCATCTACTGATGGCTCCAAACTATGTCTAGCAAGTCGTCCTCCCAAGGGCTCTCCGCGTATAGCGGCATTGACATCCTGGAGTGTCTGTAAAATCTGAGGCAGAAGGGCTGCTACGGCCTGCTCTGGCGGTGGTATGTCTAGGTCTATGTGAAGAGACCCCTCGCCCAATCCGCGCCTCCTGCACAGATCAAGGCGAGAGTTAGTTCATTGTTCTAGGTCTTGTGCTAGTTTTCAAAATTTGCTGTTTACTATAATTATCAACATTATGGCTTTATATTTTAAAAGTGTTAGTTCTGTACTAAGTTGAAAGTTCCTATTCTCGTGTTTTCAGCGTGTGCCCAAGGGTCCCAGCTTCGAACCCCTGGCTCTGATACCAAAATGTAATGCCACTAAAAATAGCGCGCGCTCTCACGATGATGATGACGACGCCGCGAACAAACAAACGTCCCAAAAATGCGACAATTTTTTTTTTTAAAGAGTAAGCAAGTTAGTGGTCCTTGTTTGGTTTATTTTAATCGCAAGTTTTGTGGCCTGCTTGGTCTTGGGAACTGATAAGCTTCAAACTTTTATTTTGTATTTCGATCGCAAAACAAGAACTACATGATCGTCACAATTCCATTCGCTAGAGATTTACTTCAATATTTGATGTATTCGTCTCATGATATAACAGTTAGATATCAAATAAATCCCTCTTTAATTATATCCAGTCCATCTTATGACCCTATTGTCTCCATTCTCGAATTTGCACACGATGATGATACCATCATGTGTATGGTAACTATTTTCGTACCAAGAAGGCTCATCCCAAAGACTCCATACCCTCTGAATTTTTATTGACATACTTAATCACATAAGGGAATCTTAATTCTATAGAGAACAAAAGATGTTGGGGTAAGGGTGTTGTGCAACATGATTGGGATGGTAGTAACGTTATAAAACAATAGCAAATATAAGAACCAATGACCTAAGGAAGTTAGTCGAGCAAAATTTCTTTTTTTAGACATGTTATTATTATGTGTTATCCTAATAAGTACACTTCTAATAAAAGATCCATTATCGGTGGGGATAGTGAAACCTTATTTGACTATATCCTAAGTGGTTTGTTTTCTTAGATATCTCTTAAAAAGAATTAGATACTTTTTAATTTAAGTGATATATATATATAGGTATATTATCAAAATTCATACTCAACTAAGTCTATCCGCCTATACTTACATTTACCATTTGAATTTTGGTAGGAATAAGAATCAAATGGGGGGGAATCATTTCAAATTGTGCTTTAAAAATGCTATGGTTGGGCGGTGAGTGGTTCATCGACCCCCTTGTCATCCATTAATGCCTTCATTCTTTTCAACTTGCGTGTAGTCTTTCCTCAACCACATACATCTTTGCTTATGAATCACGTTATTTTGCACATGGGTGCCATTAAAGCCTCCCGCCACGTGGAAAAGAGAAAGAGGGGGTGCGCATTCCAGGTAAATTAACGTTTTTTGGACGAGATGTTTTCCACCGTCCCTGCAAAGTGCGAGAAGACTGGTTTCTCTTTTTTTTTGTCCCTAGCGCGTGGAGAAAACTGGTTTCTCTCTTTTCTTTTGTCCCATATTGTGGAGAATTGCGGTTCTCTTTTTTTTTTGTCCCTAGCGCGTGGACGAGAGGGTGAAGATCATGAAAGAGCTCCAGCGCGTGGGAAGGGCGTGTTACCTCCATTCCATTAGGTGCGGCGGTGTAAACGTGGAGACGGGCCTTGTGTTTCAAGTTGTCCATGTTTGTTCAGGGCATATCTATTGAAACGTATCATCATTTCTATTTATATTAGCAGTTCTTCTCTTAGACACGATTAAAGGGTGATTGAATAGTCTTGAGTTTGAGACTAACTTCACATTTGTTTGGGCATTTGCAAGTTGCTCACCATGCAAATATTTGTGAAGCTAAGACCACTCACAGTCTACTAATCTGAAAAAAAAACGTTTAAACCATATTTGTAGGCATTCATGAACAATTTAATTATTATTCGTGTGGAAGAAAATTCATCATGTAAATTTGATTCGGTATCGATTACATCCTAGAAAAGCGGGTTCACCTTCAAGGAAGGGAGTCTCATGGAAGTGGGTCTGTATCTTATCAGAGCATTCATGAAACGTAATTTGCTTTGCAATTACAAGAGCATTTCAGCGTATGTGATTTTTATTACTGTTTAATATACAACTAATTATACAGAGGCCTGTCATTATATCAATTGTTTTTTATGTAACATGGACGTATGACATCCCTTTTTTTGGTATTTAGCTTATTCCTTTCTGCAGTTCGAGCTTGTGTACCTAGTTACTGCAAACAGATATTGACGGTATATTGTTATGAGTAGGATCTAAAAATAATAAGTCCATTAGTGGTAATATTTCATAGATATGGGTTGTATTGAAAATATTAATTCCTTATTATGTATTTGGGAACATCGGTTATTAAACTTAATAAGTTTATAGCCTTTGCATTAAAATTTCTTCTACGTAATTTAATCAACATGGCATGGTTTTCAAAGGGATTCGGTTTCATTCCCCTTTTACATTATGAAATGGATATATAAGAAATTCATAAGTGAGAATACACTTAATAGAATTAGGACACAATTTACTTCATTTGCATATTGGAAGCCATTTAAAATTTGAGACTTTTCTCCATAATATAAGAAGAGAAAATACACTAACGTTCCACTTTCCAATACATCTCCTTTTAAGCAACAAAATAAGATCTAACATGCATATTCTTTGTAATTTTCCAACATCAAGTAAAGAGAATTCAACAATGTTTTTTCTTAAATTTTAATTCCATCCCTATTACAAATACAATCATTTCAAAACAACTTTTCCTTCAAATCTTTTACAACATATCCTACTTCATGTGGAAACAAATTTGCAATAATGGAAGCTAAAGTAGGCAAACAATATTACATTTTTCCTCCACTCAAGGTGGGTAAATACATGATGTTTTACATTGTCAACAACAAGGTTCTTGTGCTCCAAGGTGTTCTTCATCCATGCTCCAAGTTCCAAGCATTTCAATCACAACCAAGATAGGGGGAGAGGCAACACTCTCCTCCCAACCAAAACTCAATGGAGAAGAGAAGCAATCTCCTCCATTGACCCCCGAGCCCCAAACACAACACAATGAAGGGTGGTCTCCAACTCAAGGCAACAATACTTGCTTCCACAATACAATTTCTTCACAACATTCAAAGTAAAAAGAGGAAACAACAAGGAAACACAAATAACACAATACTTTGCACAACAAGGCTTTCATCCAAGCCAACAAGAGAAGGAACTATGGGAATGTTTTCCTTATGCCTCCCAATTGAGATGAGATGCCCATCCAAAACCCTCCACAATAAAACACAAGCCCCTATGACTCTTATGCCTCCCTCAAGTACCCCTTTTTCCTCCCATACTCTTATGCCTCCCTCCTCTTATGGCTCCCTCAAAGACAAGGTAGAATGTAAACATTCTTACCCAAGATGGGCATCCCTCTCAAACTCCCTCCACAATATCCTAATCTACTCTTTTGCCTCCCTCATGAGTATTCCCATAGACCTCTCCTATACTACACAATAAGCATTCTATCCATTTTTCACAATACACCAAAGTAAACATGCATTTTTCACAATTTTAGCATAGAAGCAACAATAATATGAAAGCAAAACAAAGGAGAGGGTTTCCTACCTCTCCATTGGAGAAGCCTAAACCAAGAAATTTGTCCAAGCTCCTTCCCAAATCAATCCAAGCATGCAAGTCCAAGCACTCTCTTTTTCTTTCTCCCAATTCTTTTCTCTCCCAAAAATAACAAAAGAGAACTCTTCAACAAAACAAAAACAAAACTCCAACCCCCTCAACAAGAGAGGAATTTTCCATAAATAGACAAGAGGAAGAGTGAGGGTGATGTGGCTCCATGTAGGATGCCACATCACACATCCTCAAACCACCTCCCAAAGTCAACTCAAATCCCAAAACACCATAAATGGGTGGTTGGGTTGAATGACAACTCATTTCCACATCCATCCCTTCCCATGTGCCTTAAGGCACAAATAAATGCAAAATGAAGAAAAGTGCACTCCAAAGTCATATTTCCCTTCCCAAAACAATAAATAATCCCCTTTTTGGATTCCCAACCCATAGATATGGTTGGTAAGGGGTTTTGGGAAGTGTGGGACAAGTTTAACTTGTCCCACAAGTCCCCTAAAATTGCCCTCAATCTCAAATTCGAGATTCAAAGAACATGGAGTGGTCAACACTCAAAACCAAGCATTCAATACATGAGGAAACACAAGGCTCAAGGAGCCAACCATCAAAATTTATTACACCCACTTGACTTCCCTCCAAAACTTAAAAATTAAAACAAGGTATTACATTAATCTAAACACACTTAGCAAAAGTACTTTTTAAAAAGATATCACAAATAAAATCACCTACTAAAGCAAGTTAAAACAAGTAATTAAAATTCTTACCCCCTTGGTCACATTAGAAAATTTCCCCCTCATGGAAATTTTCTCAACACATAAAAGAACAAAGGTAACACAATACAATTTACTAGTTGCCTTGACGACCAATTGTTGTAACCACCCGACATCCTGTTGTGTTTGGTTCCCAATCCCCCTCATGGTTGTGATCATGTTGTGTTTCCTGCAAAATGCAAAATACCCTCTTCGGCCTTGCGGCCATGTCAAAATATCCAAAATAACCATATGCATGAAATTTATTAACATCTATACGTAATTCAAGCAATCATTATTTCTAGGTCTAAATCACAACTTAATTATGCATTTCATCATTATCCAAAATTATAGTAATGTAAATTTAACAACTACATTCTATTCAACATGGCGAAGAAATCCAATGTTAGAACACATGCAATATATCCATATAAAAATAATATCGGAATCCAATAGTCTGTCCATGAGTCAGTGTAGATCATACTGAAAACAAAATCCAATCATAATCCAAATGCATCTAGTCACAAAACATCATGCTAATCAACATAAGTATAAATCATGTCCATATCCAAAGTCTGCATAACTCAAAATGGTAATCAACTAAGTGTCGTAGGGAAGTGGGCATTACAAGAATCATTTAATGAATCATTTAAATAACAGCATAAGACTCAATGGTATAGAGAATATCATGCCTGATTAAGCTCCCGCAGTCGAGCACAAGATGGACAGGGTCTGCAACAACATCTCAAGGCCACACTCCACTTTGTCCTCCAGCCTGCTAGGTCATCCACACTCTTCTCATAGCCAAATTTGGCACAGGCAGGTTACGGCCAGGTATGGAGTCCCCAAAACATAGATCCACAATACCCTGAAGGAAAGGTGGTCTCTAGGACAACACTGATAGAAATTTGTGCACAAATGGCTTGAGTTAAGACCCCTCTCCCACCATAAATGACCAAGAAAAACAATGCTAACCTCTGCTCATCCCATCCTTCATTCAACACCACTATTGCATGTAAAATGTGGAAGAGTAAAACCAGAAGGAAGATAAACTGTCTGATAAAGTGCCTCAAAGAGATGTGGTTTCTAGGGATGCCACATACGTGGAATGAGCATAGAAGGATCTATAGAAAAAGACCCACATGTGTCCCAAATGGCTAGTTGTCTTTACCATCATTCACACAACCAGTGCTAGGAGCTTGACAAGGGTAATGACATCCTCCCAGCAAGGCAACTAGAAAATAGGACGAAATAACAATGTCCCAGCCAAACAAGGACTATGCACCAAAACTCTTCACGTGAACAGTCATCATGGCTTGAGCAGGTTACAGTCTGAGCCAAGGCAAATGTGCCTTCCACCATCATGAAATCCTAAGCATCAGGAGAAAGAACTGGTCCATGCTCTAGCTGCACGTGTCTAGGGAGGAACTCAAGGAGATTGAGATCCAAAAGAAAGTGGCTAGAACTCGATGGAAGAGTATACTCCAATATTTTCTATGCTGTCCCTCACAAGACTTCCTCCACCATCACTTTTCCACGCAGAAAAACTGAACTTGGCATGCGCAGGATCCACAAGTCCAGGGCATGTAAAAGGACAAAGGACTTGTTAAACAAAACTTGCGCCCCACTATTAATAATTCCTCTAAAAGCACGAGCAGGGATGAAGGAAGCAGGTGGCTGCAACCATTCGAAAGGATTTAACTACAAAACATTCAGCCCCATTTCTTAACACGACCCGTCAGCTGGAAAATCATTGCTAAAACAGCCTATGCGACCACGTTCCTTTCGAGGCACTTAAGGCGCACGCTTACATGCCAAGTGCACTCGCTCCAGCCATGCTCAGCCTCCTCTGCCACCACCACCAACATGATCTCCTATTCTCTCATCTTAGTTCGCCTTCAGCTACATTTTCATCACATTCTTTTGCTTAGGCCCACAATAAAATAATGGAACAGAGGAATAGTCTAAGAGGCGATTAACAGGAGAACCAGGTGCAGGCTGAAAGAATCCAAGGAAAAACAATTAATGAGGCAACCATCCCAATTAATGTTGTTTGCCACCAACCAGGGAGAAAGGCGCATCCACCACTACAAAAACAAGACTTCTACCAAAAAAAGAATAAACAAATACAGTCTTAAATGCAGGCGGCTAGGTTTCAAGGCAGTTAAACCAACCAAGGATGCCCAACACGTTACCATTTATGGATAGCAGGTCAACCTAACACAACACGGTAGTGCATTCAGCCAGCAGGGAGGATTGATAAAAAAGTGAAGTGTCTTCAAAGTGGCGAGGTGGGTGGATGCCTCCACTACCTTCCCAATAATTGCTATAATATAAGGTATACACAAATGTCTAGAAGGCCAAGGGGGAAAGAATTAAATGCAAGCACAAACACCACCTCCCAAGAAATGGATTCATCCACAAACAAGCTCCTCTTGCACAAATAGAGGCTTGGTCCGCGAAGTGACCAATGAACCACTAAAATCGTTTATCAATAATTAACAACAACGTTGATAACAATCGACAATAAGATAGTGACGTTATCATCGATCGATAATTAAATTAATAATATTATTACATTTTATTTTATTTTTATTGTTATTATTACAAATTAATAATTATTTTTAATCATATTAACAAGGGCCAACAAACAAGTTCGACAATTTACAAAAACATCGACACCAACACAAATAGGCACGATGAAGAGGGAGAACAACTAATTATCCTCTGTGGCAAGGTGAATCCTCTAATGATCGACAAGAAAACAACGACGTTTAACACTTAGCAACACAAGCATCGAAGGAGAAAAAGAGCAATGATGAATGGGGCGTTACACTTATCATCGAGTTGAAATGAACATAAAAGTGGTATGTAACATTCTCATTTTTAAATGATTAAACAATATACAAATATTGGGTTGTCATGAATGTAAAATTTGTAACCATTTGCATGTGTTTAAGCATTGTACATGGTTTATAAGTGATATGATTCTATGAATGTGAAAATAAAATATACAAAATTTTGGCTACCATGAATGTAAAATTCTTAACCAAAGTAGGCATTTGTGTAAGCATTCTACATGATTTAACCATTGCTCTCCGTTTATATACTTTAGCATCTTGTGATTATGAACATAACATTGTTATGAACACAACATAATTTACAACTCATATGCAATTGCTAGTATAAACAAAATTGTAGTAATATGTTCATTAGAAATTTCCTTGTTTATCAAATTTGACTTATCTAAAACATCATGCACCTTCAACATGAACATGTCAAAGTTGGTAATATTAATTAGGCCCATAGACCTATATATCTCAATGTTTGCTGCTCTTTTCCATTCACCGCATGACAGGTGGGCTGCAACTCTTTTCCCTTCATCACATGACATTTGGCAACATTACATAATTTCTCTCATTCAAAATTTGCAAAAAAAATAAATTTACTCTTCCACTTACCCAGGATGTTGGTTTCAGTCTTTCAGAATATACATGTTGTTCAAGAACAGTTATTCAAGAACCCTTAGACGTATCTGTGTGAATTGATTAGATTGGAAGTGAACCGTTAGACGTAGCCGGTTTGGGTGTTGTCGTGGGGTGAAGAATGTGACAGCCAAAAAATTATAATTTTATTTTTATTTAAAGAGTTATAACAGTTTTTAGTGCTTTGTTGGGTGCCATCATGGGCTGAGTGTATGCTACAGGATGGATAGCCACGTTGCGAAATTACTTTAAAAATAAAAATGAAAAGCCACACGAATTGAGATAGTGGGGTCGAACCAAATGGTTTTAAATGTGAGTGGAATAAAGAAGGGAAGAGGACTGTTAAAATCTTGCATGTTAATCTATTTATTTAGGTAAGGCATTGCAACGAAGGAAGAGAAAGGCGTAGCAACCGGCCAGGGCAAGGGGAACATTCTGTGTGAGCATTTTTTTTATCCATTCATGAGCTGTTTGGCGTGCTTTCTTTAATCATGTGCGAGTAGACTGCGAGACACAAGACCACAGAAGGAGCCACACAGCCACACTGAGAAGTGAGAGGTTTGTTCCATGTTTATATTACCATATAGACATGTTTTATTAAAAATAGTATTGGTTAATCACAACAATTTCTCAATATATTTGCCATACTCAAGTCAACTGTAACAAAACTTAAACATATTCTTTTATCTCTTTGTGTACTGCGGAGAAAGTTCAAAGAAAACCAGTGATGTGGAAAACATGTCTTTTTTTTCATCTATTTGTTGTTCTTCTACTCTCAACATTTATATATCTGATCTTGGGTTTCTCATTGAATATAGAAGAGAGTTACAAACTCACGATCGATTAACATGTTTAATAACTGCACATGCACAAACAAAGAGTCTGGTCTGTCACACATAATTACATTGTGATTGAATGCTTGTGTTTCCTATGTTAATGTCATTCATTGAGAAATTGTGCCTTACACGGCAAAACTCATTAACACAATTTCCAGTCGTTTTGTTAGAGCATTACGCCTTCAAAGGTGACACCATCAGAATTGTTGCATGTGCTCACTGTAACATCTCTATGCTTACCGTCTGACCATCAGAAGTGTTGTAAGTGCTCACTGTAAATCTCTATGCTTACCGTCTGCATATTCGTCCAAATACCTCATGTAATTATTAGTAGGGGTCAGTTGGTTCTTTCGGATACTAGGAACTTGCTTAGGAGCAGGTACTGTCAACATCGACTTTAAAACTCTGGTAGCTTCATGCATAGTGGGTCTATCAGAGGGTCGTTTCTTGGTGCAAAGCAAGGTCAACTGCAAAATTTTTCTTACAATCACTACTACAAGAGGGGGTGATTTGAGACAAAATTTAACGTTTGTCTCTACATTCTTTTTTTCAATTTTTGTCTCTAAATTCCTTTTTTTAACTTTTAATAATTTATTCACCTTTTCAATTACGTCTGACAAAACCATTTGAACTTTTATCTCATCTCCATCTGCTTTCCAACCCTAACAAACCTAATCACAGACAAAGCGATGGCGGCTGTTATGTCTCTAGCTTGAATGCCGATGGGTTTCGTGGATGGAGGTGTAGTGGTTTGTGGTTTGGCCTCTTCCCCACGTTTCCTTTTTATTTTCTCTAGCAGCCCAAAGCCCAGCGTGGGGGGACGTCCCTACCAAAATTTTGGATTATATGCTCCCAATATAGTGTCTATCACTCATTTGCCATAACTTTTATGTTTGGGGTTCTTCTTTGGAGGCGATGGCAATATCGACTATTTATGGCTTTTCCTTTCAGCCATTGGATAGTTATGATGCCCATAATCCAAATGATTTACAGAATATGGTAGTGTTGTTGAACAAGAAGGTTCACCTAGAATCTTCATGAAAGTAGCAGCTTGAGGCTGATCGAAAGAAGATGAAGATATTTGAACAGAACCCCGAGGTTGATTACCTGAAATGGAAGAGTCGTTAATGCGATATTTGTATTTAGAATTAAGGGTATGAATCCTTCCTTGAGTTTATGTGCTTTTATGTTTGTGGTTCTTCTTTGGAGGCGACGACAATAGTATTGTGTTGGACATCGAGGAGGCAACCAAAGGTTTTGGATCTTTCTTCCTGTTTTGTTTCTACACTTTAGGGCTTACAGATAGGGTCCAATCTGGATTCGACATTACATCTAGTAAAATGCATAGTATTCAGAAGAAATATGGGGGTTCCTTTTGGAGATATCGACATTACTACAATTTTGTTTTTTTTAGAAAATCTGCAAAATCTACTTTTCTCTCTCCACGCTGCTTGGGCAAGCTAGGGTTTGTTGAGCGCTCTGTATGTTTTGAACTCTGTGCTACCGTGTTTTCTTCCTCATTTGGTGCTCACCATTAATCAAAATGGTTTTGATTTCATTTCCCATTGTGCACAAGAGGTGAAAGTAAACAACGAGTGATTTACATTTCCATTGATGATAGAAAACATCATAGATCAAGTGGTAATGGTCCATGGGGATGATCTATGGCTAACAATAGAATGCTAGTGGCATTCAGAATCAACTTTTTCCGATCGCGATGTATATTTTTATTGTACCTACTTCCCTGACGCCATCCTTCCAACCTGTGCAAAATGGGATTTTGGAACATGGTATTTTGAACCATTAAAACATTTAGGGAAATGGGAATGTTTTCACTTTTACAGTTGCCACACCTAGAAAAACCCGTGTGTGCAAAATATGGAAGCATGCACAAGGCCACCCAAAGAAAATCTATATTGCAATCACCAGTTAACCAAAAAGGAAGTCGATGTGGATTGTGATGGGAATGTTGGCGTGTTGGGTGTGCAGTAGATGACAGCACCCAGATGATCTCACCGATGGAAAATGAATGTTGATTACCTTTTATTTTCCTTGGAATTTCAGATACAGCTCCAAAAATCTGGTTGTGAAACAGAGCGATCAAGTGGGGAGCATACATGGAGTGGCGATTAAAGGTTAGCTTCCCCTTTCTCTTTTTTGTGTTTTTCTCGTAAGAGGTTTGCAACCTAGAAAGGGATATTTCAAATTTTTCTTTTGTGGCAGTATTTTTTTATTGGTTTCTATCTATTGTGAGAAACCACGAACTGGTAGGCTACCTGTTTCATTCCCCTATTTTAGATAGTTGACTTGAAATTTGGGGGCAAAGGGTTGTTTGAATGATTTTATTTAACTTCACTATATCTAAGATTTGATAGACCCAGTGCCGCAAGCATTTCCCACATAAAACATAAGAGGGCAACAACAATGGCCTGTGGAATTGAAGCTAAAATGGCCCCAACTTTACCTGCCAAAAAAATTAGTACTTGAGATTATATTACAAAGATTATAAAATATCAATAAGCAAGACTACAACAAAAGAGAGGAAACCACTTTATACATTAAATCAGGAACAAGTAGGAACCATTTACAGCAATTTATAGATGTTTTGATTCATTGAAGTAATATTTTGCTTATATCTGATTTCGTTTGTCTCAGTGTATAAAATGAAAATAAATATCACTATGATTGCCAGGGATCCTTTCAATAAATAAAATATTGAACGAGAACATCTTAAGCCTTATAAAATATGAAATCACAAATATCATTAGGAATTTTCAGTCATACAACCCAGGCAACAACAACATTGGTTAGAAGCCAAAAATATGAGAAAGTAGAGAAACAAAAATTTGTACCAACAAGTGAGATAAGAATTAACAATCCGGCACCAAGTTCCACGGCTCTTCTTCTTTCCATCTTTGTCACTGCAATGGTGTGAACATTCTTGGTAAGATTATTTTATCACTAAATACCTAAACGATTTAACATATGGTTCAAAACTAACTTACAGATTTTGAGCAGAGGCATGGTAAATTTTAAAACCAACTGCGAATATACAAAACATTTCTAGCCACAAGAACTTCTTTGGAGAAATAAAGAGCTGCTAGGAAATATGGAACAACAGAATCAAGGCCCTACATATTAAGAAAAATGTTTCAAGTAATCTTAAAAGGATAACATTGGGAAACCAGTTTCATTTCAAGTCCAAGATATGGATAAATGAAATAATTACATTATGACTGATATCTGCCACATAATTTATTGATCATCTGTTGGGTTTTAGTTCGGT
This sequence comes from Taxus wallichiana var. yunnanensis, assembly GCA_018340775.1. Lineage (NCBI taxonomy): Eukaryota > Viridiplantae > Streptophyta > Pinopsida > Cupressales > Taxaceae > Taxus > Taxus wallichiana. The sequence goes on along the minus strand of CM031235.1, from coordinate 209,889,036 downwards.
AGAATATTAAAAAAATTTGCAATTCACATTTTATTTCAATTAGTGGGCATTCATACAACATCTTTTACTTTAGCTTTCAGAAACGCTTCAAAAGTTTTCTTTAGTTTTCATAGAAGCATAAAAGAGATCTCCTCTGCCAAAACTTTCTTTTTGGGACCTTTCAATTCCATCTAAACCAGAGGCTTCTCATTCTTCCCACAAACAACACAAAAAGGTCACACACCCATGTCTCTCTGCTCAGTATCATCCTTAAAATCAAGCTAGATGAGCCTTTTGATCTCTGGAGATGGTTCAACTGATTCATTGTGAAGATATTCTTCTTTTTTAGAAAATTCTTCTATCTGAATATTTGAGTCATGTTGTATTTCTGGAATTCTTTTGTGTTGGTAGCTATAAAGCCTTGCAGTTGTTGTAGGTTCTCTTGTTTCTTCCTCCATGTTGTTTTTCTAGATACCTACAATACTTTAAAATATTCGACATACATAATGGTGATTTAGACAGCTCTTCAAATTTATTAAAGAGAATCCTGAGCTCCTGGCCTAAAAACAATGTTTCTTCAACATTAGCGGCATTTGATAAGATTAATGAAAGTTGAATTATTTTTGTTTATATTTAATTTATCTATCAATATATTTGGATTAGTATTATTGTCTTAACCACTTATACTATGTTAAGACATCCAGTAGTTTATCATCATTTTGATGTGGGCAAATTTCTTCTATATGTGAAATAGTAAAAATTGATGTGATCTTTACAATTTATATTGATAATTGTTTAAAACTAACAAATACTTTTAATGAATTCTTTACTTGTCACTTCCCACGGATTTTATGAAAATATTTATGGCTTCATAGCTCAAGTTCTATAAGGTCATAGATCAATTTATTTAGGTAATAGATCGATTTCTTTGTTTCTAGATTTGATTATTCAATTTTTTTCATACAAAGACTCAAACTGGAAAGGCGATTTAAAATCAATGCTAAAGAAATAGATAATAATTACTTCTTATTGACCCTTCTCTTCTAATGCTTTTCATTTTGAATGCAGGAATATTCTACGTACTATGATCACAATAAAGTTTCAGGAAGAGAAACATTCATTTCAAGATTTGAATTTAAAAGGTATATAACAAGTTCTCAAGTATTCATCTTCCACAACTGCCATAGTATTCAAACTCAGTTTTTACATTGTTTCCATATATGTGTGCTTTGTAGAAAGGCTACTAATTTCCTGTTGTTACAAAACTGTAAAAGACAAACATCATAATCAAACTACAAATCCGTTTAGAGGAGTTCCTCAATCTTTTATCATATTTAACACATGAATTAAAGACAAATGTGACGACAATAAACAAATAATACAATTTTCCATTTAATAAGGAGCGAACAAGCTAAATTTTCCACCTTTCCTACTTTAAAATTATGATATTTCTAAGATGATTTCAAAAAACCAAGTCATTCGAACATAATGGAGGGACAAAATTTAGAAATGGTGTTTAGAAATTGTTAGGATTATTCTTATCATATATTATACATTCAATCAAGATTCTTCGAATGTATCAACTCCTCTACAAAATGTTAGTTTGCACTTGCATTTTGATGTAATTTTTTTGGCATTTCTAGTCACCTAATTCTATTTATACATATATTGCTTCTTCTTCTCTTTATTAAAATCTTAATTTTTGGCACGATTAGTCATATCATGGTCTTGTATTGTTATGCCTTATTGAATATTTTTGCTGCCTTGCTTCTTACTTTTATGTATTATTGGTTATTAGTTTCTCCTCTACCCCTGAAACACATTATCTTTGGCAGGATTTGCCATATCATGGCCTTGTTTCAATTGTTTGAAAGTGAAAATTATTATTAAAATTTTGGGCAATTTAGAGCAATTATATTCATAAATGCAGCCATGTGTTCAAATTGTTGGTGACATCAACAGCATAGACGGGCAACCTGACACATGATTTAAAACGGAACCGCAGTCAATTTACAAGTTTGACCCTAGAAGATGGAGCATCAAATATCGTTAAGGCCTTCCATTTTGAACACAAACTCAAAAACATTTAAAATTACTTGGGTTGTACAAAGGAAGGCACAATGTTTCCACCACTCCCACTGTAATCAAATGAAGCCGAGCCAGCATATGGATGAATGGCCAACACTCCCCCTCCAAACTTTGTCGTCTCTTCGTCCCTCTCATTATCTCCCATATCTTCTGCTATGGCTTCCAACTCCTTCATCACTTCACTCATTTTGGGTCGATTTGTGCCATAATCTTCACAGCAATGCAGAGCTAACCTTACAAAGCTTCCTAAAATGGAGGGAGTCATGGGAGACTCTGCGAGTATTGTATCTAACAGCCGGCTGCAAGGGCATTTATTCCTCCTCTCTCAATTGCAGTCCTCACCTCTCTAACCAGATATTTCCCTCGTTCAATGGGCTCCTTGCCACTCAATATTTCCAGCAGCACCACGCCATAACTGTACACGTCACTCTTGTAACTCAGCTGCTGTGTCATGTAATACTCTGGGTCCAGGTAACCCTGCCCAATCACACAAAATGGATTATGAGATTGTTTAAGAAAATCCATAGAAACTGTTTAAAAGAGTTCATGTACTTACCAGTGTTCCCTTCACTTGAGTTGTGATATGACCACTTGTGCCTGTGTCTTTTATCAGTTTGGAAAGGCCGAAATCTGCTACCTTGGCATTTAGAGTTTCATCGAGGAGAATATTGATGGACTTCACGTCTCTGTGAATTATGGGCGGATTTGCATGCTCATGGAGATATGTTAAACCGTTCGCCCCCCAATGCAATTCGAATTCTCTTTCGCCAATCAAGGATGATTCCTGTTCTACCTGTTAACATGAAATTATGTGTTTAGTTTCGAAGAAAATGCTGATTTGTTTAAACTTCAAAGGCAAAGGCAGAGCAGAAACAAGTTTACCAGAGAGACTGTCTCTGAGTGATCCGTTTGGCATGTAATCATAAACGAGCATATGTTCCCCTTCTTCAAAACAAAATCCGATGAGTCCCACCAGATTCATGTGATGAACTTGAGACAGTAGTTCTATTTCGGTCTTGAATTTGGCTCCACCCTGCATAGACTCCGCTGTCGCCCTCTTCACGGCTACCATTTGTCTGTCAACTGCCAACATTCCTTTGTACACCTGCCTTTCCATACAAACAAATGCAAGCCTGTTCACTTCTGCACATGTAAATACAACCAAAAAACGTAATTCTTCAAACTCTCCACTCTGTGATGTTCGGGGGAACACATATTTGAAACATAATTTTACCAGGACTAAATAAAAAGATTGAGAAATATGAAATAGATAAAGCAATCAGGAATGATAGGGCCTGTAGATTCTTTGGCAATCCAAAAGAGGCTTAGTGCAAAAAGCTTATCACATTGCACTAGTCTAAATGAAATGAAAAATTACAAACAGAGAAAGAAGGGTATTTATGCCAACTCTGCAAGAAAGAGAAGGTAAAGAACAGGATTAAAAGCAATGTTGCATTATCCTACCAAATCAAGAGCAAATATGACAAAGGAAAGCAAGAAGATAATAGTTTACAATGTTTGTTGAATTTTGCCCCTGTTTTACAATGTTTGTTGAATTTGGCCACTGCTTTAGAACATCACAAACAAGCGAATGACAGTTTGTGTGAAATAGAATTGATGTGAAGGACAACTAAAACTCTGTAATAAAACATGATGCAATTGCAAAGGTACCTAAATAAACTGTATCTCAACCTGGCATGGACCTTACAGAGTATCTCTGTATTTAACTGAAAAAGTCCTAGTTCTATTAAGTTTAATTTAGTTGTTGATATTATTGTTATCAGACCCACAGAAAAGGTAATTGAAGAGTGGGACATTACCTTGCCATAGCCTCTAGATCCAATTACGTTCTGAGTGGAAAAATTATTTGTAGCCAGTCTTAGTTCCTCGAATGAAAACCACCTTGCCCCTTTCAATTTGGGGGCACCTTCGCTAATTTCACCTCTTGCAAGGCCCCAGGAACCTGATGAAATACAAACGCACCCTCAAACAGAAAACCAGCAACTCACCTATATGCAATTTTACATAAGTATATACTGTGTGTAATGCAATAAGCTTCTTGAAGAAATATTGTATACCAAATGGTCTGCTATTTTTAACTGCCTTTTCTGTTTTCTTTTTAATCATCAATGCATAAATCCCGATGGCAAGAATGACAAGGACTAGCACTGCTGCGCCGACTGCCATTCCGATGATTTCCCCTGTGCTTAAGCGCTTAGACAAGTATTAGTATTAGTATTAGTTAAGTTTCTTCTGTAATCTATTAAGACCAGCGCATAGATTACTTTGGACTTACATTGTGGTTAACAAGTCTAAGGAAGAAAACCACAGGGGAACTTGGGATACATCGAATGAATTGTTATTGAGGTCCCTGCGAATACCACACCCAAACATTATTATTAGACTTCACAACATAAATGGGGAATCTTTGCAGGTAGCTTGCTGCAGGTCTATATTACTCACAAGTATTGCAGGTTGCTCATCCCGGATAAGTCAGGTACAGTACCATTCAGTTTATTGTTTGAAATATGCCTGTAAGTACAAATTGTTCCCAACAGTTACCACGCTAATCTCAAATGTTTTCATTTATAAATTATCTCAGGGAATAAAACAACAAAGCTTACATTTCACCCAGGTTTTCCAACGAAGTAATGTTCGACGGTAGTGAACCTTCCAAAGAGTTGGCATTTTATTGTGGGTAAACCTCCCAGCAGTTTGGGCAATGTGTTGTATTCTACATGGAAAGTAGAAGAAATCTCTAACCAATGAAACATGTTTAAGTATAATTGACCTTGTAGAGTTTGGGCTATTTGTTGGATTTTCATGCTGAGTAGAAGAAAGCATTAACTACAAGAAATTATGTCATTAGTATGATAGGTAGAGTAGCTTCTGTCGCCCTGTTTGCTATTACATAAAAAGGTTATTGCATCTTTGCTTAGCTCACTTTTTATGTGGAATTCAAATCATGTTCATTTCTGTTGCTCCTCAAATGGTACCATGTTCAAGGCCGAAAGGGAACCAATCAAGACACCATGCTCCTCTGGGAGGTATTGCCAAACATTCAAGACTGAATGACATGGTAATTATCCTGAATAACAAATTAATGAGTTTTTAGTTGAACTCGTGAAATCGATCATTATTACTTAAACACATCTTCTTAATTTGTAGGATTTTGGTTCAAGAAAGGACACAGTTTTATGTGGAGTATTTGACGGGCATGGTCCATTTGGGCATCTAGTAGCCAAAAGTGTGAGCGACTCGCTACCATCAAAGTTGTGCTCCCAATGGGAAATGGAGGTTAAAGATGACGATAGCTTAAAGGAAGTTAATAGTATGGTGGGAAGCGTGAATAATCCTAAGGACTCAACCATGGATGATGGATAGACTACAGTTAGCGTGGGAAGCGTGAACAATCTGAGTAATTATTTTACCATGTGTTTTGATCTCGCATTTTAAGACTCAAAGACTAATTGGGAAATGGAATCTCATTCCAGGTATAATTATTAAATAATAACTTACATTCTATGTTTCTTGGGATCAGGGACAAGACTTGGTTATTGGTAATGTTGGAGATTCAAGAGTAGTTTTTTGTACAAGAGGTCAAGACAATTCTTTGGATGCAGTGCAGTTGACAGTGGATTTGAAACCCAATCTTTTAGGTATGTCTTGCAGTTTGTTTCTCTAGTGCAGAAATATCTTTTAAATTCCATGCTTACTGTATTCATATTCTTTATTGCAAAGATATCAGTTTGAATGTTGGCTTGTTTATCAGTTTAAAGGCCTACCGCAGCTTTGCAAGAAAAAGGATATACTTCTATCGATGTCTTTATTAAAACAATAGTAATAAAGTAAGGAGATATTGTGGAAGTTCGTGATGGAGCAATACCCCATTAATACTCCTGAATTGGAACTTGCAAAACACTCTCAATACTGTCCATAGATTTGGAGGGATGGAGCATCAAATTAGATCAAATTTAAATAGAAAATAAAAACACCATTTCTTACTCTGTCACATTTTACACAACCTGGGTAAATTCTATCTCTGATATCTTTCTCCCCACATGAAATCGAGACCCAAGTTTTTGCAAACTTGTTCTTTTCTATCAGAAAAAAATTATCTCAAATTTTCAGACGATTTGGCTGATTATTTTTCACTTTATGATGATTTTACTTACTGAAATACGTTTTTCTTTTGAGTTGTCTCAGAAGTGCAGGTCGGTAATTTGGTCATAACTTTCTCTATACATACCCAATCGACCTCATAATAGACTCGTTGGATTTTTATTTCCAAGGTTCTCTTACTGTCCAAATTTTATCTCTTTATGATACTTCCATAAAAAGTTATGCACGCTGTCCTAAAACTGGGTTTGCACAATTTCCACAGTTCAAACCGAGTTTTGCTTATAAAATGCAAAATTTGAAATTTCTCAGTTACTTCAAAAAAAATTTAGATACCCATTATTGAGATTTAAATGCATAGGAAGTTTTATGCAATGCCTCTTCACCAATCACCACTGCCACTCTCTTGAGTTCTTCTCCTTTTATGTTTAAATATTGTATTTTTCATACTCCTCCTAGACATGTCATGCCCGAGTTCACTCGTGTGAAGCCCTAAGGACCCGATTCCCTTTCTAAATGCTTAAGGGGAGTAAAATATATTAGTTCTAGATTTGGTGATTAATTTCATCATATTTCATAAGATATAAACATTTCTCTACAAACCTTGACCAAGGGTTTCCACGGAGCCCAAGAGGGATGATTTCATTCCAATTTCTTGAATTTGATGTCTAATGTCTCGAGATAAGCTCAATAACCTATGTATTTATATATATATATATATATATATATATATAAAATCTCTTTTAAAACAATCATATATGCATGGAAAGCTTCTTCTATTTCTTATACATAGTGAAAATGTTCCTCAATCTGACAGTTCACTAGAGAAAGGATAATGACAGATTGAACATTTGCATTTGAATATACATTCAATTATTGTAAAATACCTTCATACATGTTCGAGGAGTTGGGAAACATCAATTATCTAACCACGCCCCCATCTTGACTTTCATCATGAATTGATCTTCTATAAAAGGATTAATAAGGAGATGTCCAAATAGGGAGATTTCACACTCTACTCTACAAACCCTAATTGTATACTTACCTGGTCCGTGAGCCTCAAAATTCTTATAAAATGCATGATCCTTGTTTCCAAAGCTTCTTACTTGACATGCAAGGTTTTCTTAACCTTCTCTAGGATCCTGAGCTACCAAGAAGGTTTAACAATACAAATAATTTTTATTTCCATTAAGGAGGGGTCTATACATCATAGTTACCATGTTCGGGCGAACATAGGTGAAATTTGGTTCAGACCAATTTTCGAGGAAAAGCGAACAAGAAAAAAATTTTTTTGCCATTTTTGGAAAGGGTCCGGAAGATGTAGCAACAAAACTTGCATGTGCCATAACTTTCATTCTATGGCTCGGTTTCTTGTGCCGTTTCTCCAAAAGTGTATATTTTCTCAAGCTCTACGCATTGATGGAAATATTTTTCTTATTTTCATAAAATCCATTTTTGCACCTTTTTGGACCAAGCAACTTCTTATTATTTAGAGACATTAATAATTTAATAGCAATATGTAGAGATTAATAGTTAATCGTAGTAATACTTGAATTTATTACCGAATGTTTAAGTTACTTTAGTAACTAGTTACATAAATTTAATTATTTTAGGTTTAACTTTTAGTATATTATTAATAAGTATTTTAGTTTTTATAATTTTTTTGGTAATTATTCATATTTTATATTTTAAAAAAATTTATAATTTTTTCGAGCCAAACCGAACCGAACCGAATTTTTACAAAATTCCAAACTTCCGAACTTTTTTCCCTATCCGAACAACCCGAACTTTTCGAACATGGTAACTATGCTATACATGCTCATAAAAATAGGGTAATTCAAACCCTTACTCTCTATTCAAATACTAGATACTTCTTTCCTTGTATAGGTCTCAACCATGGCTTAGATACACTTCATCTAATCCTTCCTATAGATTTCATTCATGCTTATACTCATCAAAAAAGCAAATCACAGTTTGATCCCACAACCCAAGGAACAGTCACAGTACATATTTCAACTAGTTTATCCATTGGAAATAGAATATCACAAATGATGGTACTTCTAATTCATGCAACGATCCTTCATTCAGTCCTATCACGTGGAATTATCCTTCAAGATTGAGATATCACTCAAATAGTCCATTGTGATATGGTTCCAAGCAAAAATTTGAACATTCACAGTCAGGAATGTGTTTCCTTACTTTTACTAGCCCCGAGTTTTAATGGCTAACACTCTTATACTTCTTGATCCTGTAGCACAAACTAAGATTATCATTGGAAACCTCCTAGACATTTATTTTCCACACAATATTGTTCTTTCTTTTACTTATTTACCTTCAACTCTCTCAAATATCTCTAAATAGGGTATTTTCACAATTTATGGGGGTTTCTTTAAATTTGCACTATAGGATTTATACCACAAGAAATTAAAAGATTTCATTTTCTCTGAGTACACTAGTTACCATCATACTCCTTCCAATTACTAGTTTTAAGATTTCTTTGTGCAACTTAAGCAAGAATTTCATTCATAGATCCTTTAGGACAGGGTACAGTCTGCCAAAGGACAATCTCCTGAGTTTGTCAACTTTATTAACTTTAAGACGTTCTAAGAACTCCAAGAATGTTATTACAAATCAATTAAACCTTTATACCAAGCTTACCTCTTGACAAGAGTTGCTACTTCACAAAATCCTTAGTTCAGCTATCCAAAGAATGGCATGCACAGAAAACACAGTTTTGTATACAAGAACACACCCCACTTATCAACTTTGGGCTATTGTATCCAAAGAACCGATCTGCTATTTTGGGCTATTGTATCCAAATAGCATAGATGTCCCACTTTTCATTGGAAATAGTATCGTCCCTTCTAGGAACAAGTATTTAACCACACCATTTAGTCAATGTCAACTGTGCTAGTACAATATTCAACAGTTTGTATTAAAGTAAACATTTAGTTAAAACTAATGACACAGTTCTTATGCTTTTTATAGTAGTCAATTGATCAGTCAAATATATTATTCAAAGATGAAAATCTAATTCCGTCCTTCAATCCAATTTCTACCAGAAAAGTCAGTGCTACTATACTAATCAACACTGCAATTTCAGGTCAAAATAATCAAATTGTTGTAGAGCTAATGTTGATGTCATAACTTGTCAATGCTGTAAAAATGTCAACTTGCTGGTCAGAGTAGATTTTACCTCAATGTTTGTGCTGTGAATATGGGATTTAAATTGAATAGGTCATTCATTTTCTTATAACTTTATGTAAGTCATGCACTATAATGTCATGTAGGTTTTTCACCGAGTCTCTCCTAGGCTAATTTAGTAATTGGAAACTTAAGCAGCTAGGTCATTAACTTAAGCAGTAAAACAAACATCTTAATTAGGTTGGATAAGAGTGAGAAAATCGGGGTTTGGATCCACTTTGAATTTGACTTGATGGTGTCATCGACATAAAATGTTGTTAAATGGATAAAGTGATGTTGTCAAAAATGTTTAAATGATCTCATCGTGATATCTTCTTATGTCTCCTTGGTTGAATGCCCTCTTGGATTTTTGGCTTGCGATTGTTTCTCATCGCTTGTAAGATGTAACTGATGACTTCATAGTTAAGCAAAATTCTATTCTCGGTTGCATTAGCACAAATTAGTGCATAATTTTTAGAGGTCATGACTAGTGGTTGGATATGTTTCCCTAAGGCTGAGAGCCAACATACAATGCACAAAGGGTGAAAGCTGAAATCAGAAATTGTTTGTTCTTTCAAATAAAAATATCTATTATACCAGATCATGTTATGACAACAACTGTGATTACATCAGAATTGTCTTGGAGGAACAAGTACTATCATTAAGCAAGTAAATGTTGACAAAATCATCTTTGTGGGCTTTAGAACAAGGTTTCATTAACTTTATAACCCAACTTTTGTGGTCAACTATCACTGTGTTATGCAAATAACTAGTTCAGTGTATTCAAAGGATTGATAATTGGTATTATGGTGTTATGCTGCAAGCTACCTGTTGAATTAATACTGAAAGAAATGTCATATGCTTTAGAAAAATTTGATGGTATTCACTACTCTTTGAATTCCCAATTCTAAATTTGTTTATTTCACCATTTACTATTTATCTATGTCAATCACGAGCAGTTGATTTCAAATCTGGTGTGTCAAAAACAGACTAGATGTTATTATTCTTTTTGAGGCATTAATGTTGTCTTATGGCCTTTAATTTTATGCAAATTTGTACTTTCATTTGCTAAGAATAGATACTGATGTTGCCTTTGGAAGAACTTTTGATGTAAGTTCAACTGCTTTGGCATTTTATGCTAGAGTATATGCAAGTTGATGGTAGTACTCTTGGAATTGGTCACTCCTGTATGAATTGAATTGTATGAGCATCTGTTTTAATGCCCATGGGAGGAACTTAGTGTGCCAAAAAATGGATCACCCTTTTTACAATTTGTACAACTGTTATCTTTAATTTATATCATAATACGATATGCTCTTTTATATTAAACATGATTTTTGTAGGGGGAAAGGAAACCTTCTTCCAAGAAGATTACACAAATATTTGTTGTAAGAATTCCAACCTCTATTAATGAGATGTTTCAAAAGTCAGTTTTGTTCCTTAACTATGAACTAGTTTTCTCAAATTATTTTGCGGTGTTGCAACATTTATGAATTCACTTGCTTCCTATAATTATCTCAAAATGTGCTTTATTTAAATTTGTATAATGTCCATGTAGGTATTTTGAAGAATATGGAAAGAACATGAAGATGACAACTGTCGGCGGAGAGGTAGTTCCTCAAAATAAAAGTTAAGAAAAATAACGTCGAAGTAACACTAGGGAAGCAAATACGATCACTTGAAGGTGGTGGTGGAGAGGTGGTGTGAATATTGTATGTCAAGGGTTAACGGCATATAGGCACCCTTTTGTATTTTATCATTGTATTTCAAGGGTTAACAATATTTAGACACCCTTTTGTATTTTATTTTATTTGATATTAATAAAATGTTTGACCCATTTGTTGGGCACAAGATTCAAATCAAATTGTTCTTAATTTATAATATTAATTACTAGTCCACTCTGACATCATAGATGATATGTAGCCATTGACTGCAATATATAATATTTGGTTATTATTTATTCTTGAAATTCATATTTTTCATTCTTTAAATTCGTATCGTCTCTAGACAGACAATAAAAATTGAAATTAGTATTGTCTCTAGAGAGACACAAAATTAGTATTCATTAATGTCTCTAGGAGACAATAATCATATTGTCTCTAGAGAGACAAAATATGTATCAATGTATATTGTCTCCAAAGAGACAATAATTAGAGACAATATTAGAGACACCCGCTTTGAGACATAATTACACAACTTTTTAATTGAATTATTAGAGACAATATTAGAGACAAAACCACTTTGAGACAATAATAAAGACAATACACAACTTTTTTAGTGTCTCTATTTGAGACAATTTGGTCAATTATTGTCTCAAAAAACCCCTCCATATAGTAGTGAATCCCAAGATCCCTGCAGGTTCCTACAACTTCACCCCTAAAGTTAGTATCATGTTTCCATGACTATGTTGTTGTCTACTTTTGATAAAATTTGTGTTCACATGCCAAGTTTTTTTAGCATTGCTCATTTTAAAGAATATAATTACAAACATTTGAGCTGAAGTTTAGCATTAGAGTAGGATGATATTAGGAGGCTAAAGATTAACATTTAATTGGAAATCAGAAAAAGCCTATATAATAGTGACACATCGTCCCTTATTCAGTGGAATACAGAAGAATTTTGTGTCTCTTTGTACTGTACTATTTAGTAGTTGCATTGCATTGTATTTAGTAGGTTTTTAGGAAGGTTTTTACCCCATACGTATCTCTGTGGGATCTGAGAAGCAATGTTCTCCTTTTTTTTTACCTATTCATATGTTGTTAACCTTTGTCCCAAAATTTGTACTTGAACATAAGGACTTTACTGTTGAATATAACACAATTTATTTTCAAGCTTCATAGTAAATACACGATAAAATATAAACAATTACAAATGTGTAATAATATATATAAAAATATGGTTAAATCAAAATATATGTTTTTAAAGTATATTTGAAATTTAAACATTTGGAATATAAAAAAGTAACGAATATGTATTCACAATTTCATTTCTTTACAACTAGCAATTGCATGTGTTTCATGAGATGTGAACGCCAAATGGTATATGTTATTTGTTTTAGAGGTATAATTATTACTTTTGTAGTTGATGTTGATTAGGGGTGTGATTGATTTTGTAAGTGTAGAAATATAGATGGGCCACTTAATTTGAAGGTTGTTTCTACATTTCAAAGTTGTTAAAAATTTGTACATGAATACATTTGATACTCTTTTTCGATAGTTAATTTATTTTATAGTTGATGTTGTATGTATTTAATTTGGGTTTATTGTGTTAGTTGTGCATCGGTTGTTCGGTTGGTGTTTTGTTGGAAAAACATTTATTGTACAGTTGATAATGTGTGTGATTGATAGTTGTAGTGTAGGAATTTAGTTGAAACATTACATTGAAATGTTGTATGTGTACATTTAATTATGTTACAGATTCATACATTTAAAGTTGCATATCATATTTCAAAACATCAAATAAATGTAGATCTGCGTGCACATAATGAGACATGTATACATTTGCAGTATTTATATCATGAATGGTAGCCTTTAGTGGGCATTTTTAGTTTCAATAAACATGATTACATTTGATACCCCTTGAACAACAATGTCGCTTTGGATAGAAGAAGTGTTGAGTATAGTAGTAGTGGAGGTGCTATCAAAGTAGAGGGTAGTATTTACGATGGGTTGAGTGATAGTAGTCTTGCTTCCTCCTTTCTTCTTGCTCCAAGTGTTGGTACATGCGCCATATTTGAGTATCTTTCGAATGAAAATGCCGGTGAAATGCGCAGATTTGCAAGTGACGAAACTCTGGACAAATCTATGCCTTTCAATGGTTCCAATGTCGATGGTTGCTCTGTGTAAAGTAAGTCCCTGCGAATTGTGGATAGTTAATCCCCAGGCCATTTTAATCAGCAATTGTCTTTGATTCCCTCTCAAATAGGGGGTATGGGAATATGTAACGGGTTGGAGGGATCCCAACATGGGTCATTGTATCTATCAAATTTGACAACAAAAATAAAGGTAATGTTGGTGGTTGCATTGATGCATCGTAGACAATGTCTATGATTGTTCCCATGGTACCATTCACGAGGCCTGTATAAACCCATAGATTTGCAATAAGCATGATTTTTTGTTGTTTGCACAACAAAACTTTGTGTTCCAACTGATTACATCAGGATTTCCTGGTCCAGACCACATGTTACTTTCAGCAATAGATTGGGTGATTGGAACTATTAGACCCCTAGTTTATTAACCAAGTATGAAGGCACGTAGGTGCACAAGGTACCAGTTATAAAATGACGCGTAAGAAAAAAGCATGCAAGAGAAGGGTTTAAGGAAGCATGTGTGCGTGACGTGTGAAGACAGCCAAGGGTTCGGGACTTGGTCAATTTGGATGTCCGGAGCGGAACACATGAAAAGCATGACCCGGTTGCACGTGGATAAGGTGCCAGCCTGGTGACAGGTTGGCCCAGGAAGGAGCATGCTAGAAGCTTCTAGAAGCACATCATGGGATAAAGTGGAAGGCTCGGGCCTGGAGAAGCATGCTCACATGGAGGACCACATTCAAACACTTGGCACCGGATTTGAGGGCGCTGGAGGGCGAGTTGGTAGTCCAGAAAAGCTATAAATACAAGGGCCTGCAGAGACAGAAAGATATACATAGAGAGTGGGTAGGGCTCGAAGAAATATTGCGAGGACTCTATTAGTGGATAGTTGTATTCGGGAGAGAATGCATTAGGCTTAGGGGTTGTAAATTTTCTTTTTGGTAGCTTAGTTACATAAGTCTAGTGTAATGCATGACTACGGTCTGCTTCTCTACGACCCTCTGTAATGGTTCCATAAATGTAATAAGGTTACCTGTTATATATATACATGAATATCAATGATTTTGATGCATACTTCTCTCTCATGAGTTCTCTTTCCTTTTTATGCTAAGTAAGGATGCTTGTATGTTTCTTTCTATCATGATATACATTATGGATTCTGTTAAGTACTCGGTCTAAAATGACTGCAAGGATCTAGAGGCTGTTAAGCCCTATGGTTCTTGTATGTCCTAACTTCCCGTATGAAATCTCTTACACAAATCATAAATGATGTTTCCCACTAAACTCACATAAAAGAGAGACTCGGTACCCACACGTGCCTTAGGTGAGTGCCCAACTTTCACTGGGTGATAGGCCGGCGCGCATGGGGTTCATTTATTTTGTGTTAAGGGTAAAAATGACTACATCTTGGTTCCATTTCTGAGACTCTTTTCAAAGTTGTAGTGGGATATAACATACATCATGATCTGTGTAATGAGTAATGACAGAGTGGTTAACATTGGAAAGTATTGAATCATGGTTTAAGAGCACGAAGGATGAATTTTCTCAGAGATTCAACACTGGACCTGATTTTGATGCACGTGTATGGGTAGAAGAGAATCTCTACCATGATCTGTATGAAACTTTTTTTCTATTTCTCCCCTGTGGAACTATATGAATGGCTCTTAGCCTATGCATCTAGATCAGGTTTGCATTATGGATCGCATGTGTGGACCTAAGAAGAATACCAAAGGCTATAGGATGCAGATTTGACATGGACCCATGTTGTGGATCATTGGTGGAAAGGAGTATTGGCTAGCTACACTTTGGAGTATGCCATTTCCACATATTCTTGTCCGGAGGTTGCTGAGTTTGAGTTTCTGAGGAGCCCAGAGGATCATTTCTACGTGTTGTCCCTCTAGATATGAAGATCTTGATGATTACCATGATTTTAGAGGCATTCCCAATGGCTAGCTAAACCATTTTGAGCGTTGGGCGAGGAATCTAGGGTGGAGGAAGATGGCAGATGTTGTGGTGGAAAAAGAAAGGGAGGAGAGATGACTCAAGTATGGTGAAGCACGTGAAAGGGAGATTGCTAGATGATGTGAGGTTGCAGGTGTGATGGATGTATGATAGATGTTGCGGGAAGGATTTGAGGTTCACGCAGAGGATGTGGAACCTGAGCAGTCTGTACAACCCCATCTTGGCAAGCACGTGAGAGAAACCCCTTCGGCTTCTGATGAGAGTTCATCATGTGGAGAAAGAAGAGTCAGTTGGAGCACATCTGAGCCCACCTAGTGACCGGGCCCTGGCGCTTGGTTTTCTAGATCAGGGGGATAATATTGCTAGTCCAGTTGGTTACATTAGAGGTGATCGTTCTATGCCCAGGAGGTATAATTTCTTGTTTGGGACTTCTATGGCTACAAACACCAGCCCAGTGTTAGGACTTTTTGGGCAAGGTATAGGCACACAAGCATTTGGTCTTGCGTTTGGGAGTGGTGCGAGGTATACTATTGGTAGTGGGGAATTTTTGCAGACTGTAGGTGCACAGCTCAGTGGAACTATGGGGACCCTTGGTACGACCACTTCAGGACCTAGTGGGCCTGTGGATCTAGTGGTTCAGAGGAGTAGGACCTGGTGGGTATGGTGGTTCAGACCTGGTGGGCCTAGTGGATCTGGAGGAGGATTTGGGCCCCAACCACCCCCACAAATTTTCTTTGAAATGTCTCTACATTTTCCTAATTATAGAGGTATTGAGGATGCTGGAGAACAGGTTCACAAATGTGAACTGCTATCGCGAAGGGTGTCACAACCCCAGAACAAAAGGTGATTCAGTTTGCAACCACGTTGCAAGGGCGCGTGTATAACTGGTATAGGAAGTATGACCTCCTCAAACAGTGGTGGACTATACTAATTTAAAGAATGCATTCTTGGCAGAATTCCACATTCCTGAGTTTGAGCAGAAGAGCATCAGTGCTTTGAAGGAGATTCAGCAAGGAATGGTAGAGAGTGTGTGGGAGTATGATGCGCGCTTTAAAACTCTCTTGTCTAAATTATCATATGATATTCACCCTTCACAACATGCTCAGTGGTTTGTTGGAGGATTGATCACTCCTTTTAGAAGGGCCTTATCTCATAAAAATTTTATAGACCCGCGTGAGGCATTTGAAGTTGCCCTGTGTGCCGAGGCTATTGGTAGTGTTGATACTAGCGTTAGCCCATTTTTGGAGGCTCAGATTACTACTATGGTCAAGTAGTTGGAAAAATTTTCTGCAAACTCAGCCCATGAGACTCATAGTGGTTTGTGGTGCACATATTGTGAAATAGAGGGGCACGTTAAGGATAATTTCCCTTAGAGGATAGTACACATTATGGCGGTAGATTGTGAAATTTGTCATGGGAACCATGATGCGAGTAGATGCCCCTTGCTACAGTGCACAATCAGGAAGAATGTATCTTGTTACTACAAGATATGCATTTCTACAACCCATGATACTAACGACTGTAGGCTCATTGATCAAATCCATGAGGCCATTGATCATGGTGTGTGCCAAACCAGCGTTGCTAGTAGTTCCAAGGGTGACGATCACCATTATAAGGAGCGCACAGATGGAAGCGCATGTGAAAGAGGTTTTCGAGGAGGATTTCATGGTTGTGGTAACCACGAAGGAGGAAGGATTGAGTTCCGTGTGGAACCTGTTTCAATTGTGGATCTACAGAGCATTACAAATGTGAATGCCCGGACATGTTGCAGTGCTCTGGTGTGGAAAGAAGCATAAGTATGAGTAGTGCCTGGAAATTGTTTGAGCATATGAACTAGTAGCACCAGAAGGACAAGGGTGTTGCAATGGTCAATATTAAGAAGATAGACATATAGTGGATGCCTCAAGTAACACGTGATGCAGGTTTGGAGCCGGTATTGGTAACAACAAGGGCAGAAGCCACGCATGCAAGAGAGATGCCAAGACAGAAGAACCTGGTTTTAAGGGAGGAGGTCATTCATGGAAAATATTTAGACCCCGCGCATCAAAATGAGATATATCAAGACACCATGGATGTCATTCGGAGCTTACAAGGGGAAATCTAGTGTCTAAAGGAGCAGTCCAAGAGGGAGGAAAAAGGAAGGAGATTCGAGGTGCCAAAGGATGACCTGGATGAGGTCAAGGGTGTAAAATTCTAAGGCAAGAGAATATCATTCCCTTGCCACGATCATGGTTGAGAGAGAAGGTACCACGCACCCAAGGAGAGTGTGAGAGGTAGGTCTTGCATGCAAACCTCCCCCCTCACAACCTTGACTATGACAAGGAGATCACGTTGAATGCAATTGTAGATGGATGGCTCCTCAGTAATATCCTCATTGACATAGGTGCGAAGGTTAATGTTTTAACTTTGGATGCATGGCATCAGATGGGAAGACCTACATTACAACCATCTTCGAATGTGTTGTATATGGAAAACAAGACTAAGGTAATGCCCATCGGTGTCTTAAAGGATACAACTATCACTATCCAGGGAGCTAAGTTTAATGGGGACTTCAAGTCTTGGTGCTCGCTGAGGAAGATAACAAGGAGGAACGAGTCATTATACATCCTTTGAGAACAAGGAGGAATGATGGGGAATTCGAAACCCTATATTGAACCGTTGGGGGATGAAAAATTAGACAGGATATATGTGCGCTCAATCAGAGACCCAAAGATGATACACCCTACTAACGGGGTTATCCAGTTTGAAGATGCTCAGTCATTGAGAGATACCACTAGTCTAGCATGTGACAATTAGGTGCATGGGACTTATGAATTGATGGGATAATAGTTGAGATGGTCGGTGACCAAGGTAACAAAGGCGTGCATGGTTCGGTGCCTTGGAGGAAAATAACTACCCAAGTATTCAGGAGGAGCCTTCCTTGAGATTTTTCTGCAAGAGGTGGAAGCTCAATGAAAAAGGGAAGGAACAAAGGGGGTGTTAAGTTATGTCCTACTTGGATAAGCATCTCGGTGGTGGGCTACACATCAGGATATCATTTTAGAGTGGCATGAGGTAAGAATTTCTCTCTTTGTCAGATTTTCTAGGAGCAATGTGCCCACCATCATCAAGGATTACCATGGGAAGGAGCCCGCCTCTTTCCACATCCAGGAGTGTGAATGGTATGGAGAGAAGGCATTGAAGCTTTGCCACCATCCCTCTGGTTGCACAAGTTGTATTCTACACTACAGGGTTACACGTGTGCATGGTATATTCATTCGAAGACATGCCACCAAACAAGGAATTGGCAAGAGCTCGCGGCTGACCTTATTCAAACCTTTGAGTATCGGAGTACTAAACCATCAGTTGATAAGACCTTGCAAGGTATCAAGTGCCTTACCATGGGGGACAGTGCGGGATGAAGAAAGATAGGTTCTTAGAATTACTAGGTGAACCAGATTAGAGGCGCGCTTTGAAGAAGAAGTAGAAGAAACATAAGAGTTACATCTTGAGCACGCATGTTTGGAAAAAGAAAAAGGAAAGTTGGTGTATGTGATTAATAGAGAGGAATTAGAAATATTATATGTTATCCATTCTGTAGGGACACGTGAGGTAGTGGAAATGATGATACGTGCGCACGTGCCTACCATGAGCCCTTAAAAACAAATAAGGTTAACATCGGTTCAGGAGAAGAACCTAAGGAAGCTATTATTGGAGACTACTGGTTGGAGAAGTAAGTTTCTAAGATCATTGATCTGTTGCACGAATTTGAGGATTTATTCCCACGTGGGTACCATGAGCTTAAAGGCATTCACCATTCCTTGGGGAGATGAAGATAAAATTGAAGGATGGTGTGTGCCTGGTTAGGAAAAGGCCCTACCGGATGAATCCCAATTTATGCGTGAAGGTTAAGGAGGAGATAGACAAAATGATAGCTTCTAGGATCATTGAGGCAGTGGAAGAATCAAAGTGGATAAGTCCGATGGTAATCAACATCAAGTAGGATGGGCATATTAGAATCTATGTGGATTATAGGGAAAACAATTTGTGTCATTGATCCCTTTCCAACCCCTTCATTGAAGAAATTTTGGAAGGAGTCACTGGCACGAAATCTATTCCTTTACGGATGGATTTTCAGGGTACCACCAAGTCTAGATTACAAAGGAGGACCAGGAGAAGATGAATTTCACCATTGAATGGGGAAGTTTTGCATACACGGTCATGCCCTTTGGGTTAAAGAATGCGCCTGCTATTTTTTGTGCATAGTGGTGCAAGCATTCCAGGACTTCATCCATAAGTTTCTTCAGGTCTATTTGGATGATTGGACAGTGTATGGTCTAGTTAAAGATCATTGTGACAATTTAAGGTTAATGTTTGAGAGGTGTAGGAAGTTGAGGATATCCCTAAACAATAAGAATTGTGTGTTTGCTACACCCTTTGGGACTTTATTGGGGCATATCATATGTAAGGAGGGCTTGCTGGTAGATCCCACTAAAGTTACAATTATTGTGGGATTAGGGGAGCCTACTAGCTAGAGCGCAGTATGTGGATTCCTTAGGCATACGGGCTATTACAGGAAATTCATCAAAGGGTATGCCAAGATCACTGCACCTTTAGAGGAGATGCTTAGACATAAGAGTGCCTTCCATTGGGGAGAGACGCAGCAGAGGGCGTTTGATACATTAAAAGATAGGCTTGTCACCGCACCTATATTACGTTTTCCCTCTTAGGATAAGCCCTTTCATGTCCATGTAGATGCCTCAGGGACCGCCATTGGAGCAGTGCTTACACATCCAGGTGAAGGGATTGTTGATCATCCTATGTGTTTTGCAAGCAGGAAGCTGACACCAGAAGTAGAACTATACCACAACTGAGCACAAGGCATTTTCGATGATCTACGCGCTCTTCAAGTTTAGACAATATCTGTTGGTAACACCCTTTGTGTTTTACACCAACCACATGGCATTAAAGTAGTTGGTGAACAAGCTTGTTTTACAATGGTGCATATGTCAGTGGGTGTTGTTGTTTCATGAATTTGATTTCACCGTAGTAGTGAAGCTTAGGAAAAGCAATTGTGGGCTTGATCATCTGTCAAGAATTGATTTAGGGGAGGACATGTAGAGTAGTATTGAGGAAACAATGCCAGATGCGCAACTATTTAGGTTGTGGCGTGCGCCCTCAGATTTGGAAGAGATTGTAGTATTTTTAAAGGAAGGTGTGGCACTGGAAGGAATGAAGACATTAGAGAAGAATCTATTGGCCATACACGCATTGCACCCTACATGTTAATTAGTGGAGACTTATACAAGTTGGGACGTGATGAAGTTTTGCGTAGGTGTGTATTAGAGCATGAGTGTCTGCCATCATGGAGGAAGCACATGGAGGAAGTGCTGGGTGGGCATTATGCAGGTGATGCCACCACGCATAAGATATTAATGGTAGGTTTGTGGTGGGAAACCCTGTACAAGGATTGTAAAGACTATTGTAAAGCGTGTGACCATTATTAGCGCATTGGCAAACCAGAAGGAGAGATGAAATGCCTTTGCACCCTATCCCTAGCATGAAGCCTTTTGAAAAGTGGGAAATAGACTTTGTAGGACCTATTACACCGGTGGAGCACGTAGGATCTTGGGTCATGTTATGTCATAACTTATATGGATTATCGACAAGGTGGACAGAGGCAGCCCGACTAAAGATTGCACAACAGACCATGAGAGCAAGGTTCTTGTGGGAGAACATTATCACAAGGTATGGATGCCCATTGAGTTTGACTAGTGATAGGGGTACACATTTCTTGAATGAGACCATGAGGATCTTGTTATCAGAGTTCATGGTGGCTCATCACAAGACTATGCCCTATCACCCACAAGAAAATGGAACCGTGGAAGCATTCAACAAAATACTGAGTCATACCTTGACCAAAATTTGTGATGTCGGAAGACAAGATTGGGATGACAAAGTATCGACAATATTGTGGGCTTACAGGACAATGTATAAAAGGCTAAACAAAGCCACACCATTTCAATTGGTGTTTGGCATGGAAGCTATTTTTCCGTTGAATTTATGTTTCCTTCTCTGCGAATAGCGCGCACAAGAGGGTTAGTCGATGAACAAGCGCTTTGGAAGAAAGGATTGATGAGTTAATGAAGCTGGATGAGAGACAATCACTCGCCAGGTGGATCCAAACATTACAAAATGCAAAGCAGAAGGCTTGGCATGATCACCACATTAGAAACAAGAGGTTTGAGGTTGGGAAGATGGTTTTACTATATGATTCCAAGTTTCTACGCCACCATGGGAAGTTAAAAGTCCATTGGTTGGGTACTTACACAATCTCGTACATCCTTGATTCGGGTGCATGCCAATTACAAGCGCTAGATGGGATGAAGTTTCCTGGACACTTCAATGGGAGTAGGCTGAAGTCCTACTATAAATAATTCTTCTCGGTGTTTGTAAATAAGGTAGTTATGCCAGTTAGTTTAGAAATTTCCTTTATGTATTTCTTTTTCTTATGTTTCCCTTTCGTGTTGTTGTTTTGTTTTACGCCTTGGGCGTTGGTAAAATTATTACTACTTTGGAGAATTTGTGAGTGCGCAGAGGACTGCACATCATTTTAAGTGTGGGGTGGAGTAATGTGAAGGAGCACATGGTTAGAGTGCTAAGGAAGTGTATGTTAAAAAGCCTTGTTGAATGGGTCGGTTGAAAGAGGTGTATGGAGAGAAAATATGGAAGAAGGATGGTTGGTGCCAGGATAAAGCTACTTTTAGATCCCACGTACTAAGGAGGAGAAAGTGCATTAAGCAACACGAGGTAGGTAAGAATAAAAATCAGACAGAACAAGTGCCTTCGGCGCTGGTTACGCATGCGTAAGAGTCTCCTGTCATGTTGGATTGGTTGCGCCAGAAGGTTGGAGGACTTTTTGTGCATGTTGGGCGCATGAGTAAAAGCACTAAAGATGGGATTTTTTTGAAAAAGCCACATTAAATGGAAAAAATATGGTGGTAGGTGAAGTAGCATTTAATGCTCAACAAGAGAAAAGCTATAAGTAAAGGTTCGAGGCACTTTCATTTTCACTTTGCGAATAGAGAGAGAAGTGGTTTTTGCATCTATTATAAACTAGGGTTTCCAGATTTGATCGTGTGAAGAAAGATTTGTGAGATTGAAGTGTGAGTAGCCAGTTTGGATTTGCAAACCAGAAGGAAGGGGTTACATAGGCATGAGAAAAGTTGTGAGGAGGCGCCATCTTGTGGAAATTTTATCCCAATTAGGGTTTGACAAACTAGGGCATGGGTTCAAGAGATTTTTCATCACAGGTTTGAGATCGAGGCTGGAAGAAGTGGAAGAGTAGAGTAACAAGGAGGGAGTGAAGTGGTAGAAGGACCTCGATAATGGCACCCAAAAGAGGAAAGGGCAAGGGCAAGGACAAGCAACAAGAACCTGACGTAAATACGAATGAAGAGTGGTATGCGGAGATGGAGTACCCAGATGGGGTAATGATGGGTAAGGAGTGGGAGTCTCACCTGAGGAATGTGCCTGTGAGTGACTATAACCATCAAACGAACATGATCGAGAAGGAAATGGCACTGGAGTTAGTGTGCCCCATGAGTAAACGGACACCAGAGGGCTTGCCCATCTATAATGATGATGTTAAGGTCAAGTTAGATAAGGAAGAGTTGTTGCAACTCTATGAGTTTCCCTATTTTGGAAAACCAGAATGCCTATACCAATGGCTAATGTCATGAGTACATGAATATTACTTCCATTTTACAGGGTGCAAGATGCGCATTACTCCCCAACTCATCTCTCAGTTCACATGCCTCATATGTGAAGGAAACAACTTGGAGGATGACCTAAGTGACAAGGAGGAAATTCAGAAACCATCACCGAATACGCCTGCAAGAAGGGGTCGAGGTACTACAACATCTCAGACATCAAGGACCTAGTGATGAAGATGGCCGCACATTTGGTAACAAAGATTAATGGCCAAGAGAGATGGATTTAGGTCAAAAAGCCTTGGTTACATGTTAGCAGGAAAATTGCAGAAGGCACCATATATAACTTGTCTACATACATCATGGAGGAGATTGTTAGTTGCATGAAGGAAGGTGACATAATCCTCTTCGGAAATGTCCTACTAACCATCATGTTTTTAGAGATTGGAGTGCCTGACGCACCGAAAAATTTGTATGGGAGTACCCTGTCGAGGATCCTTCGCCCATGAAGAGATTTGAGAAGTATGCCTATGACACAATGACATCATCCCACAAGGCACGACTGGAGAAGTGGTATACGTGCCTGAGGAACGTGTTCAGGGAAAAGTGGAGGATTCTTGAACAACTTCCACATGCGTGCACCTTTTTCAACCTTAGCGCTTTTAAATTTTTCTTGGGAAATTTTTCTTAGTTTCCTCCACCAACCCACGGCCAATAGGGTGATGACATGTGGCATCATCTGGGTTAGGCAGAGGCACATGGGAATTTTTTCCCTTGCATTTTGTGACCCAAAAGGCTTAATGCCTTAAATCTCTCCGACGGCCCGACTTCCCACCAAAGCTTTCTCAAGCTGACACGTGTCCTCTTTGGGCCAATGGGCACATAGAGGAAAATCCCACTTTTACCCCCAAAAGGAAAAAAATGCCAAAATTCTTTCCCGCTCCGCCGACCCATGCAAGGGAAAATTTTCTCCCCGGGCCCGCAGGCCCGCTCTTGGGGAAAATTTTCACCCCAAGGCCCATCGACGCATAACTTGAAAAATATGAGGAGTTAGGAGGACTTATTTATATCATTGGAAAGGTGAGGAAATTTCCTATCCAATGGGAGTGATTTAGGAAATTTTGAATGTGTTAAGTGTGAGAAAAATCAAGTTGAAACTTTAAGTCTATTAGAGAGTGGGTTTGGTGAGGAACTTTCCCTCTGAACCTCATTGAAACTTCTAACCCTAAATTTTTCACCTCATGACCTCTAATAATTATTAATAAAATAAAATTATATTCTAGTAGATTAGAATTGTTCCCAGAACTTGTTAGTGATAATTGTTGTCTTGTAACATGGTTGTAGATTCTTTTAATCAAAAAAATTATTCCATAATTTTCCTAACTAATCCTAGGTTGTTCTTGGGTCTCAAGTGGGTTGTTTTAATAGGCGTTACACTTGGTATTAGAGAAGTGGTTCAAAATCTTGGACCATTGGGCACACTAGAAACTTGAGACATGAAACTTAAACCTAGCACACTTTTAAATCTAGAAAACAATTTAGTTTGGAATTTTCACATTTTAGTAAACATGGAAATTTAGTAAGACCTAGAATAAGGAACTAACTCTCATTTTGTTCTGTGTAGGAGGCGCAGACAAGATGAGGAGACTTTTCACATAGACTTAGACTTACCACCACCAGATCATGTTGTAGCATACATCCTACCCCAGATTTTGCAGACTCTTCATGATGTTAATGCCGCTCTACGCAGAGGATCAGTAGGAGGACATGCAACCAGACATGACAGATTCCCTTCCATTAAGGGTTAGGTATCTCCTTGACCCAATGAGGAGCATGAAGGAGAGAACTCCCATGCAGAGTCAGCCAGGGTAAGAGTCACCACAGAGGGGACAGGGTGACTAGTTTCAGAGCATAGAGAGAGGTTTCAGAGACCTAGGATTAGGGATGAGCATGCAAAGAGACCTAGAGGCCGTCAGACAAAAGCTACAGATCACATCAAGGAGATCCTAAGCTTCGACCATCACATTATTCTAGTGACATAAGTGGATTTCAGGAAGAGGCCTGGTTGGTGAGCTTGAGAGGATGCTTCAAGCTCTGTCCTTGTTCTAGCAACTCAAAATCTCATGTTGCGATCCATCTACTGAGGGATGGAGCTGGTGTCTAGTGGAGGAGAGAGGAGTAGAAGCTCCATGTTAATTCTGAGATAGTTACCTGGGATCTCTTTAAGGAGCATTTCAGGAACAGATACTTGTCACAAAGGTTCATACAACAGTGGATAGATGAGTTCCATGACCTCCGACAGGCATCTCTCACAGTGGTTGAGTATGAGAGTAGATTTCTGGATCTACTCCAGTATGTTGGTTATATGCAGGATGAGTAGGTGCGATTCACAGGTTCATCCGGGGCCTGAATTTAGACATTGGAGGTGCAGTGCAGATCCATTGTCCACAGACATTAGATGAGGTTGTCGAGAAGGCCTATATAGCATAGGAGACTTGGGAAAGACCCATCAGGCTAAATAAATAATTAGTGGCCAACCACTCTGTTGAATGTGTCTTATAAAATTCTTTCCAAGGTGTTGGATCTCCGTATTACGGATATCCTTCCTAAGATCATTCGGCCTGAGCAAACTGGTTTTGTCAAAGGTTGTTACATCTTGGATAATCTTATTGTTGTCTGGGAAGGCATGGAATGGGCACATGTTTCTTCACATAAGCCTCTTTTCCTTAAGATTGATTTCGAGAAAGCTTACGATCACATTGAATGGCCTTTCATTCTGGCTATGCTTAAAGTGTTGGGTTTTGGAGATTTCTTTCAAACCGATGTTAGCACGCTTTTTTCTAATGTTTCTTCTCGACTCAC
The DNA here is from genome assembly GCA_018340775.1 of Taxus wallichiana var. yunnanensis. Lineage (NCBI taxonomy): Eukaryota > Viridiplantae > Streptophyta > Pinopsida > Cupressales > Taxaceae > Taxus > Taxus wallichiana. Next base: position 209,863,344 of record CM031235.1, on the reverse strand, counting down.
CATTAATAGCTACCAGTCTACTGCCATTGGTCTTTTCCTCTCTATCACACAGGGGTACCCTCTTGCACCAGTGCTATTTGTGCTTGTTGTTGATGCACTTTGGGTTACCTAATCACCCATCAAGCTACGCAAGGCCATATTCGGGGATTATTCTTCTAGATCATGTGACTCAACTTATCAATGGGAATTTTGCATATGATTCTTTTATTACTCTTGCTTAATCGAAGAAGAACATTGCTACAACCTTTGAGTGTCTTGACACCTTTTTCTTGGCGTCTAGCTCAAATATTCAAATGGCTAAAACTTTGGGCTATCGAGAGTTGTTTACCTCCTCCAGATTGGTTAAAGTCCTACCCCTAGAAATGGATTGGTCGTGGTAAGAAATTCAAATTTCTTGGCATTCCTTTTGCCTTTGACAGTGACTCTGCCACCTTATGGAATTATGTTCTTAACAGAGTGGAGTAGAAAGTTACCAAATGGTCTTCCAAACCCTTATCTCTAGCTGGTAAGTTCCAAGTTTACACCAAAATCCTTGTCATTACTCATGTTTATTATTTTGCATGTTGGTTTCCTTCTTGCAATTCGTTCAATTGGCTCACCAAGCTACTTCGGGACTTCTTATGGTGTAAAATTTCTTGTTTAGTTGGTTTTCACCTCGTTGCTTGGGATGTCTGTTGTCTTCCTCAGGATCAATGAGGCATGAGAGTCATTGATGTTTTTTGGCAGAGTGTGGCTTTATGAGCCAAATGGGTGATTCAGTGTCTTTTCGATACCTAGACTTGGAAAATTTTGTTGCGGCATTGTATTGAATATGGAGCCCCCTATGGAAAAAAATGTTAGAGTAGAATTTTCTTGCATTCTCTGATTATCACTTTTGTTCCTGTTAAAATTACTGGTACCTTTGTCACAAAAAGTATTTGGAAAGCCTTTGAGAAGGTAAAACCTTTAATGAGGTGGATTGGTGATGGTTTTCACATTGGCCTTTCTTTCAATTCACAGAACATCTGGAGGTCTCTTATTATCACTGATGGCACTCTTCCATTTGCTTAAACCTCGGGCATTAAATCCATTCAACTTTATCGCAAGGGTATCCATACCATTCATGATCTTGTGCATCACAGAGATTGGATTCCTTGGCCCGAGCTCAAAGTTAAGTTTCATCTAAACAACTCATACTTCCTCTCAATCTACAAAATTTAGAAGCACCTAACAGATGTCATGCTACATAAATTGGGGCTCCAACCTTCGACTACATGGTGGTGTGATTGGAGGTAGAATTGTGACACAACTTTCCTCCACTACAACACTTAGACCATTTATCAATTGTTATGTCCTCTCTCACTAGCCATTGACAAGCTCAATGTCTGATGGGGGTTGAACTCTACGCATACCACTTGGCTTCGTCATATTTCCCATGTTTTGAACCCTCTTCTCAAGCCTAAAGTTAGCCATTTTATATGGTGTCTTGTTTACCAAGGTTTTCTTGTGGGAGAAAGGCTTAGGCATATTGGCATTCCTATTCCTAATTGTCCTTTCTGTTCTAGCCATGAGTCGTTCATACACCTTTTTTAGCCTTGTCCCCGTGCTCAATCTATATGGAGATGGATCCATTCTCTATTCTAACCCTATCACCCCGATTTCTTTCTGTGACATCTAGCCTTATTTGGTGACTTTAGCCCTTGGCCTAGTTATTGCTATTCTTTGGCATCTTTTTCATGCATGTATTCTATTTCATATCTTGAAATCTTGCAATGCTTTAATTTTAAAGCAAGATCATTCTGCTATATGTTTTTCCACTAATGGTAAGGTGGTTATCCTATCTACTATTCACATATAGATTCAAGCTCAAGCCGCCAAGGTTTCCTTGGAGTTTTCTCATCTATAGGAGCTTCTTGATCATTGGGGGAGTGCACCATGCACTATGAGTCAGGTTCTGCCGGATCCTCAGCTGCCGCCACCTCGGCCTTCACCTCCCGATGACCACCTCCTACTGGTTTGCGTCGGAGGAGCTACTCGCACAACCACTGTTCCACCTACCCTCGGGGCCACCCTTCTACCCTGTCCTCTTCTAGACCAGGTTGAAGCCCACCCCCATGAGGGAAAGGTGTTGCCAGCTCTGCGGTGGAGATCTTTGCCGCCTTCCATGCAAACTCTTGTTGGATCTCTCCCCCTAGTTAGGGTATTATGATGCCACTTTAAATGTAGTATCCTGATCATGATAGCTTGAAGGTGGATCCTCCATCTCGCAGAGCCAAATAGTGGAGCCTTCATCCCTCCTCATGATGATCATCCCCCTCCTCTTGGTGTGATGACATGTGCTTGATGGTGGTGCTTGTTTTTTTGCTCTCTGGTTATCCCTGTGGGCATTTTAATGTAGGCCTTTAAAAAATTTCTCCAGCTCCACCGTGCAGTTCAGAAGGCTCTCAAAGCGGCTGTCGATGCATTATCTACATAGCCCATAGAGATTTGTAGGTTTTTGGTCCACCCATCGTAGGTGACCCAGACGGTTATTGGTCACCCGACCTTGATGAACATCCCGTGCTCTCCCATGTTTGTCATTGCATTGGATTTTATTCCCTCGATGTCGATGCTGATATGGTTGTCCCATTAAATTCATTCTTGAACGTGTTGAACTCAATGGCAAGCAGCCCAGTCATGTTTTTGTTGTTGTCTGAGCCAAATAGGTTGAGCAAGGCCTCATAACTATCTAGGTCAAAAATTTTGCATTGTCCGTAATGATGATGAAGGCCAATCCATCACATTGAAATTTGTCAGTGCGGCCCATGGCATTGGTTGTGATGTTTCTTACCAGTATAGTGAAGGTGGTGGTGAAACTTGCCCGATCAGCCTATCCATCACGTAGGTTCGCAGTCAACGTGAACTTGTGAAAAACTTGACCGGGGCGGTCCATCCTTGCACCTAGCTGGCCTTGAACCCGCGACCCCATGGCCTATTTCACGTGTTGCAGGCCCACCATCCATTGCATGCCTTTGCCGCAGAGACTCACGTATAAAGGAATATGGCGCCATTTCTTTTTTATAAGAATACAAATAGAAATTTGATGGAATAGGTAACAACGTAATACATAGTTACCTATTCCATCGAAACTAATGGTGATGTGTCAAAAATAATGACAATGTGACGGAAAATACTTTTTTCCTTTGTGCGAACTTACGTGAGAGATAGGCCTCAGTCGAATCCAAATGTAAGTGCTCATTATCATATGTCGCTTTCACCTCTTCTCCTAACAAAGCTTAAATTATTATCAGAAAGTGAACATAACTATTTTTCTCTCTTATTTTTTACTTTCATTATTCTCTTTCATGCTTTTGTTAATGGCTATATTCAATATTAAGACATCCACCTGATGTGTCCATTAGAGAGAGATAAGTATATTTTTTACATATTTCTTTTAATTTTGGAAAAATTCATGTACGATTTGTTGGAGGCTAATGTATGATTGAGAGTTTGGAAAATTATTGATTTTTGACTATAAAATATTTTAATTGCCTTTTTTTCTTGATTGGTTCATAGTATTGGTTTCATTATTGGACGTCTTGTTTCTTTCACTTTTTCCTTGTGCCTTCATGCATTCTTGAGTGTGAATTCTATGGATGGTGGTGCATGTGGAGACTCAAGAAAAGAAAAATAGAACTCGCAGTGATGTATGCTTGGAGACACCCGCAATTAGAAAATCTACGGTGGTGGGAGTATAGAGTAGCAAAGCTGTGAGTGGTTAAGAACACCTTTCCATTATATTGTACGTATTGCATTTTATTGATAATTTTTCACTTGCACTTTGGAGCTTTCTCAATTCATTTTTTCCCTTTTTGTGTTGTTCATCCCATTTTTCACTAAGTTCAAATCTCATCCCATTGTCATCAGAATGAAACGTCCAAATATGTCGGCAATGTTGAATTTAATGAGAATAATATTGGAGTGTAAGAGGATTGTGCAAATATTGAGAATACACAGAATCCATTGCTACTCATTCATCAGCTACGCCCAACACACCCACTTCACTATTCAACTATAAATAAAGTATTTATTCAAATTCTCAAATCAACAATTCAAAAGTATTTTACTTTTCTTGCATTATATAAGAAAAATGGTACCTTGAAATACATGTGTCAGATTTAAAAAATCCAACTTCCATTATACTTTGATTATTATCCATTTCGTGCTCTAAAGCTTCCAAGCTCTTTTGAAAAAAATGTTTTTTTCCTTGCGCATATCCTACAATTATTAGTGTCTATTAGACCACATAAGTACCATTTGGGCCTTTTTGGGGATGCTTTTGTTAGATCTCCACGCCATGTTTTAAATAGTGATATTATTGGTTTTACCTATTGCAATTAATTTTAAAAGTAATAAATTGTCAATGATTCATGTGAGCATGTGGGTTTTCTTCTTTTCCGAAAGCCTCGTAAAGTTGTTGTGTACTAGGCATGTAAGGTTTTTCATAAAATTAGTGATGTTATTTGCATTGTATGCCATATCTTTTGACAGTGTTTCCTTTGGCTTGGCATGTCCCAAAACGTAATCCTAATTTATATTAATTTATATTAAGACACAAATGAACAAAAAAATGTTGTTATTTTAATAGGTTTAACCTCGTCTATAGAAACACCTTCTTAACCAAATATAAAGTATTTTATTATGATGAAATCTTTGTTCTCTGTCTGCATTTTTTACTTCTGATTAGTTAAATAACTTGGCTGCAAACCACCCCCTTTTGAAAGATAAAAGAGCTACATCTCCGATCTACTAAAAAAATGGATGTTGCAAATCCATGGAAAAAGAGAGATAGTGCTAATCCCCTCGGATCAACATAGAACAACGAAGCTAAGAAAAAGTAAAGCCGAGGCCCTTGAGATCAGAAAAAAGATGAAGAGCCCGTGACTATCGCTATCATTGAAGTCTTTCTTTCTTAAATGTGACTTATGTGGATGGTGGTGCATGTGGAGACTCGAGAGAAGAAAAATAGAACTACGTGTCAAATGCTAAAGGCGTTGGCGGATGCAATGAGTCAAACATAGACCGAGATAAGCATGAGCTCGTGTTGGAGAGAAACGAATGTAGGGACGGGTCATGGCCATGGCATTGTATAGCTCAGCCCACGAGTTCAAACCAATACACTTCATGCCCATAGGATCCAGTGTGGAACGATGAACCGAAGGGCTCCATCTCAGCAAGAGGAGCAAGGAAAAATCAACCAGAAAGAAGAGGTATGCCACTTTGACGCAGAAGGAAGTAAGTGGTCAAGTTGGACATAGGGCAAGTAAAGGAAAGTGATATCGATGCAAACAAGGCACCACGAAGCCAAGGTAGTAAAGAGTTGCAGAGAATTGAAAAGGTCTTTCTAAAATAGCAAATGGGGGCTAATTCCAATAGTTTGAGGTGTTTTGGTGCTTTCTTGAAGCTGGAGGAGTAGGAAGATAATTATACTTTTTCTACATTTTATAGATTTAAAAATATCATGAAATTGAACCACCTTTTTCCTGAATTGGTTTTTCATTTGGATGCCTTGCTTGGAGATCTCTCCTTTCCTCTTGATATCTTCTTATTTTAGCAATTATCTTTGTCAATGTGTTAGTGGACAGCATAGATGTTTTCCTCCCCTCTATGTGTTATGTTTTCTTTCCCGAGTGATCGACCTTCGTACATTTTTTATATCTTATTTTCTTCGATTGAGTCTCAAGTTTGTTATGTTGTTTTTAGCTAGTAATTTCTGTTGTGAAAATAAGCCTGCGGTAACTATGAAACTCCTGCTTATCACATGAGATTTTCATGTTTTTGTCATGCTTTATTAACTCTTTCTCAAACACCTTTGATAACCTTTTGATCTGGAAAAGAAAGCTTGTAGGATTGGATTGATCAATGTTTGGGCTAGCCGGGTTGGAGTTTTGGTATAAAAAAATTTAGAATGAAGAAGTTTGTGCCCATTTTTACTGGACCTTGGTTTTTGAGATTCATGTTGATCATCGGTCTTGTTCCTAGGATTTTAAATCCTTCCTTATGAAGTACTTTGACTGACCCCATCGGCTTGAACCATAACTATTTTTGGATCACCTAAGTTCGAGGTTACAATTGTACTAATCGAGTGCCCAATTATTACTAGAATTGCGTTGGTCCATTTTCCTCTCGAGAAGATTGTTGGTGGCAGATTCTATTTTTCTAACTTGTAGTTTTCTTTTTCAATGTTAATGTTGCTAATTAATATTGGTTAGATTCTATGCATGTAGATACCTTAATGTTTTGCGATGGAATTTGATATGAAATTTATTAGCCTTTGGGGAAACCTAATCATGCACCGATAATCTTATCGATTTATAAAAAGGTGTTGTTTTGATAATGAAACTTAGTAATATATGTTGGTACTTATGTTTTAACGGTTTTTTGTGTTATCAAGGGTTGCCTTAAAATACTTTCTTTTGAGAAAGAGATAGTTTCTTTTAATCAAACCAAACTTTAGAATTTTTGTAGAGGTTTGTAAACCCTTAGTGTTATAAAACTTGGATGATGTTTTGTATGCTCTTGTTTAACTCTCCCTTTTTCACTCACTTTTGTTAATAGCCTATAAGGGCATTGGCCCCTTAGGGCATTGGCCCCTTCTGAATGATTGGAGAATCTCTTGGAGTTAATGTTCAAAACTAGTATATTTTTTTCCTTTTTAGAAATTTATGTTGTGTGGTGGCCGTGTATTAAATTTAAATCATATAATCTATATGATTACATGTTTAGATCCTAATATACTTGGATTTTTGTGATAATATTTGAACCCCATGGTTCCTCTTGATTGGACTGATCAACTCTTATAATTTTAGAAATATAATATCGTAGCCTATGCTTTTGGTATCTTTTGATAATTTTAGATTGTTGGTTTGAATATCAAATTTCAATATTATAACTATTTAATTATTTGATGGAAACCCCATTTTCACTAGATTGTTTACTTAACTTATAGGGCAAGGGCCCTTCTCGTATGATTGTTAAACTTTCATTTCTTTTGAAACAATGTTCATAACTGAAGTATAAGGTTTTTCTTCTTAGATTGGCATGGTGGAAATTTTCTTATTAACTTAAGGAGTTGTTAGTATTTAGAGATTTGATCCATTCCTTGGAATAGAATGTTTTCCTTTATTGATATTGTTGAATAATAGCTCATTGTTGCTTTGTGTAGTCTTATCTTGTTCAATTCTCATGAAATGACTCAAGTTATTAATGGTTGTAGATGGCTTATGCGAGGTAGATGAGGGAGAGTCTTGTAAATAATTGCATCAGTCTTGGTTATGAAGTTCCTTTGTATGAATTCTTATTTGTTGTAAAACTCTGGGATGGGATTCAGTGGAAAATTTAGAAGAGGCAGTACCTTAGTATCATGTCTTGTGGAGTAATGTTGTCATAATTACTGAAACCTTGACTTGTTTTGTCTATCGTGGAAAATATAAAATTGATCACCGTATTGTTATGAGTATTTTTATTGTATTATAGAAACCTTAGTATAGCATTGTTTGACCGATTGTGCTTACCTTCTTGCTCCCAATTCAAGTTCAATAGAATATTTTTCCACCTATGATTGTGCATCGTGTTGGAAAGGATTGATGTAACCATGTTTAGTTTTCACAAGTGAGTAATGGTAAACTTTTCTCTTGAGATAAAATGTTGAGTTGTAAACCCTTTTAGGACATAGTAACAATGTATTTATAAGCATAATAAAATGGGTTGGATAATCCTTATAGAAGTTAAAATAATACATAAATATACATACGAATAAATTAATGTAGATGTGACCTACTTGATAACATTTGAGCCCTTGAACAATCAAAGAGGAAACCATCGTTTGTAACAAAATATATTTACCTTTTTTTTCCCCAAGCTAGATTAATCAAAATTATCCTTTTATGGTGAATCCTTAAATGATCTTATGCTGAAATCAATGTTTAGTTTTTGGAAGATAATGAAGTTCTATAAGTAGGAGGGAAATTGTTTAAGAAACCCTTTGATATCTCTCTCTATTTTTTGAAATGTGAATGGTTTACCCTTGGCAAACTTAATCAAGAAAAGTCTAAATAATTTTTTAAATAATCTTGATAAATTCTTAGCCTCAATAAAAGACTGAGTAACAACCCATGGGACCATGAAGCTGATTTATTTTGACCTGATTCCCCCTTAACCCTTTTCTTGATTCATTGTAATCTTTCTTAAGTAATGTTAAACTTTAGATCCTTTAGCAAAGAAGATTATTGTTCTGAACCTAAAATGGTACTTTACCTCAATCGAGCTTGTGCTTATCACCTGTGCAATAGAGGTGTGGAACAAGTTTCAGTGGCTTGTGTAAGATTAATTAACCTTGTGGGAAATGGAAAATGCTCTTAGATCAACAAATTAAGCAATTTATTGGCTTATTATAGAATGTTTAACCTTTAGAAAACTTGATCCTAAGTTGATTAGACAACAGTATAAAAGAAAGAAGTTCACTTTTGTTATAAGAATTGCTCGAATTAAGACATGAATCTCCTTGATCATAAATATAGGTCTTGAAAGATGTTTCGGTAAATGAAAACCTTAAAATATTTCACACCGTGGGATGCCCTGAGCTGTAACTATGTATTGTGGTTGGTCTCTTATGTTGTGTCTTGTCAAAGAGTCAAGTGAATTGTTCATGATGGGTGTGGTTTGATTTCTTTTGCATAGGTGCTCAAGGTTGTGTCAAACTTCTTGAGTATTGGTTATAGCCCTTTCTAGTCACTAGCGTTTTCGTGTAAGCTCCATGCAAGTCAAAAAAAAATTATTTGAGTTTTTAGTGTTGTATTTGTGTGTGTTTTGGGGGGAGTTACACTTGGTATCAGAGCAGAGGTTCATGCTCTCGAACCTCTGGACCAGTTTGGAGTTGTGATGGTGTTACGTGATGGTGTTGTGGCGTTGATTGGAAGAGTAATGTGATTTAAGCGTGATGTGAACTATGTCATAATTGTGATGTTGTGAATGCACATGTTGTGTATGTCACTTAGTGCGTAACTGTTGGCATGTGGATGTGTTGGAGATGAGAGTATTCTCTCTCTTTTTCATGAATTCAATAAGAATTCGAGTGTGATGTACCATCTTGTTATGTGTGTGAAAGGAATGTTATTGTTGATTATGGAGTGTTGGAGCCTTTCAACATTTGTGATGTGTGGGTGTGTTGATGTGTTGTATGGCAAGGTTGGTTTGTAGTGAACTAGATTTCATAATGATGTCATTATCATTTGTATAGAAATGTGTGTCCCCATGTTATATGGAAATTGACTGTATGTTGTGATTGTGCTCATCATAATTGTAATTCATGTGATATGTAAGGATTCATGTCGTGATTTAGGGACATATGGTGGTGTTATCCTAATTTTCCACCCGGGTAAAATTGGTCAAACACGACCCCGCAGAGAAAAACCTAAGGTTTGGCTCTATCTTGCGTGCTCACATTCAAATCAAAATATGAGAGATAGAAAATAATCTGCATTGGAGGAGCAAGCTCAAAAATGGAATCGAACAATGACAACAAGGAGGCCAAAGAGGCTCACATGAGGAAAAAGAGGAAAGACTTGAAGTGTTCGGACTTAGCCAAAAATGAGTTGACTCGGGGGCGAACAAATAAAATCGTGGAAGGTGTCATGTGTTAGCTTGGCATAATTCCAAAAAATGCATCAAAAAGGAAGGTCACAAATGTGTGCTAAGATTCCATGTGTCCAAACGGTGCAACTTCAGAAGTAGGTCTAAAGAGTAGCCCCTAAATGAGTGTGAATCTTCCACGTGTCCCAAGTCCAAAAGGAGATAGTCGACAGTTGAAAAGTGTCAGGGCAGTGGAACCCTCCACATGTCTAATTGGTGCAACACCAAAATTTCGGGTCCAAAGAGCGGGTTCCCAAACTAGCGTGGGCTCACTATGTGGTCAGAGTCAAAAAGGGGACAGAGCGGTCGTAGAATCGACTAAGTTTAGAAAGGCCAACGGAAAGAACCACATGTCATCTCGACATAATTTTAAAAGTGAGAGCCCAAGGTAGAAACTTAACTGTGCGCTAGCTCTCCACATGTCTAGGGTTTGATAGAAGCCAAATGGCAGTAGGCCCAAATTGGCTAAGTATAAGAGTGTCGGCGGAAGACACCACATGTCGACCCGGCGTAACTTTAAAGGAAGGATCAAGAGCGGAGGCTCCAAACTTACCAGCCCTCCATGTGTCCAAAAGTCAAAAGGGGACAGAGCCAGCCATTTAAATTGACTAAGTATCGAAGGATCAGTAGAAGCCTCCACACATCGGCTCAACGTAACTTTAAAGGAAAAATCTAGAGGTAGATCCCAAATGAGCTCGGAGCTTCCATGTATCCTAGGCCAAAAAGAAGAAGTCAAGGGGCAGAATCGGCCGTTGAAAATTCTAAACAAATAAGATCCATAGAAAGGTGCCACACACCTCAACAAAAGAAAAATCAAAAGGCGCAGACCAAAGAAGGAACCTGAACTAGTGCCAACCCGCCACGTGGTCAGAGCCTGAAATTTGAATTGGCCCCAAATCAGCTAAGTATAAAAGAACTGGAGGAGGGTGCCACGTATCGACCTGACACAACTTTAAAGGTAAAATTAAGAGGGACAGTCCCAAACAAGTGTTGAGACTCCACATGTCTCGGGTCAAACAGATAGCCCCCACAAAAAAAAAGGACTTAGCCAAAATACAAAGAAATAGAGCAAAGTTTCATAAGGAGCCACGTGTCTCTTTGGTAAAACTTGAAAAGTAAAATCCCAAAGTAGTCCCCAAATGCATGCCAACTCTACACATGGCCATGTTTCAAGTCAAAGTGGGAAGGCGGGTCACTAGATGCGCTTCATTTTTTGGATTTTGTTGCAAGCCGTGCCTCTTAAGCCATACCCCTAGAGAATCCATGTGTCAAGCCTAAATTACAAGTGGGTTGGGGGACACAGGGAGGAATTTTTGCCTAAGTGGAAAATGTGGGCTAGCAGGGCTGAAGATGAATTTTGGGAAATATTAGGTTGTGGGGTTGTGGAAGTTTCTTTGCATCTTTTTCCACTTTCACAAAAGCCCAGTTTGCAAGCGCAGCCCATGGTCCCGCAAGATATTTGTTGCCAAGAATTAAAATGAGAAGGATGCGGGCTTGCATGGGGATTTTAGAGAAAAAGTGAATTTTAGACTGTGGGGCTATGGGAGGTTTTGTGATATTGTGTATTTTGTAAAAGTACAATTTGTATTGTCATCGGCCAAGATATCCGCTTTGCAAAGGTTACGTTTCACTATTTTGCACAGATCTTAACTAAAAATCTTCAGATGGCCATATATTTTGACCTAAGGTCGATTTGAGCAAGAGAAGACATTTTAGAAAGGTCTAGACCTCATCTATGCCATGGGAGACTGAAACTTTAATTTTGATGAGGTTAGGTGGGTGAAAATTTGTAAAACATCTTTCAGGACATTAATGGAGAATCTAATTGCTTCAACTACCAGATCGATTTGATTTGATCCGTCATTTTTCGTTCTTTAAAATGCCAAACAAACATAGAGAGGCAAACTTGAAAGATTGTATCAGGATTCACAGTGGGCATTGATGGTTGGTGGTTGGAATTTAAGAGTAGAGTCGAGTTTCTCTTCTTTCTCTCTGGTCTTCATTATCTATATATTGTAAAAACTTCTCATTTAAGAAGGGGGAGACATTCTAGAATTTGGGGATACTCACAAAGTTTTTTCTTGACTCCATCTAAGTTGTAAGCTTTCTCCTATGCCTAGAAAGCATATTTGTGCCTTTGAGCACCCATGTAATAGTTTGTGCACCTTATAGAGCAATAAAATCTTGTTTTGTGGCATCTTTCAACCCTTGGCATTGTTTTGTTGTTTCTTTGTGCCTCTCTATCTTGTGTTTTCTCCCTATGCATGTATTTCATGTTTGTAGGTGCAGGACGTTGTGCTTCATGGAGTTTCAATTGGATTTGGATCTAGGTATGTGTCACTTCTGTCTGACATCCCTAAATGCCCTTTTCCTTGTTTCATCCTCCCTCAGCAGAGTATCTTGCCACTTACTTTTCTAGTGTATCACCACTTAGTTTAGGCTCTATTTCACTCTCTTTCTCTCTCCCTATCCCTTTGGAATGGTTAGATTAGGATAGGTTAGCTTTTTCTACACTCGAGTAACTTGTGGTAGGTAGACTAGGAAGCAAGAACCAACCTTCTCTGGAGGTCCATCTCAAGTTTTGCAAGTCCCATAGCTCGAGAGATTGTCCAATGTTGTGTAATCACATTGAATACCCCACCTAGATCCAAGGCCATTCGGAGGTGTTGTGATTCTAAACTAACAGTTTTGGCATGCCCGGTGGGACACTAAGGTTAGGTTTTTTCCTCATCTTTCTAAGGTGTCTCATTCCTAACAACAAATCTTAAGCCACTATGTGCCCACACTAATAGTTTTGGCATGCTCGGTGGGACAGGTTTGAAGCACCTTAAAACTTCATCTTAGCAGGTAGGTGTGTTCCTGTTAGGATTTAGCCTTTTGAGGCACATGCAAGCACATCTGGAAACTCCATCTGGTCAACGACCCATTCTCTGAGTTACAGACCTTTTCATCCATTTCCACCCATTTTCATCCATTTTTCTTCCATCTCTTTCATTTTCTTCCATTCCATGAAGTTTTACAATCATGACTCCATTCCCCTCATGGAATTCACACCTACAACAATGCACTCCATCTCCAATGTATTTCCTAACTCCTCCAAGTCAACATTATGATCGATCTAGAACTATTATGCCTACCCATATGAGTAGGGTCAAAACTAGTTTGGCTATGGAGCTTATCAAGAACAAGGGTATGCATATGATGATAACAACTACATGGAAAATGTTGATTTGTTGGAGAAGATTCAAGGGATGGAGACATGCATGGTGCGCTTTAGGGCTACAACACATATGAAGGATTTCAGAAATGTTTATGGGGCACCTTTTCCATGGGCCGGCCCTATGCCAAGACATTACAGCCCTCATGAGAAGGTTGACTTCATGACTGAAAGGATGCCTCAACTTGCATAATGGATTGAGGATATTGAGGCATATGAGAAAAGTGTGAGACAACCTTGTCAATGGGTAAGTCAATCACCAGCTCCTTTTCCTTCATTTTCTCTTTCTCAAGATTTATCATTTCATCAGTGTCAAGAGTCAAGCCCCTCAATTGCTGCCCCAAATGTTGATTTCCTTTCTCCATCCTCTATTCTTCTAACCCATTTTTTCTTCTCTTCCCTTTTATCTTCTAGATCTGAGTCCCCTCCACAAGATTCAAAAGAAATGCCTTCCACTCCACCACAAAAGAAAAAAAACTAGTAGATACTCGACACACCACTCCTCCTACTCTCCCGATTCCGTTGTGTCCATGTCGGGGAGGGACTCCAAAAACCAATCAATGGAGAACAACACGAAGACCATACAAACCCAACAGAGAAGAAAAATAACCTTTAGATTCTTCCTCCCAAACGATAAAAAATATGAACAGGTTGGGCTATTACACTTGAGGAGGTAGAGCACATACAACAGACAACAAGGAGGCAGACTATCTATCTAAATTGGAAGATTGATTTGATGGAGAGGAGCCTGAGGAGATCACATCATTTTCTCCCCATCATCCACCTTCCAAGTACATGAGCATGCTGCCATGAAGGAAAGCATTTAAGGAAAACAAATTGCACTTCATAACAACTCTCTAGAACCAAGGTTGGAAGATATGAATCTTCTATATCCTTCAAAGGAGGAGGAAGGTAAAGAGCAAGAGGATGTCATCATCTCTCTCACATCATCCATCCAGGAAGATTCGCAGGAAGACTCCATGTGTGGAATTGAGATTCAGAACCATGGACACATTCAAAGGACTAGAACGTGCCCAATCAGGTACTTGGCTTCATTAGGGCCAAGGGAGAAGCCAAAACCAGTCATGCCCACTTCAGAGCATGAGGTTGAGCTAAAAATCACCAAATGTCAGTAGTATCACCTCCCGTATTCAAGCACGAACAACCATCGAGGTGTACATCATGTTTGTTGATACTTTGAGGAGGGAGAGACACCATCTGCAAGGTGGTTTTTTACTCTCATTTCCGACCAAGTTTAGCACCAAATCAAATACATGGTCCCAAATTTTGAGGAAGGGAAGCTATTTCTCCTTTCTGTGGCTAGGATTTGTTTAGATTTTCTTTAATAAGGGTTAGTATAGGAGTAGGAGTAGATTTTGTTTTCAGCAGAAGAAGTGCTTGTGCACACTCTGCATGTCTCATTTGAGGCATGTATGATTTAATCTTTGTACATAAGTTTTATTTGCATTAATCCGGAGGTGTAGAGGCCATGCCCTTTAGTATTCATGGCAGAGAGACCCATGGATGCCTTTAACAGTTGCTAGCTCCAAAATGAAACAAATATAGAGAAACTAAAATTGGGTTTCGAGGCAGTCAATTTCAAAGCGAGTTCGGGTCACCAAGCAAGCAGTTAGCCTCATAGTTTTAGGGGCAAGATCAGATTCGTGACTACCAGGTAGAATGCATGCCCAATGGATGCTTCAAGGCTAATGGTTTCTTCATCTAGTAGGCAGATGTCCCCGTCAGTCGCCAAATTGTTATCCCAATTTTGCCCCCTGGTTAAAATTGGTCAAACATGACCCCGCACAGAAGAAAACCTGAGTGTTGGTTGTGTCCTACGTGCTCACATTCAAATCCAAATCTGAGAGATAGGTAAGACTATGCAATGGAGGAACAAGCTTGAAAATAGAATCAAACAATGACAACAAGGAGGCTAGAGGATCATAAGAGGAAAAAAGGAAAGACTCAAGTTTTGGACTTTGCCGCAAACGAGTTGACTCGGGGAAAAATATAGACTCGCGGAAGGTGCCATGTGTCACCAAGTGAATTCCAAAAATGCATAAAAAGGTAGGTCCCAAATGTGCACTAAGCTTCCACACGTCCAAACGACGCAACTTCAGAAGTAGGTCCAAAGAGCAGCCCCTAAATGAGCACGAAGCTTCCACGTGTCCTAAGTCCAAAAGGAGACAGTCGGCAGTTGAAAATTCTTGGGGCAGTGGAACCCTCCACATGTCTCATTGGTGCAACACCAAGGTTGGGTCAAAAGAGTGGGTTCCTAAACTAGCACGGGATCGCCACGTGGTCAGAGTCATAAAGGGGACAGAGCTGGTCATAGAATCGGGTAAGTATAGAAAGGCTAGTAGAAAGAACCACGTGTCAGCTTGGTGTAATTTTAAAAGTGAGAGCCCAAGGTGGAAACTCAATTGTGTACCAGCTCTCCACATGTCTAGGGTCTGACAGAAGTCAAATGGCAGCGGGCCCAAATTGGCTAAGTATAAGAGTGTCAAAAGCCCCCACGTGTTGCCCCGGCGCAACTTCAAAGGAAGGATCAAGAGCGGAGGCTCCAAACTTGTGCCAGCCCTCCACGTGTCCAAAAGTCAAAAGGGGTTAGAGCCGACCATTTAAATCAACTAAGTATCGAAGGATCAGTGGAAGCCTCCATGCGTCAGCTCGGCACAACTTCAAAGGGAAAATCTTGAGGCGAGCCCAAATGAGCGCGAAGCTTCGGCGTGTACCAGTCTGAAAAGAAGAAGTCAAGGGGTAGAACTAGCGTTGAAAATTCTAAATAGAGCAGAGCCAATGGAAGGTGCCACGTGCCTCAACAATGCAAATCCAAAGGTGCAACCCAAGGAAGGACCCTAAACTAGTGCCAATCTGCCATGTAGATAGAGCCCAAAATTTGAACCGGCCCCAAATCAGCTAAGTATAAAAGAACTGGTGGAGGTTGCCATGTGTCGACTCGCGCAACTTCAAAGGTAAAATTTGGAGGAACATTCCCAAAAAATAATTGAGACTTCACGTGTTTTGGGTTAGATAGATAACCCTCGCTAAACAAAAGGGACTTAGCCAAAATACAAAGAAATAGAGAAAATTCACGGAAGGAGCCACATGTCTCTTCGGCACAACTTCAAAATAAAAATCTAAAAGCGGTTCCCAAACGCATGCCAGCTCTACACGTGGCCATGTTTCAAGTCAAAGTAGGAAGGCGGGTCACTAGAGGTAGTTCGAGTTTTTTGGCTTTTGTTTCAAAAAGGCATAAAGTATAAAAGTAAACCGTGCCTCCATAGATGCCTAGAGAAGCCATGTGTCAAGCCTAAATTACAAGCGGGTCGATAGACCCAGAGAGGACTTTTTACCTAAGTGGAAAATGTGGGTTGACTGTCCCGAAGATGAATTTTGGGAACTATTAAGTTGCGGGGCCACGAGAGTTTTTTTGCATCTTTTTCCACTTTCACAAAAGCCCAATTTGCAAGCACGAGCCCATGGGCTTGCGGGAGATTTCTTTCCAAGAATAAAAATGAGAAGGATGCGGGCTTGCGGGAGATTTTAGGCAAAAGTGAATTTTTGACCTACGGGGCTGTGGGAGGTTTTGTGATTTTGCATCTTTTCACAAAAAGTGTAGTTTATATTTTTGAGCCCGTGGATCTACTTTGCAAAAGTTATGTTTCGCCATTTTGCACACTCACAAACCAAAATCTTCAGACAGCCATATCTTTTGATTGGAAGCTCATATTTGAGCAAGAGAAGACTTTTTAGAAAGGTCTCGACCT
Source organism: Taxus wallichiana var. yunnanensis (assembly GCA_018340775.1). Taxonomy (NCBI): domain Eukaryota; kingdom Viridiplantae; phylum Streptophyta; class Pinopsida; order Cupressales; family Taxaceae; genus Taxus; species Taxus wallichiana. The sequence goes on along the minus strand of CM031235.1, from coordinate 209,846,709 downwards.
CGTCTATGTCATGGAGCCTAAAACTTTAATTTTGACAAGGTTAGGTGGGTGAAAAATGGGAAAACATCTTTCAATCCATTAATGTAGAATCCAATTGCTTCAACTACCAGATCATATTTAATTTGATCCTCGTTCTTCCTTATTCAACATGCCAAACAAACATAAAGAGGTAGACTTGATAGATTGTAGGTGGATTCACAGTGGGCATTGATGGTTGGTGGTTGGAATTTAAGAGAAGAGTCGAGTTTCTCTTCTTTCTCTCTGGTCTTCATCGTCTATATATTGAAAACACTTCTCATTTGAGAAGTGGGAGATATTCTAGAATGTGGGAAAACTTTGTCAAAGTTGTTTCCCGACTCCATCTGAGCTGTAAGACTTCTCCTATGCCTGGAAAGTGTATTTGTGCCTCTGAGCACCCATGTAATAGTCTGTGCACCTTATAGAGCAATAAAATCTTGTTTTGTGGCGTCTTTCAACCCTTGGCATTATTTTTTGTTTCTTTGTGCCTCTCTATCTCGTGTTTTCTCCATGTGCATGTATTTCATGTTTGTAGGTGCAGGATGTTGTGCTTCATGGAGTTTCGATGGCGGATTTGGATCTGGGTCTGTGTCACTTCTTTCTGACCTCCCTCAGTCCCTTTTTCGCTATTTCATCCTGCCTCCACAGAGTATCTTGCCACTTCGTTTTCTGGTGTATCAATGCTTAGTGTAGGCTCTCTTTCACACACACACTCTCTCTCTCTCTCTCTCTCTCTCTCTCTATCCCTTGGAATGGTTATATTAGGATAGGTTAGCTCTTCCTGCACTCAGTAGCTTGTGGAAGGTAGATTAGGAATCAGGAACCAGCCTTCTCTGGAGGTCCATCTCAAGTTTTGTAAGTCCCACAACTTGAGATATGGTCCAATGTTGTGCAATCACACCGAATGCCCCACCTAGATCTGAGGCCATTCGGGGGTGCTTTGTGATTTTGCACTAACAGTGGGCATATGATCCCTATCATACAGTAATTACAATTTGGGTGCAGTATGTAGTGATGTGGTGTGTTGTAAACCGTGAATGTAATGTATGTAATATACCCTGTATTGGTAACATTGGTAAGATGCTATGGTTATTGTGTGTGAACCACCATTTTGTTAGTAATGTAGTTGTATATTATGTCGTGAACCTTACACTCACCACCCTAAGGGAAATCGGTAGAAGTGTATGTTTGGAGTGATGAATTATGTATCATGGGCCGGTAACTCGAGCTGAATTTTTGTTCTGTAGATGAAGACCTATGATTCTTTCCTCTCTCCTTATGTGGTTGTTGTATGGATGCAACCTGAGTGTAACTATGATTGTGTTTAGCCTTGTCAAAGTGGTGGCAGGATGGTTCGGACAGAGATGGTTTAGACAAAGTTGGGGCTCGATGTTTCGAGTCTTGCAACTCGTTGAGTACCCCCTTGGTGGCTAGATAAGGCCACATAGTCATCGTAATGTGCTATTCTTATATATGTATTTTATTTGTAAATTGAACTTTTTATTTCTATTTTTGTAAGGACCAATAGTTTTCTTGATTGCCTTGTTTTATATTTTTGGGCATTTCCTTGGTTTGTGGTACTAACATGTAGATTTTTGCACTAATTATGGCTGTTTGGCCTTTTTTTTTCTTGGATTGGATCCTCTTTTAAAATTTTAAAATTTTACCACTTTGCATTTTAATCGGATTGCTATATTCTAGTGTCGGATTCTATGCATCATGAAATGGTTGACTTGAGGGACGAATAAGAGACTTGAGGTAGGCATAAGAGATTTGAGGGAGGCATTTGTGTGTGTGATTGGTACTTGGGAGGTATATGGAGTTATCGTGTGATGCTTTAGGAGATATACAGAGTTTTGTGATGCTTTGGGAATGGTGTTATGATGTATTTGTACTCATGTGAGTTTGGTCATGTTTTGTGATGTTGAGATACGGTTTTGATTCCCTTGTTGACTCTATGTATCTACAATCCTTGTTTTGAGTTGTGTGAAACCTTCATCTATGGGGAAATTTCATGTTGTTATAGAACACTTATGTCTGAGAATTATTGTATTGATCATATATGTATGACGAGTACTATGTTATGTGGATCATGTATGTTCCTTAGTTTGTTTAAGCTCTTGTGGTGTGTTATGGTCGTGAAAGTATGTAAAATTATGCTTATGAATCATTATTGTTGTGTATGACCCTGGTAGGGTGTTGTGATTGTAGTTCATGTTGGGCACCCACAAGAATGAATAAACTAAAATTCTACAAAAATGAAATTTTAAAGAACCTGAATTAGGAATAATGTAAATAGAAAGAGTCTAATTAAATAATGAATAAGAGGAAATGCCAATCTTCACAAAACTTTTAAAGTTAAACATTTTGCCAAAATGTTTCTAAGGCCACCCTGTGGCCATGCTCTAACATCTAAAATTTTAACCATAGGGTGTACCTTCATCTTTATTTGTTCTTAGTGGCTTACCGCCTCTCCTCCTTCAATGTCATGTCGCATCGAGGATGATGCTTTCTTAAAGGGGAGGATAATGTAATTCCCCACTTTATTTCCCTTAACTGATGAAGTTTGTATCCCACCTTCGTACTTGGTTGTCGATGCAGGAGCGTACTCCTCCTGTTTCTTGAATGTTCATGGTGGTATCAGATCCAAGTCATTTTATCTCACTAAAGCTTTGAGGACCTCCATGGACACCAACTTTCACCCTAGTTAATTTTTTTCCTTTATTTGCATGGGTGGATACTTAAAATAAGGATATTACTATACAAATTAAAACAAGATATATAGATTAATTAAATAGTTTTTAACTCGACCTAACCCAATAAATTAACATAAATAGTTTTCTAAACAATATTTATATATATATATACATCTATTAATTAAAATACATATATTTTCATTATGGAAAATGTTACGGTGGGTATGGAGACCTGCCATGGGAGTAAATGAACTTTAATGCCTAGAGAAGCGGTTAATGGACATAGGGATATTGTTCTTCCCTTCCACGCAAATTATGATGGATAATGCTTTTGTTGGTTGTGAGTGTGAGGTGACGCCTCCCCAACATCCCTTATGACCCAAGACTCCTTCCTGACATGATAATACAAGCAATATTATGAGTTCCATAAGTCTTAACTGATCCGAACCAATTCCACGTGATGGTATGGGAGTGGTTGGACAGTTACAGCGATGTCGAAAGTCTAAGACCTACCCTTTTACCATCCTAGGACTTCGTTCCTGTTCCTCTTGTTGTTCTCTTTCATGGACGTTTCTCTATTGTTTTCCTCTCTTCCCCCTTGGGCGTGTGCAACTGCGACATTGGTAAAGTATTCCCCCTTTTTGCTCGGATGCATGTCCTTTACTGTTTCAAAACTCATATTTTATCTCTGGTTGCGTGTATGCTAGCAAGGTGACACATAAGATGACTCAATGGAGCCTGACTATGAGTCAGGTTCGAAAATCATGGAGGGAGGTGTGACTCACAGTCACAAAATTAGTAAAAGGGCCAGGCTCAGATGGAAGAGCTCAAGAAGGAAAGTTTGTCCGAGATGGAGATATCATAGGCAATGAGCTCGAACTTGGCCTATACAGAAAATGAAGAGACTAGAAGCCCGCAGTCAAATGCAGGCATGAGTCGTGCAGTTGATAGCCCAAATAAAGGGATATTGGGTGAGTAATTGCGTCTGGAGCTTGGCACGCAGGAGATATGGCCAGAACCTCGATCGGTAAATCCATGGAAAAATAGAGATAGGGCCGAGCCCCTCGGATCACATGGAACAACGAAGCCAAGATAAAGTAAAGCCGAGGCCCTTGAGCTCAGAAAGAAGATGAAGAGCCCGTGATTCAGTCAAATGCTAAAGGCATTGGCGAATGCAATGAGTCAAACGTAGACCGAGCTAAGCGTGAGCTTGCATTGGAGAGCAGCGAGTTACAGGGCCAAGTCACGGCCGTGGCATTGTATAGCTCAGCCCACAAGATCAAACCAATACACTTCGTGCCCATAGGATCCAATGTGGAGCGGCGAAATGAAGGGATCTAACTCAGTAAGATGAGCAAGGAAAAATCAACCAGAAAGTAGGGGTATGCCACTTCGACATAGAAGGAAGTCAGTGGTAAAGTTCGATGTAGGGTGAGTAAAGGAAAGTGATATCGACACAAATGAGGGACCACTGAGCCAAGGCAACAAAGAGTTGTGGAGAATTGAAAAGCTCTTGCTAAAATAGAAAATGGGGGCTAATTCCAATACTTTGAGGTGTTTGTGTGCCTTGTTAAAGCTGGAGGAGTAGGCAAGATAATTCTACTCTTTGCTACATTTTCTAGATTTAAAAATATCATGAAATTGAACCACCCTTTTCCTCGAATTGGTTTGTCATTTGGACGCCTTGTTGGGAGATCTCTCCTTTCCTCTTGATATCTTCTTTTTTAGCAATTATCATTGTCAATGTGTTAGTGGACAACATATATGTGTTCCTCCCCTTTAAGTGTTACGTTTTCTTTCCCGAGTGATCGACCTTCGTCCATTTTTTTATATCTTATTTTCTTCGATATAGCCTCAAGTTTGTTATGTTGTTTTTAGCTAGTAATTTCTATTGTGAAAATAAGCATGCGATAACTATGAAACTCTTGCTTATCACATGAGATTTTCATCTTTTTGTCGTACTTTGTTAACTCTTTCTCAAACCCCTTTGATAACCTTTTGATCTTGGAAAAGAAAGGTCGTAGGATTGGAGTGATCAATGTTTGGGCTAGCCGGATTGGAGTTTTGGTATAAAAATTTTAGAATGAAGAAGTTTGTGGGCAACATTTTCGGACCTTGGTTGTTTGAGATTCATGTTGATCATCAGTCTTGTTCCTAGGATTTTAAATCCTTCCATATGAATTACCTTGACCGACCCAATCAACTTCAACCGTAACTATTTTTCGGATCACCTAAGTTCGAGGTTACAATTGTACTAATCCAATACCTAGTTATTACTAGAACTGCGTTGGTCTATTTAACTCTCGGGAAGATTGTTGGCGGTAGATTCTATTTTTATAACTTGTGGTTTTCTCTTTTACAATGTTAATGTTGTTAATTAAGATTGGTCAGATTCTATGCACGTAGATACCTTAATGTTTTCCAATGGAATTTGATATGAAAGTTATTAACCTTTGGGGAAAACCAATCATGCATCAATAATCTTATGGATTTATAGCGGAAGGTGTTGTTTTGATAATGACACTTAGTAATATATGTTAGTACCTATGTTTGAATAGTTGTTTATGTTATCAAGGTTCGCCTTAAAATATTTTATTTTGAGAAAGAGATAATTTCTTTTAATTAAACCGAACTTTAGACTTATTGTGGAGGTTTGTAAACCCTTAGTGTTATAAAACTTGGAAGATGTTTTTTATGATCTTGTTTAACGGAACTCCCTTTTTCAATCGCTTGTTGTTACTAGCATATAAGGGCATTGGCCCCTTCCTGAATGCTTGGGGAATCTCTTCGAGTTAATGGTCGAAACTAGTATATTTTTTTTCCTTTGCTTCAAAATTTATGTTGTGTGGTGGCCGTGTATTAAATTTCAATCATATAATGTATATGATTACATTATTGAGATCCTAATATACTTGGATTTTCATGTTAATCTTTGAACCCCGTGGTTCCTCTTGGTTGGGCTGATCAACTCTTGTCATTTTAGAAATCTAATATCGTAGCCTATGCTTTTGGTGTCTTTTGATAACTTTAGATTGTTGGTATAAATATAAAATTTCAATCTTATAACTATTTATTTATTGTATGGTAACCCTATTTCCATTAGATTGTTTATTTCTAACTTATAGGGCCAAGGTCCCTTCTCGTATGATTGTTAAACTTTCATTGCTTTTGAAACAATGTTCATAACTGAAGTATAAGGTTGTTTTTCTTAGATTGGCATGGTGGAAATTTTCTTATTAACTTAAGCAGTTGTTAGTATTTAGAGATTTGATCCAATCCTTGAATAGAATGTTTTCCTTTATTGATATTGTTGAATATTAGCTTATTGTTGCTTTGTGTAGTCTTATCTTGCTCAGTTCTCATGAAATGACTCAAGTTATTAATGGTTACAGAGATGGCTTATGCGGGTAGATGAGGGAGAGTCTTGTAAATAATTACATCAGTCTTGGTTATGAAGTTCCTTTGTATGAATTCTTATTTATTGTAAAACTCTGGGATGGGATTTAGTGGAAAATTTAGAAGAGGCGATGACCTTAGTACTATGTCTTGTGGAGTAATGTTTTCATAATTCTTGAAACCTTGACTTGTTTTGTCTATCATGAAAAATATAAAATTGATCACAGTATCGTTATGATTATTTTTATTATATTATGGCAACCTTAGTATAGTGTTGCTTGACCAATTATGTTTACATTCTTGCTTGCAATTCAAGTACAATAGAATATTTTGCCACCTATGGATTGTGCGTCGTGTTGGGAATGATTGATGTAACCATGTTTAGTTTTCACAAGCCGAGTAATGGTAAACTTTGCTTTTGAGATAAAATGTTGAGTTGTAAACCCTTTTAGGACATAGTAATAATGTATTTATAAGCATAATAAAATGGGTTGGATAATCCTTATAGAAGTTAAACACACACACACACACACACACACACACACACACACACACACACACACACACACACACACACACACACACACACACACACACACACACACACACACACACACACACACACACACACACACACACGAATAAATTAATGTAAATGTGACCTACTTGATAAAATTTGATCCCTTAAACAATCAAAGAGGAAACTATCTTTTGTAACGAAATATATTTACCTTGTTTTTCCCAAGCTAGATTAATCAACATTATCCTGTTATGGTGAATCCTTAAATGATCTTATGCTGAAATCAATGTTTAGTTTTTGGAAGATAATGAAGTTATATAAGTAGGAGGGAAATTGTTTAAGAAACCCTTCGATCTCTCTCTCTATCATTTGAAATGTAAATGGTTTACCCTTGGCAAACTTAATCAAGCAAAGTCTAAATAAAACTTTTAAATAATCTTGATAAATTCTTAGCCTCAATAAAAGACTGAGTAATAACCCATGGGACCCCAAAGCTGAATTCTTTTGACCTGTTTCCCCCTAACCCTTGCCTTGATTCATTGTAATATTTCTTAAGTAATGTTAAACTTTAGATCCTTTAGCAAAGAAGATTATTGTTCTGAACCTAAAACAATACTTTACCTCAATCGAGCTTGTGCTTATCACCTATTTAATAGAGGTGTGGAACAAGTTTAAGTGTCTTGTGTAAGATTAATTAACCTTGTGGGAAATGGGAAATGCTTTTAGATCAATGAATTAGGCAATTTATTGGCTTATTATAGAATGTTTAACTTTCAAAAAACTTGATCTTAAGTTATTTAGACAACAATATAAAAGAAAGAAGTTCACTTTTGTTATAAGAATTTCTCTAATTAAGACATGAATCTCGTTGATCATAAAGACAAGTCTTGAAAGATGTTTCTGGTAAATGCATAACCTTAAAAGATTTCACACCGTGGGATTCCATGAGCTATAAATATGTATTGTGGTTGGTCTCTTATGTAGTGTCTTGTCGAAAAGTCAAGTGAATTATTCGTGATGGGTGTGGTTTGATTCCTTGTTGCATAGGTGGTCAAGGTTGTGTCAAACTTCTTGAGTTTTGATTATAGCCCTTTCGGTCACTTGCATTTGTCGTGTAAGCTCCATTCAAGTCAAAAAAAAAAAAATATCGAGTTTTTCGGTGTTGTATTTGTGTGTGTTTTAGGTGGCGTTATAGTAGTAAGGCCATATGTTTGGAAGGAAGGAAAACTCTTTAGTGTAGATATAAATCCCCATGGAGACTCCAAGATCATTCATATTTTTCTGTAGATGAAAAAGGGAACAAATCCTACACACCATCACTGAATGATAAGTGAGTAAACGCACACAACTTGGACATTCTAGCACTATGGTGAGCCAATGTCGACTTCCAACCCATAGTTTCTTTCCAAAAAATTTCATAGTATATAGGGAATTACACATCTAAAGAAGAGAATAAATAAGAGAGCTACCACCACATGTTGACAAAAAATCAAATATTGTTAGTAGTGACTATCCAATAAAGGCTATATATAGTAATTTCCTCTATTAAACTATATATTATTGTGACATTGGTGCAAAGGAGACATGCCACATACTGGAAAAACTTCCCCTCTATGTGTAACCACACAATAATTTCCCTCTTTGTTGGTAAGACATTTTTATAAGTGTGTGCTCCTGGACATGGCAACAATATCCAATATGCCTTATTACATTAATGCCTATGTCCAACACCTTGTGCACCTAAAAATATCCCCCTCTTTGAGGATGCACACACATTATATTTTAATAATCAAAGGAGAGGAGCTAAGTATAAGCAAAGGAAAGTATAGGAAGTAGTTCGCATATTTCCTCATTACTACATGACATGCTTGTAATTGATCCTTCCTACGAAGACTTTTGTTGGTGGAGTTTTTAATTCACAAACCATTCCAACAGATACACTTAGACATTGGTGTTATGATAGGAAAAATATTTGCACCTTGGTAAGAAATCAAACACACCTACATGGTTATGCATATATAGAGGACCAATACTATTCATGATGGAAGTGTTGTTGGAACAAACAATAGTGATAATGAATCACAAGGAGAATGCCCCATGGATATGGAACTACAAGAATAAGAGCATATATCATGCATGCACCCATATAAAATGCGATCGTTGATGAACTAGACACGTTTGTACTTAAATATTTTTATAGTAGCCACGATTGGTCGAACTATGGTGTCCCTCTCAACTTGCAGAGTTCGGCACTGAAACTCATAGATAAAACTCACCTTGAGAACCAATTACCATATGTTGGTTTTTCCAACTATCAATCTCACTTTCTTCTATCTTCACAACACTAAGTTGCCTATTCTAATATTGTTGGGCATCTTTGGCAAGAAAGGACAACTTCCACCCTTAAAGATGATCATTCAAAGTACAACCGATATAGGAAAGTCCTACCTGATTAGATGCATCAAAGGTGTACAGTAAACACTCAAGGGTAGAAGAAGGTCCTCCCTTCCTATTGGCTCCAACATGTATTGATACATTAAACATAAACACAGCTACAATACATTCTAGGCTTCAAATACCCATTCAAGAAATAAATCCTCTCAAAGGACAAGAATTGGCAGTTTTCCAAGAGCACGTGAGGACATAATTTACATTCTTATTGACAAAATGAGATTTGTAGGGAAAAAAATGTTAAGAAATATAAATTGTAGGTTGTGTGAGGCATTTCTTCACCGTTACAACAAAGATTTCAATGGTTTCTCAGTCATACTCATGGGTAACTTAGGTCAGTTTCCCTTTGTTGACGACGTATGACTATATGAAGAGAAGTCAATCAGTCACATAATTTGGCTCAATTTTGGCATGGTAATTACCCTAGATATAAATGTCAGTTAGCAAGGCAGTAACCCACAACAAATGGAATTTAGAAATTTATCAACCAACATTAGCAATGTACACACAACACTAGAGGATTGAAATCTTCTCATGTCATGAACATAATCTTTCATGTCTCCAATAGTGAAAGAAACTTTTATATGAGTAAAACATCTTTATACAACAAATGAATTAGAAACCTCACACAATAAGAGAATGCTAAAATTGTTGCATATTTTAGTGACAATAAGTAGAGCTAACCAAAGTAGCCATAGAGTGTAATAGGACCCCAACAACAATCATTTCCTACAATGCTCTTTATCAAAGATCAAGAGGTCATGTTGACATCAAACTTATGGGTAGAATATAAATTGGTCAATCAAGCACTTGGGCAAGTTGTGGAGATTGTCTATAATCTAGAATCACAACCCCCTTACTTACCTTCCTTTGTTGTTTTCGAATTCAAAAAATACCACGGGCCCACATGAGACATCCTCCACCCAACGTGTTTTCCCCTTCCTCTTGTCACATGGGACATTTGTTAACAAATCCCACTTAAAATTTCATAGGGCCTCACCATCCATAAGGCATAAGGAATGATACTTTATAAGGTTGTAATAAACATTGACAACATTGATTGCATGAGACTAATAGTTATTGCAATCTCAAGAGCACACTCCTTAGTTGGCTTGCACATGTCACTTGCTTTTACATTTGAGTGCTACATAAGAATGAAGTGCACAAAAAAATTAAATGCACGGAAAGCAGAGTAGGCTAGAATTAGTTGTATATATATTCCTATACATTTACAAGTCATTTAACATATGTGCTATACAAATATATCTCATGGGTTACACTTAACAATGTTATCCTATATCAATAAAAAAATTTGTTGCCTCCAAAGATCTTTATTGCGTAATTTAAAAAAATTATTTTACTTCATTTCCATGATTCATGTCATGCATTCATTAGAGAAAATTTTGTTAAACGTCTTTATAGTGTCATATCTTATGATTCATCATATTACAATTGTTCTAAATTCTTATATGATGGCCCGTTTGCAAATAAATTCTTTCAAGATGATGTATTTGTACCTGCACTTGACATACATCAATAGTTTTATATTTTACATTTGAGGTATTATATTTAATCTTTATTTTGAATACATAAATACTATATATATATATTTATAATCTCAAAATGAGATATATATATACCACTCATTATATGCACAAGCATAGAGTTTAATATTTTATCGTATAAATCATGTTAAGTGTATTAAAAATGTGAAAATATTTTTAATATTGTAAACATTCAAGTTTACTTTCTTTAATGTGGATTATTCATATTTGGAATTTGAACAAATGATGTCAGGAGTTCTTTAACAGTGGGAAATACATTCAAAATTAGGTTTGAATTCATGGTTGGGGGTGGGTGGCTTTAATAGCCACCTACCATAATATTAAAACTCCATCCCTTGCATGTTGACCAACTCTCCGTGCTTGGCCGCATACCTATCTTCATTTATTGCAATAAGGATCCAAGATCTTATGCCCCCATTTGGTCTACGCCACTATTTTTTCTCGGCCCGCCGCACAGGGTTTAGAAAATGGTGGTTAGAGATGAAGCTACAGCTAGTGAGCAGGCGTGTTACCTCCACTTTCATTGGGTGCTACGAGGTGTGTTCATGGCAGGATCTACAGATGAAGCCTACACAGAAGACAACCGTGCAAAGCAAGATTCGCCCAATAGGAGAAGCCTTGGGGTGCTTCCAACAAGCAGGTTGTCCAACCATGTTGTTATCTGTTCAGTATCGAATGCATCCTCAAATTTGGGATTCACCTTCAAGATATTTTATCAAAATCGATTAAGGGACAGTGAGAGTGCTACGAGGAGAACTGATGAAGTTTATTACAAGATTCTCTCAAGCCTTTGAAGCATGCCAACCGTGGAAGGAATTTCACCTGCTAAAAGATTGTCATGCAATGCCAGAATAGTTAAACTTGTTAGGTTTCCAATATGTGGAGGAATTTTCCCTTCTATTTTGTTGGAATCAAAGTACAATATTTCAAGTTTAGGAGAAAGTTGTCCCACAGAAGAGGGCATGGCTCCTACAAGATTATTTTGATCTAATTGTATAGCTCGAAGATGAGAACAAGTGGTAAGAGCAGTGAGAGTGTTACCAGAAGACCTGGTGAAATTCATTACAAAGATCTTCTATTGAGACCTTACCCGTTTTACGGTGTAGCTCGTGGAAGAGAAATCTCATAGAGGTGGATCTGTTTCATATCAGAATATTCATGAAGCACAGTTTGCTTTGCAATTTTATGAACATTTCATGCGTAGGTTCTATTGTATAAATAATTAATATTATTTCTTGGCTGCAGTTTATATTAATATACTTTGTTAATATAAAAGGAATATTAATAGTATATTGGTATTAATATAATTTAATAATAGTAAATCCATTAGTTTTAATATTACTTAAATATGAATAATATTTAAAATATTAGTTTCCTTATTAAGTATTAATGAAATATGGGTAATGAACTTAATAAGCTTAGAACTTTTGCATTAAGATCTCTTTCTACACAATTTAATAGGCATTGTACGGGATTTCAAGTAGATTTGATTTCATTTCCCTTTACAATTTGCAAATAGATTTACAATAAATTCTTAAATGAGGAAAAACATAATAGAGCTAGGACTTAAATTACTTCATTGGCATATTGAAAACTATTTAAAACTTAAGTCTTTCCATCAACAATACAAGAAGAGATAATGCACTAATATTCCCACTTTTCAATACATCTCTTTTAAGTAACAAAATGAAATTTAATATATATTTTTTTTAAATAAATTTCCCAACATTCCTCAAGAGGGTTTCAACAATATTTCCATTAAGTTTTAGAGTAAGAACTACTAACATTTCAACAAGATCAACACACTCATATGAGGTTCCAAGCCAAGTTAAAGGAGAATAAATAAATTGTCTTTCCTTCAACTTTCAATTCCATCCACATTACAACCTTACTAATGAAGATCAATACAACTTTCCTTCAAAATCTTGTTACAACATTTTCCACTTAATGTGGGAACATTTTACAATAATGGAAGCTAAAATACAAAGCAATATTACACTTTCTTCCACTCTAGGTGGGTAAAAATACAAGGTAGTTTCACATTGTCATCAACAAGGCTCCAATGCTACAAACATCAACAAGGTAGCTCCTCCAATAGTTTGCTTGATTCACAACAAAATAAGGGGAGAGGCAACGCTCTCCTCCCAACCAAGATACCCAATGGAGAAGAGAAGCCATCCTCTCCATTGGCCCCCGAGCCCCAACCACATTACAATGGGAGAAAATCCAACTCATGGCAACTACTAGCTTCCACATAACTTAACATAAAATTTCACATTCATTCCATAATCCTTCAAAACAAAAAAATCAACAACTCAACAAGAGGGAAACCATCAAAACAACAAAGTCACAAGGCTTATCAAGAAATCCATAAGAGTAAGACCTATGGGGAGGCCACTTATGCCTCCCAATGGGAATGGGTGCCACCTAAAAGCCTCCAATGCAAAACACATTACCCCTAACAACTCTTATGCCTCCCTCAAGTACCCCTTATCCCTCCATCCACTCTTATGCCTCCTCAACTCTTATGGCTCCCCAAAGTAAGAACAAGAAGAAAATGCAAGCATTTCTCATACTAGGTGGGCACCCAACCCAAACTCCCTCCTCAAGAAAATGATCTCTTATGCCTCCCTCAAATAAACTCCCCATAGTCTCCTCCCACTCCCAACTTAGGCATTCTACCCATTCCCAACAAGCATTTCAAACAACAACATTCAACACAACATATATATACATTCATATAACAAAAAAAAGAAACATAATACAAACAAAGGTGAAGCTCCTACCTTTCCATGGTAGAGCTTGTTCCAAGTATGAAGTCTCAATTCCTCCAAAGATCAAGCAAGCATCCACAAGCTCCAACAAAATTCCCACAAGTATCAACAAGCTCCAAAAATCCACAAACTCCTTCAAAATCCTCTCCTCTCCAAAATACAAGAGACTAAAAATGAAACCTCCAACCCCAAAACAAACAAAAGGATCAAATAAATAGAGAAAAGAGAGGGAGGGATGATGTGGCTCCAAGTAGGATGCCACCTCCTTTTCCCTCCACTCCACATCACTTGGTCAACCTCATATTCCAATGCACCATTAATAAGTGGTTGAAAGAAAGGCAAGCACCTTACACACTCCATCTAAGCCCACTCCCCAAAGGACAAAATTAAATTTTTGAAAGAAAGTGCAATTAATATTTTACCCTTTTTATCCCCCCCAAAACACCTAAAAGACCCTAAATTTGGCCTTCCAACCCATAGGTAGGGTTGGCATGAGGTTTTAAGAGGTGTGGGACAAGTTTGACTTGTCCCACAAGCTTTCAAATTTGGCCTCTAAGGCCAAATTCGAGTTTCCCATGTGGGGTAGAGTGTGCTACACTCAAAACTCAAACACACATCAATCCACACAAAATCCAAAGTAAATCAAGCCTAATAAATGAACTCTCTTTTGGTCATATCCCTTAATTAGTTTAGGAAAAATTCAAATTAGCTTAATTAAGACACTACAACCCATGACTAATAAAGGGGTAAACACCAATCCAAAGAATATGAATAATGACACAAGTAAAATTTTACTTACTAAGAGAAACACATACTAACATAATAGAAAGGAAAATTAAAACAAAACAACACATGACCCCTAGGTCACAATTTTCCCCTAACCAAATAATTCTAACACACACACAATTATTTGTTGCCATGGTGACCTTAGTTGGATTCTTCTCGAATTCCGATGTGGTTGGTCTCCACTCCCCAATATTGTTGTGAATATAATATACCTGCAGAATGAGAATACCTCCTTCGGCTGTTGGCCATTAAAATATTCATGCCAAATATACAATATAATCTAAAATAAACGACACATGATTTACTATCATCTATGCAAGTATGATATCACTTACACTTTCTAGCACATTTCTATTCCACATTTCATTTATGTCAAAATGATCATCACATTAATCCAATTATCAAGTTCTACTCAATATGATTAAATATATCACATGTCATAATTAAAGATAAATAACCATGTCAAAAGTATACAAATATCATCATCAAATGTCCACCAGTAGACCATATGCATCATATAAAGATCAAATCAATAATGTCAATCTCAAAGTTGTCTATGATATCTACTAGCATGCTAAATCAAGAAGCCATAATAAATCCATAAGTGAAGTAATCAGTCTCAAAACAACAAAAAAAAATGGTGTCGAAGGGAAGTGGGCACTACATCCCCTCCCTTAGACTCGAATTCCTCCCGGAAGTCACTAGAAAAGGTGTGGAAACTTGTCCTCGTAGCAAAGTAGCATCCTCCCAAGTAGCTGCAGCCTCATCATATCTCTCCCATTGGACCCGAACCTCGATCAATCTCTCTACCACGCGAAGGCCTGGGTCCCGCGCTCTATAATGCGTACGGGCTCCACCATCACCTCGCCCCGATCCCGCACTCAATGCGTCCAATCTAGCACATGAGAAGGATCAAAATATATCTCCTAAGCACAAAAACATGAAACACATCATGGACGAGACAAGCTAGGTGGAAATGCTAGACGATAGGCCAAGGGACCGAGGCGCTCCAAGATCTCAAAGGGACCCACAAACCTAGGAGCAAGCTTAGAACCTTTTCCGTAATGGATAGGGCTCTTATGCGGTCTGACACGAAGAAACACCTTCGTGCCCACCTCAAAACTGCGATCTGTCCTATGCTGGTCTGCATACTTCTTCCTCGTCTATCTCCGTCCCGCCTCCTCTAAAATCTCTATCTCGATCAAGGTAACCTACTGCTCCATGTCCTATAATAATGCTGGCCCAAGGGAAACCCTGTCCTCAATCCTGTCCCAACTAAGAGGTGTCCTGCACTCTCTACCATATAATGCCTGAAAAGGAGCCATGCCTATAGAACTCTGGAAACTATTATTATAGGCAAACTCCACCAAATACAAATACTCCTCCCATCTCGACTGATGATCCATCACGTACATCCTGAGCATATCCTCCAAAATCTGATTCACCCTCTCTGTCTGTCCATCTGTCTCAGGGTGATAAGTTATGCTGAAATTAATCCTCGTCCCGAGAACATACTACATGGTGGTCCAGAAATGGGAGGTGTACAAAGGATCACGGTCGCAAATGATCTTCCGCGGAATCCCATGTAATCTGACAATCTCATCAAGGTATACTCGTGCCACAACACTTGCTGTATAGGTGGTCTTCACCGGAGAAAAATGAGCTACCTTCATCAATTTATCCACCGTGACCATGATGGCATCGTGATGGTATCTCGACGTAGGTAACCCAACGATGAAGTCCATGGAAATGGTGTCCCACTTCCACTCCGGTATGGCGTGAGGATAGAGAAGGCCAGCTGGATGCTGATGCTCGGCCTTCACCCTCTGGCACTCTAAACAATGTGACACAAACAAAGCCACATCTCTCCGAAGTCCTCTCCAAAAATACAACTGTCTCAGGTGGCGTGCATCTTCTTCACCCCGGGATGGGCTGAATAAGGTGCACGATGAGCCTCTGAAAAAATGTCATGTCTCAAGCCTCCATCTATAGGAACATATATCCGACCTCTGTGTCTGAGAAGACCATCTACCTCTAATGAAAATCCATCAAATCTCCCCTCAAGGGGTCTCTGAGACTCAATCTCTACTCTGGCTGCAAGGTAGAAACTATCCTGAGGAAGCTGCTGCAAGATCCTACTCCGCAAATCTGTGCCCACTGAGGTGGCCATAGCCACATGTCTCCACCTACTCAAGGCATCTACAACCACATTCTCCTTCCCTTTCACATGCTCTATCTCCATGTCATACTCATAGAGTAATTCCATCCAACGCCGCTGACGAGCATTGAGATTGGGCTGCGTGAAGAGGTGGCGAAGACTCAAGTGATCAGTCCTGAGTGTAAATCTCCGCCAAGAAGAAAATGTCTCCACCGCACTAAGGCATGTACCACTGCTGCAAGCTCAAGGTCATGGGTCGGATAATTGAGCTCATAATCTTTGAGTTTGCATGAGACTCAAAGGCAACTACTCTACCCTCCTGCATTAACACACCTCCAAGTCCTGCCAAGGAAGCATCTGTGCAAACGTAGAACTCACCCTGAGGATCTGGCACTACAAGAATAGGTGCTCTCATGAGGCATTCCTTCAGTGTACTGAAGGCCTACTCACATCTATCTGACCATAAAAAATTCTTCCCTTTCCGCTAAAGGGAAGTGATGGGGTGCGCAATCCGAGAAAAATCCTGAACAAACCTCCTGTAATACCCTGCTAGACCCATGAAGCTACGCACCTTGGTCACACTAGTGGGTGTTGGCCACTCCATGATGGCTCAATCTTGGAAGGATCGACTGCGATACCTTCCCTAGAAATGATGTGGCCCAAATACTGCACCTCAGGCTGAAAGAACGCACACTTCTCCAAGTTCCCGTAAAGGCACTGTTCGCGAAGACACTGAAGAACCTGGTGAAGGTGCTCCTCGTGCTCCTCACGTGTGCGTGAGTAAATCAGAATGTCATCAAGGAAGATGAGCACGAAGCGATCAAGGAAGGTCCTGAATACCCCATTCATCAAACTCATAAACACTGCGGGGGCATTCGTCAAACCGAAAGGTACCACTGTGAACTCGTAGTGGCCATATCTCATACGGAATGCTGTCTTGTGAATATCCATCTCCGCAATCCTGAGCTGATGGTACCCTGACTTAAGATCTATCTTAGAGAAAACTGTAGCCCCCTTCATCTGATCAAATAAATCATCAATGCGTGGAAGGGGGTAACGATTCTTGATCGTTACTTTATTCAGCTGACGGTAGTCAATACACAACCGAAGAGATCCATCCTTCTTCTTCACGAAGATCACCGTGCACCCCAAGGGGATACACTAGGATGGATTAGGCCTTTCTCCAGAAGGCCCTCAAGCTACAACTTGAGCTCACATAACTCAGAGTAGTCATCCGATAGGGTGCTCGTGAGATAGGCTCTCGCGCCCGGAACTAGATCTATATGGAAATCTATCTCACGTGGGGGAGGTAACCCCGGTAGCTCCCCTGGGAACACATCAGCAAACTCTGATAAGATGGGATGGTCATCGAGGGAAGGTCCTCTTGACTCATCCTCTGATCTATCACTGACCGTAATAGCAAACAACTGACAACCCCGTCGCGCACACCGCTTAAGCTGCATAGCGGAGATGGTGCGAATGGATACGACCTCCTAACTCCCGATATCACCGACTTACTCCAAGATCATCTATGCAAGCAATAGTCTTATGGTAACAATCCACTCTAGCTCGTGAGAGCGACAACCAATCCATGCCTAAAATGATGCCATAAGATCCTAATGGAAGGATCCGAAGATTAGAAGTAGTGGTGAAGGGTCCCAAATCCACTACACACTCCTTAACTAAGGAGTCTACAGAAATTTTGGCTCTAGAAGCCATCTCAACGTCCCAACTATGGCCTTGCCTAACTGCCACCAGCCTACAATGCTCTACTAAGGATGGTGCAATAAAATAATCAGAAGAACCAGAATCAAATAATATAGAGGTGGAAATACCACCAATACTACCTGTCGTCTCAATCACAGTACTCTGGTGCTCAGCCTGGCGGTTCTCAACCGCTGCGTAGATCCGATGACTCCGTGCCATATCTCCAACAGTAGGCTCTGAGCTCTGCATCTTACCCTTGTTAGGGTTATGTGGGCAATCTCTCCAATGATGTCCCACAACACCACAACCATAACAGCTTCCTGGTCCTCTCCAGTGGGAAGCAGCTCCAACTGGTACTCTAGATGTCTGAGCTATAGATCCTGACGATCCGGCTATGGACTGCTGAGGTCTCTGCTGATGAGCTCCTCTACCGACTGAGCTCTCGGCGCACCCTGTGTCCTGATGGGACCCCTAGGAGGAGGCCCCATACTACGTCCTCTCTACGCATCAAATCTCTGAGGAGGTCGGTAAGGTGGGCGGGTCTCTGCAGCTGCTTGTGGTGGCCTGAATGAAGCTTTCCCTGAACTTTGTCCACCCCGTGGAGGAGGAACTGACCCCTTTGACCTACCATCCTGCATCTGCTGGATATGGCTCCGAACTCTGTCTCTAGCCTATTGCGTCTTCCCCCGTGTCTCCTCTGCAATATAGGCCTTCTCCACGGCCTCTGCTAATGTCTATGGGCAGTGAATGCGCACTGCGCCACCTAAATCCAAGTTTAGGCCCCGGATGAACCTGTGAATCCGTACCTGCTCATCCTGCATATAGTCGACGTACTGGAGTAGGTCCAGAAATCGACTCTCATACTCAGCTACTGTCATCGATGCCTGACGGAGGTCATGAAACTCGTCTATCCGCTGCTGTATAAATCTCCTGGGTAAATACCTACTCTTGAAACGCTCCTCAAATAGCTCCCAGGTAATCGTCTCTCGAGTCAACATGGAGCTTCTGCTCCTCGGTCCTCCACTAGACTCCTGCTCCATCCTCAGAAGATGGATCGCAACACGAGCTTTCGTGTTGCTAGTACAAGGGCAGAGCTTGAAGCATCCGCTCAAGCTCACCAACCAGGCCTCTACCTGAAAACTACCTGTATCACCCAAATAGTGAGATGGTCGTAGCTTCAGGATCTCCCTGATATGGTCTCGCAATGACGATGATGAAATCCTAGGTCTATCTGTATGCTCCTCCCTCTGCCTAGGGCTCCGAGACCTGTCCCTATGTCCTGAGATCCTGTCCCCATGTCCTCTCTGTGGTGACTCTGCCCTAGCCGACTCCACGTGGAAGTTCTCTACCCTGTGCTCCTCGCTGTGTCGAGGGGATACCTGGGCATCTACTGATGGCTCCAAACTATGTCTTGCAATCGTCCTCCTCCCAAAGGGCTCTCCGCGTATAAATGGCATTGACATCCTGGAGGTGTCTGTAAGATCGAGGTAGAATGGCTGCTACATTTTGCTCTCGGTGGTGGTATATCTAGGTCTATATGAAGAGACCCCTCACCCAATCCGCGCCTCCTACACAGATCAAGGCGAGAGTTAGTTCATTGTTCTAGGTCTTGTGCCAGTTTTCTAAATTTGTTGTTTCCTATAATTATCAACATTGTGGTTTTATATATTAAAAGAATCAACTCTGCACTAGGTTAAATGTTCATGTTTCATGTTTTCTACGTGTGCCCAAGGGTCCAAGCTTTGAACCCACGGCTCTGATACCAAGTGTGATGCCTATGAAAAATGACGACGCTCTAGAACTTGCTTCCACTAAACACATAACTGAAACTACAATCCCTTTATTTATTTTTTTCTTCTTGTATATGTTAAGATTATCAAAGAGTTTCCATGCCTCCAGTATCTTTATTGCGTAATTTAAAAAAATTATTTTACTTCATTTCCATGATTCATGTCATGCATTCATTAGAGAAAAGTTTGTTAAACGTCTTTATAGTGTCATATCTTATGATTCATCATATTACAATTGTTCTAAATTCTTATATGATGGCCTGTTTGCAAATAAATTCTTTCAAGATGATGTATTTGTACCTGCACTTGACAGACATCAATAGTTTTATATTTTACATTTGAGGTATTATATTTAATATTTATTTTGAATACATAAATATATATATATATATTATAATCTCAAAATGAGATATATATATACCACTCATTATATGCCACAAGCATAGAGTTTAATATTTTATCGTATAAATCATGTTAAGTGTATTAAAAATGTGAAAATATTTTTAATATTGTAAACATTCAAGTTTACTTTCTTTAATGTGGATTATTCATATTTGAATTTGAACAAAATGACAGGAGTTTTAAAAGTGGGAAATACATTCAAAATTAGGTTTGAATTCATGGTTGGGGGTGGGTGGCTTTAATAGCCACCTGCCATAATATTAAAACTCCATCCCTTGTGTGTGTTGACCAACTCCTCTGGGCCGGGCCGCATACCTATCTTCATTTATTGCAATAAGGATCCGCAGATCTTATGCCCCCATTTGGTCGCCCACTATTTTTATTCTGACTCGCCCGGCCACACAGGTTAGAAAATGGTGGTTAGAGATGAAGCTACAGGCTAGTGAGCAGGTGTGTTACCTCCACTTTCATTGGGTGCTGCGAGGTGTGTTCGTGCAGTGATCTACAGCTACAGGCCTACACAGAAGACAGCCAGAAGAAGAAAGTGCAGATGACATAGAGAAGGAGAAGCCTTGGCTTCCAATAAGCAGTTGTCCAACCATGTTGTTATCTAATCTTAGATCGAATGCATCCTCAAATTCGGGATTCGCCTTCAAGATATTTTATCAAAATCGATTAAGGGACAAAGAGAGTGCTACGAGGAGAATTGATGAAGTTTATTACAAGATTCTCTCAAGCCTTTGAAGCATGCCACCATGGAAGGAATTTCCGCTAAAAGATTGTCATGTAATGCCATAATACAAACTTGTTAGGTTTCCAATCATGGAGAATTTTCCTTCTATTTTGTTGGAATCAAAGTACAATATTTCAAGTTTAGGAGAAAGTTTTCCCACAAAGAGGGCATGGCTCCTCAAGATTATTTTGATCTAATTGTATAGCTCAAGATGAGAACAAGTGGTAAGAGGTGAGAGTGTTACATATCGAAGACCTAGTGAAATTCATTACAAAGATCTTCTATTGAGACCTTAACATTTTACATGTAGCTCGTGGAAGAGAAATCATCATAGAGGTGGATTTGTTTATATCGAATATTTTTGAAGCAGTTTGCTTTGCAATTTTTATGAAATTTCATATCATAGGTTCTATTGTATATAATAATTAATATTATTTCTTGGCTATAGTTTATATTAATATACTTTGTTAATATAAAAGGAATATTAATAGTATATTGGTATTAATATAATTTAATAATAATAATAAATCCATTAGTTTTAATATTACTTAAATATGAATAATATTTAAAATATTAGTTTCCTTATTAAGTATTAATGAAATATGGGTAATGAACTTAATAAGCTTAGAAATTTTGCATTAAAATCTCTTTCTACACAATTTAATAGGCATTGTACGGGATTTCAAGTAGATTTGATTTCATTTCCCTTTACAATTTGCAAATAGATTTACAATAAATTCTTAAATGAGGAAAAACATAATAGAGCTAGGACTTAAATTACTTCATTGGCATATTGAAAACTATTTAAAACTTAAGTCTTTCCATCAACAATACAAGAAGAGATAATGCACTAATATTCCCACTTTTCAATACATCTCTTTTAAGTAACAAAATGAAATTTAATATATATTTTTTTTTTAGTAAATTTCCCAACATTCCTCAAGAGGGTTTCAACAATATTTCCATTAAGTTTTAGAGTAAGAACTACTAACATTTCAACAAGATCAACACACTCATATGAGGTTCCAAGCCAAGTTAAAGGAGAATAAATAAATTGTCTTTCCTTCAACTTTCAATTCCATCCACATTACAACCTTACTAATGAAGATCAATACAACTTTCCTTCAACATCTTGTTACAACATTTTCCACTTAATGTGGGAACATTTTACAATAATGGAAGCTAAAATACAAAGCAATATTACACTTTCTTCCACTCTAGGTGGGTAAAAATACAAGGTAGTTTCACATTGTCATCAACAAGCTCCAATGCTACAAACATCAACAAGGTAGCTCCTCCCATAGTTTGCTTGATCCACAACAAAATAAGGGGAGAGGCAACGCTCTCCTCCCAACCAAGATACCCAATGGAGAAGAGAAGCCATCCTCTCCATTGGCCCCCGAGCCCCAACCACATTACAATGGGAGAAAATCCAACTCATGGCAACTACTAGCTTCCACATAACTTAACATGAAATTTCACATTCATTCCATAATCCTTCAAAACAAAAAATCAACAACTCAACAAGAGGGAAACCATCAAAACAACAAAGTCACAAGGCTTATCAAGAAAGCCATAAGAGTAAGACCTATGGGGAGGCCACTTATGCCTCCCAATGGGAATGGGTGCCACCTAAAAGCCTCCAATGCAAAACACATTACCCCTAACAACTCTTATGCCTCCCTCAAGTACCCCTTATCCCTCCATCCACTCTTATGCCTCCCTCAACTCTTATGGCTCCCCAAAGTAAGAACAAGAAGAAAATGCAAGCATTTCTCATACTAGGTGGGCACCCAACCCAAACTCCCTCCTCAAGAAAATGATCTCTTATGCCTCCCTCAAATAAACTCCCCATAGTCTCCTCCCACTCCCAACTTAGGCATTCTACCCATTCCCAACAAGCATTTCAAACAACAACATTCAACACAACATATATATACATTCATATAACAAAAAAAAAACATAATACAAACAAAGGTGAAGCTCCTACCTTTCCATGGTAGAGCTTGTTCCAAGTATGAAGTCTCAATTCCCTCCAAAGGTCAAGCAAGCATCCACAAGCTCCAACAAAATTCCCACAAGTATCAACAAGCTCCAAAAATCCACAAACTCCTTCAAAATCCTCTCCTCTCCAAAATACAAGAGACTAAAAATGAAACCTCCAACCCCCAAAACAAACAAAAGGATCAAATAAATAGAGAAAAGAGAGGGAGGGATGATGTGGCTCCAAGTAGGATGCCACCTCCTTTTCCCTCCACTCCACATCACTTGGTCAACCTCATATTCCAATGCACCATTAATAAGTGGTTGAAAGAAAGGCAAGCACCTTACACACTCCATCTAAGCCCACTCCCCAAAGGACAAAATTAAATTTTTGAAAGAAAGTGCAATTAATATTTTACCCTTTTTATCCCCCCAAAACACCTAAAAGACCCTAAATTTGGCCTTCCAACCCATAGGTAGGGTTGGCATGAGGTTTTAAGAGGTGTGGGACAAGTTTGACTTGTCCCACAAGCTTTCAAATTTGGCCTCTAAGGCCAAATTCGAGTTTCCCATGTGGGGTAGAGTGTGCTACACTCAAAACTCAAACACACATCAATCCACACAAAAACCAAAGTAAATCAAGCCTAATAAATGAACTCTCTTTTGGTCATATCCCTTAATTAGTTTAGGAAAAATTCAAATTAGCTTAATTAAGACACTACAACCCATGACTAATAAAGGGGTAAACACCAATCCAAAGAATATGAATAATGACACAAGTAAAATTTTACTTACTAAGAGAAACACATACTAACATAATAGAAAGGGAAAATTAAAACAAAACAACACATGACCCCTAGGTCACAATTTTCCCCTAACCAAATAATTCTAACACACACACAATTACTTGTTGCCATGGTGACCTTAGTTGGATTCTTCTCGAATTCCGATGTGGTTGGTCTCCACTCCCCAATATTGTTGTGAATATAATATACCTGCAGAATAGAGAATACCTCCTTCGGCCTATTGGCCGCATTAAAACATTCATGCCAAATATACAATATAATCTAAAATAAACGACACATGATTTACTATCATCTATGCAAGTACGATATCACTTACACTTTCTAGCACATTTCTATTCCACATTTCATTTATGTCAAAACGATCATCACATTAGTCCAATTATCAAGTTCTACTCAATATGATTAAATATATCACATGTCATAATTAAAGATAAATAACCATGTCAAAAGTATACAAATATCATCATCAAATGTCCACCAGTAGACCATATGCATCATATAAAGATCAAAGATCAATCAATAAATCAAGAAGCCATAATGTCTATGATATCTACTAGCATGCTAAATCAAGAAGCCATAAGTAATTTTAGGACTTTTGTTTTATGGGTAGTTAGAACACACATATATGTGAGGGTAATTCACATGCGTTCTGAAAGGATAAAATAGATACAAATATATGTTGACCATACATGGTGTGCGAGGGTCGTGATTTCATACACATTTGAAAATGATTAAGAGTTCTCTCATCAATAGTTCTGATGGTTTCATCTATCAACATGCATCGGAGTCAAGGATTGCAATTGGTTGATGTTCAATCTATTAGATAAGACAAAGACACAAATAAAAATTTAGAAATAAGGTGGTAATTAAATAGCTACATGCTCCATACCTATTCCATGGTTGAAATTGTTCTTACCAAAACAATATTTGATATTTGTGCTTCACATTATTGTCTTCATCTCACTTTCATCATTCATGTGAGTACAAGTTGGGCTTAAAGAGTTAAAATAGAAAATTTGGGAAATCTAATAAGTTACTCACTCAAAACCAAACCACAATGGTTTCTCCTTTGTTTCCCCACTTTCAATTGTAATGTTGAGTAAATGTAGTAAATCAAGAAATGTGCAAACAACTATCTATTATAAAAACTTACGATTCTTGTCTGTATTTGACGGGTGAATGTAAAAACATGGTATTGGGTGGTCATGAGCTTCCTCCATAATGTGACCATGTAGTCAATGAAGATGATTAGAAAGAAAAATTCCATATCGATTCAGGGTTCGATTCACAGGATTTGGATCTCGCGCATTTGAACAAATGTAACCGCTAAGATCAATGCATACAAGAATAATGTAAATAACATTGAAAATAACTACAAATTAGTGGTATAAAAAAACATTTTGGATGTATTTTACGTAAAATTCCTAAAGGAGATAAAGTTGACCATCTTCTAAGCATGGGCGAACCACAGCGCCGTCGCCTGGGGTTTTAACAACTTGTCGTTCGTCATTATCTTGTGTTGTTACCGTAATTGTGGAAAAATATTTACACTGAAAATTTGATCTTTCGATGCCTCCTCTCAAACATGGAAACAACGTAGGGTCCGCTATTTTGTCATAACTAGTCGTGTCGCCATGACCGTTAATATGCCAAGAAAACACCATAGCTTGAGAATGTAAAATTTCTTGCATAGAATTAGAGAAGTATTGCAGTGGACTATGAAGAAGGGAGAGGCATATAAATTGAAGAGGAACCGCCATGGGAGGATGTGTCTATACCACTTGGATATTTTGAGAAGGTTCGATTTTCTTCCTACTTTCTTTCGTGCATCCTTCTCCTGCAACAAGGCTCTGCATCCTGTCCTCGGTAGCCACTTCCTCTTCTAGTGTTTCATGAAAGTATCATATTGTGAGCAGCTAC
>CM031235.1:209771004-209816004 GCA_018340775.1 Taxus wallichiana var. yunnanensis | reverse complement strand
CGTACATATGAATTAAAATTGCACCTATGATTAAATTCACATTTCCCAAGGTATACTTAAAACTAACATCTCACACATATTACCAACTTTCACGTATAAAATTTTCTGTAACATGCCAATACATTATACATATATACATTCTACAATGACCTATACAAATTATAATAATAATAAATGAATTACACCACGCCTTTTCTACATCTTTCTTGTATCCTACAAAAACATGTGAGCAAGAAATCAATGATAAATCGCTGGCATGACATCCGCCTAGATCTAGCATAATTAACGTTTTCAGTTTTCCATTTATAAAATAATAATAATTTGCATTTGAAAGGAGAGGGTTAGAGACATGTATTGATTTCATTTCATTTCACTTCATTTCTTAACCAACGAGAGAGAGAGAGATAGGGAGAGAGAGAACATTATTTTGCCACAAGTATATTTTCACACAAAAAGTCACATGATAGAGTTTCAAATAGTGATTTACAAGTGTCAACATGTTTCCACGGTTGTTTGGTAACCCAACGGGGTCCTAAAACTTTCTTTTTATGTTTTCCTGCTAGTTGTAAAAACGTTCAATTTAGGGTTGGAGGCTAAGAAAGCGTGTTCAAAAATTGTCTTCCGATGAGCAGAAACACAACGGGTAAATTTACACGTATCTTCCTATATACCAAGAACTCACAAGAACTGACGGAATTTAGAACATGCAAATGGTTTACAATTGGTGGCTAGGTTTTCGAGCCACCGATCGTAGTTGGGCTAGTTGTAACAACACCCAATTTTAGCTCAAGGGCTAAGAAAGCCTCATCCAAACTGACCTTCAATAAATGAACGTGTAATGGAAAATTTCCTACATGCTCTCATATATATGGAGAATTCACTGGAGTCAACGGAATTGAGAATTGACAAATGGGTTGCAAATGGCGATGAGTTTTCTAGAACCACCGGTCATAGTTGAGTCAGTTTGACCTAGTCAAACAATGATCCGAGGCCTACAAAATGCCTCTACCAAACTATCTAGAAGAGTTTGTTTCCCCAAACTAAAGGTTACAAGATATTTTCTAGTAAAAATACTAGAGGTTTGTGAAGGCGAGATAAGCATTTCGTTGCTCAGGGTTAAAATGTTGGAGTCAAATGCGAAAGCCAACTTTTTAGTTTTAACAAGTTCCCAAAAGTGTAAAATGGAGTAACAACGCTCCTCAAGGAGCGGAAAAGAGAGAACAAAGGGTAGTTAGGGGTTAATCTAAATCTTGGTGTGACTCTCCTCATTACAAGGATCACATATGACGTTTGACATCACTTTTAGGGGCTCAGAATGTTGTTTGCACATCTCTAGAAATTATGTTTATCAACTTTGCAAGGTAGACAATTTTTTTACTTAGTTAACTCATCTAGCTCTCTCCAATACCAATGGGCACGAGCACAAAAATTTATACACCTTGGGTTTATCAATGCATGCGGTTGTGGGAACAATCCCGGTTGATGGTCGAGGTGTAAATTGGTTATGCAATCACAAGGTGGAGTTTTGTCATTTTAGACTATATAATTTGGTTAAATATCCAAATGGTTAATTATCCACTGGTTCACTATTTCTATTATATTGAATATGAAAGAACTAAATTATGAAAATTATAGAATATTTTGATAAGGAGAGCATTCCTAGAATAAGACGAGTGGGCCTTAGATGTCCTCGCCCTTCCGATCGACCACTTGCAAAAACATTAAAGTTGTTACACCCAACGTGACTACCCTTCCATGAGGTATCATCTCGTTGAGGCATTTCTCTAAACAAACCCAAAGTATCTTCAAGAGTATCATTTGCACAAACCTTTATAAAACTCACATTTTTAACCCAGATGAGATCCCAGGCAGAAAAGCGAGCCCAACACAAATCTCCTAACATGTTATTTTCTATAGTTCCTTTAACACACTGAATCCATGATTACAAGCATGGAATCTAGAAGCTTTATTTTGTATTATTGCAAAAATGATAAAATCATATGCACGATTAGATGGTTCCAACTTCCAAGGCTAGAAAAATCATATTTCTTAATGAAAGGATCTTGATTCTGCCAAACGAAAAGACTTTGAAGGGTGCAATGTTCTTGACACAACATCTTGCATTTGTGGTAACATTGTTTGAGAACACATCAACATGTCTACCATTTTAGGCATCTTATAGTCACAACTTATGTTGAAGCTATCATTGGATTTCCCTCAAGTAGTAGCCCTTTGTCGAGAGTGAGAATATGTGTTGAGAGAACATATGCATGCTCTGAGCTCTCGTACAACTGTGCATTTTCCATTCTCTCTTGGATCTCTATCAACTCAGACTCAAGTGCTTTACAAAGTTGGTCTCCTACCTAAGCAGCTAGAGATTCTTGCACAACAGCTCTTACGGTGCCTAGGATTAACTTTTTGCTTCATAAATCACCCTTATCTGCACATACTCTAGCCTAAAAAATGGGATTCACAACATTTAATCGATTTCTTTACCCTATCAACTTCAAGGCGGATAAACCGTTGCTCCACGTTGATTGATTCTACATGCTCAATAGAAAGTTCATTTACCATGGGTTTGAATTATTTTCTATGAGACTGGATCTTTGATGAGAAAATTGCATTAAAATGATTCATGCCATTGCGATTGCTACCATTGATTGCATTCAATACGCTGGAAGCTTAAAATCAACTAAAAGTCCCTTTCTTCCTCCATTGGATACAAAAAAACAAAACAGTGATAGGCAAATATTTCCTCTCAGAGACGATTGAACCCACTTCAGAATACAAATATAAATCCAGATAAAATAATTTGTATAAAGTAAAGATGAAGAGATATTAGGAATACAAACTTGTCTCAAGGTGTAGTTTGATTTAATTCATAATCGAATTGATTTTAGGATGGCTAATAGTGAGAGATCCCTCTGCACGGTCCCCTCATCACACGTTCCCTCTCTCACTACAGGGTTAAATCTCACGGTCACACTTATCCGTCAAGGAAAATTTTGTGACGGTTTTATAACAAATATTACCTTGTGCATGACATTTATTTTTCATTTTTGACTTTCATAATTATAATATAGATACAAATATTTATATTTTTCATATAGTAAAATCATATCATAAACGTATATCTAATTTTGAAGAGGATACATGTTAATAAAGATGGGATAAAAGAAAAAAACTAAGTTCAATTTCTTACCCGAAATGTTATAAGATAAATAAAGACTGAAGCCAATATCAAGTGAAGGCTTCTATCAAATCTATGCAACTCTATAAATTCCCAAAGTCTTGTAGGGTGTATTAGATCCCATTGTCCCAACATTGAATTTATGTGTAAAATGCAGACGACTAGTACTTGAAGTGGAAGGAAAACATGCAACAGTTCCATTTCATCACCAAGAATCACAATACTAGCAGCAACCTCAATTGCCCATCTATAACAACACTGATCAATATCCTAGACACTCAGATATACATAAACTCTGAAGATACAACAATGCAGTTGCCTTGGTGATCCTGGAGTGACTTGTAACTTTGGAAAGGCGAGTTTCACAAATAAAGCATGGCCGATAGATGACAAAAAACTAATATATTGAAAGTTTATGTAACAAAATTTGCCGATAGATTCCTTACCAATTGGATATGTATAGTTGTTTTATTGTATAACAATTCCTTTTTCTAGCACTTTGTGCATTCTTTTTCATCGATTAGTTGTATATAGCCTCTTACTTGCCTACTTCTGAGTCATTACTGAGTTTTATACACAACTTCTGACTGCCCACATAGCCACGCCAACTAGCAGCGATAGTTTAATGTCCAGAGCCAGTGTTAGATTGATAACATATTCACTGGTAGCTGCATTCATCTATGTTCGCTTGGTTCACTGAGATGGTTTATTCTTCAACTTTTACGGCTTCAAAAGTACAACATCTTAATGTTGGTAGATGAACATTGAATATGACACAACTAAATGAATTAAAGTCTTGAGGGCTTTAAAATCTTATAGAATCTTAGAAAACGGAAAAATCGGTATGTACATCCCTATTCCACTTTGTTTAATAACATGACGCAACATGTCATCACCAAGGATCTGACTAACTCGTGAACAAGTCGATACAAGGATGGCCATAGAGGCAACACGGAAACGCGTTCACACCTATCAAGGACAATTTACTTTTCTTTTTGACAAGACAACATAGAAGTCCAATCACAGAACACACTTACAGTTAGGGCCAACCACAATGAGATATTCTTGAGGGTTATTTATTTTAAAAGGACATCTTGCAATTCTTAGCTTACGTTTTCAAGGAGGCTCAAGATATAATTCGTATAATTCAACTTGCCAAGCTAAGTTTATTCCTTTGACACTGAGTAATTATGTTTAAATCTTCTCTATTATGACATTTATTTGCTTAATTCGTTTATCAAGAAAAAGGAGTATTTAAATTCCACAAGGCCATCTGCTCACCACTAACGCTACTAAGATTCGTTCTTGCCCACAAGACAAAATGGTTTTAAGTTCAACGCACTTAAGAGAAGAGATACAAGGTGCCTTGGAAAAGGGTTAGAGGGAGAAGGTCGAGATGAAACATCTTTAGGACCTCATTAGTTATTGCCAGTATTTAATTGAAGCTAGGGCTCTTAACTAGAATTATCAACAACTTTACTTAGGCTTCACTAAAAGTATTAACAAGGAGCAAAAATTTACTTTCCAAATGGCGGTGAGAAAGATGGTGAGGTCTCCAATTTGTTTTCTCTGGCTTATTAAATCTTATCATCTTCAAACAACTAACAGTTCATTTCACCTTAGGGTCATTTTACAAATTTCACCATAAAAGGAATAATGTTCACTAGAGGAGCTAGGGTTATCATGTTATAAAGTTTACCTGTAATGATAGTCTTGCCCTTGATTACTTAAAGAATTTCTTGCTCTCAAGTTGGTGACCCCTACGTTACTTTATTTGAATACAACTTTTAATTTAACTTCCAGAAGTATTAAACAATCCTATGTTAGTTTACTTATGACACTTTATTACTAAGTCATAGCAAGGTTTAACTCAAAATTTATTCTCAAGGAAAAATTGTAGCAACACTCAATTACAAGAACAAAACAAGATTACATCAATTCTTAAAATACTGATGCTCCAACAAAGTCACTCAACAACAATAACCAAATTTTCTTATAATTTCAAAGATGGTCAAACAATACAAGGTTTCCAAAGTTCAGATGACAAAGTCCACAATACATTATACTAAGACATTAATCCTCTTCTAAACTTTCCACTGGACGTTAACAATAGTTGAACAACATAAAAAAAAGGTTTCGAGCAAAGGAACTTCTCAACTGAGGTTGATGACAAAAGTCTACAAGTCTATCCCTCATCTACACGCAAAATCCATCTGCAACAAATTTTCTACAAGAGTCAGTTCACGAGAACTGAGCAAGATAAGGCTACACAAACCCACCATAACTGTTATCTATCAATACCATGAAAAGAAGCACTTTATTACAAGAATTTGGGTCAAACCTCTAAACACTATCAACACTTCAAGTTATAATAAGTTTCCACCATGCCAAACAAGGAAGAAGACCATGTACTTCCGTTAGGAGTAAAGACAACGAAAATATAACAACCGAAAGAGAAAGGCCCTTGGCCCTATAAGGAGAAATAACCAATCTAACAAAGCAGGATTCCCACCAAGTAAATAATTAAATAACAATCACAAGAGTGCGATTTGATATAAAGTACCAACCATCCAGAATTTTATCACAGGTACCAAATGCATAGGTTATAATATTATATTTCTAGAAGAACAAGAGTTGATCGGCCCAAGAAAAGGGAAACCACGGTTCCAAGAATTAACACAAAAAGCCATGTATAAATGAGTTTCAAACCTGAAATCACATAGAGTATCCACACAACATAAGTTTCGAAGCATAAGCAAAGTAAACTAGTTTT
This sequence comes from Taxus wallichiana var. yunnanensis, assembly GCA_018340775.1. Lineage (NCBI taxonomy): Eukaryota > Viridiplantae > Streptophyta > Pinopsida > Cupressales > Taxaceae > Taxus > Taxus wallichiana. The sequence continues at coordinate 209,810,041 of CM031235.1, read as the reverse complement.
GGCCACTAACTCCAAGAGATTTCCCAATCATTCAAGAAGGCCAATGCCTTGTAGGCTAGTAGCAATCACGCGAGAGAAGAAAAAGAGTCCGTCAACCAAGAGTATACAAAATGTCATCAACAAATTTTATAACCCTAAAAATTTACAACACTCCACATCAATTATTAGAGTTCAGTTAATTTAAAATAAATTTCCTATTTCCCAAAACAACAATACTTTTAAGGCAACCCTTGGTAACATAAACAACTATTCAAACAAAGGTACAACATAAACTACTAAGTTCCATTATCAAAACAACTCCTTCTGCTATAGCTCCATCATACTATTGATTGCAAGAAAGTTTTCCCAAGGTTGACAACATTCAAGGCAATTTTCATCACAAAACATTAAGGTACATATGTGCATATAAGCTGTCCAATCCTAATTAACAACACAGTCATAATAAATGGGAGGAAACACAAGTTAGAAGACTAGATTATTTCACCAACAATCTTCCGAGAGGGAAGAAGACCAAAAATAATTCCAGAAATAGCGGGGGTACTAGAGTTGCACAATTAAGACCTCGAACATAGCTAAATAAAAAAAAACTAGTTACGATTCAAGATGAAGGGGGCAGTCAAAGTACCTCCTAAGAATGGCTATAAAACCTAGGAACCAGGCTGAAGCTACGTAGGAGTCTAAACACTCGAGGTTGAAACACGATGCACGCAAACTAAAACATTCTAAAAGTTTTAACACCGAATCTCTAACCTGAAATAGTCCAAGCGTTGATTACACTAATCCTGCAACCTTTCCTTTTCGATGCCAAAAGGGTTGTTAGGTGGCTTGAGAGATCATTAACAATATATGTCAAAAGACAAAGAAGGACAACCTTGGTTGATAGGAAGGAACTTCATAGTTATTGCACGCTTACAATAACGACTGCTAAAAACTAGCTGGAACAAATAATAACTGGAACTCTATCGTAGAGAAGAGTACATATATATATAAAGGAAGATCGATCACTCGAGCCAGAAAAAAAACATACACCCAAGGAAGAGAACACTTGCATGCTTTCCACTAACATACAGGCAATGATAATAGCTAAACAAGAAGAAAGCAAGTAGAAAGGAGAGACCGACTGAAAAGAAGACAACCAATTCAAAGAAATGGTGGTTCGATTTCACGATGAAAATAAATATAGCAACGGTAGAAAAGTGTAGGAATATCTTGCCTATTTCTCCAGCTTCAACAGGTCGTATAGACTCCGCACGGGTCAGCATAAGAACTGTAGGTACTGGAATCCGGGTGCACCAGTTCTAAGTGGTCCACATTCACGATCCGTGAGACCATGCAATTGAAGAGGATTTTTGTCAAACAGTTCACGAGCATTGTTGTATTTGAAGTGACTCCATGCACTTGTGCTCAACTATTGCTTTCCTTGAGCTTTTACTTCTTGTGGGATTCGACAACCAACTCACATACCCTATACGTGCTACCACAAACACAAGTGATCTACACAAGGCTGGAGGAGATATTTTCAGAGAAGAACCTAGCAAGGATGTCATGGAAAGCAAAGGTTGTAGGAGATGGATTTACCCAAGTTACTCAGATTTGTTTCAACTTCCTATGCCTCCTCAACAAACCCATTCCAAAACATATCATGCAATCCTTGCTGTCCTTTGGCCATATTTCACTCAGGCATTTTTTCAAATAGTTTGGGTGTCTTATGCTTGCTTCCACTTTGCATATGTATCTACCAACGCACCGGCAAACAAAGCATTTGACACAGCCTTGTCCCTTCTCCATTATTTTCCAAGTTTCCAAGGTGTCTCAACCCACCCAATTTGTCCACAACCAACAATCATTGTTGTCCAAAAGACCACATTTCTTTCAAGTTTTTCCAAACCATCCGAACACTTTGTTGAGCATCCAGATCAGGAGTATAAATCCGTCTTAAGACAGTTATGCGCCCAGGACACTAGCAGATACAACAAGCAACAAAAATCTCTTTTTCAAATGCATTGGAGAACGTCCATGCCCTGTTCAAACACTCCCACTTTGGTATAGGCGTGGAGATGCTATCAAAGGTTGTGGAGTTTGGCTTTACACCTGCTCTTTGCATTTGCTTGTAAGTTTATAAAGCCATTTCAACATATCCATACTATACAGAGCCTGCAGTCAACGTTATCCATGAGGGTATCTCTTCAGGCATTCAATAAAACAGCTAATATGCCTTGTCTATGCTCTTCAAACCCCAACAAATCTACCCACACAGTCGGCTACTATTAAATTGGCATGTTACTGGTAAAGGTTAGAGCTCCTTCAGGATAGCCCGTGCAGACAAACAAAAACCAAGCAAGCAAATAATCCACGCAACCAGCATAGGCAGGGAGGATCCAGGAAGGAAAAACACCATGACAGAAGGATTTTGCTGGCCTTTCTGCCCACGCAACTCGGAAGGGAATGCCTCTCACATGCCTCCGCACGCAGTCCAACAACTAGGAAAAACTCACGCGGTCAAAGAAGGATAATACAGGCAGCAAGGGACGCAAGAGATTTGCAAATCAGAATTAAATGAAGGTGGGGCGGCTGGCAGAGGTAAGGCCAGTGGGAGATGGCCACGCACCAAGTCTAGATGACAGAAAGGGGTGAGGGACGGTAGAGCCCTAGGCACAAGGACCTAAAATTTTGATTTTAATTCAGTCTCCTCCAACCTGCGCCTCACACCTACCCCCCCTTCTTTCCACGCAACCACAACATTCCTTTATTTATTTATTTATTTTATTTTTATTTTTTTACTTATATTTTATTTCATTTCATCTTATTTTTATATCTATACATGTATATATATATATATGTATGTATGTATGTATATATATATATATATAAAGAAATAATAAACCAGGCTTCGAACACGCAAATTTCCATTAAATAGGGAAAAAGTAACGGTCGCCGCGGAGGCCAGCACAGGAAGCGTTAGCAACGACACGAAGGGGGGGGGGAACAAATTAGAGGTTACACTCAAGAATGAACACGGAGCAAAGACTACCATGGCACCAAGATGGGCAACCCCTTCTTCAGCGCGGGATGGGGTTCGTCCTACAACACGATTAGACAAAACAACTAGAAGAAATGCTATAGGGATACTTAATATAAAATATCGATGATGATCGAAATTAAGGTAAAATAATAATACTTATAAAATAAGGGCCGATCGATCATTAAATTAAAATAACATCATTACCATTACATATTATAATTATATATATAATTTCTACCCACATTAATATTGACCAACGATTGAGCTTAATAATGCGACAACAAGATCCCCTTGTAAAAAGGATAACGCACAGGACATTACACAGTCCACAAAAGGGAGGTGTCGATAACGACTCGAGGATGCCAGAAGGAGAGGGGAGGTGCTAAAACATCGCTGAGACATGGTCTAAGACAACAGAATTACACACAGTCGTTCGACGCCCAACAAGGGAAAGGTCACTACGCCAAGAACCTGGGTAACCGCCAAACGGGGCATTACAGTTTATATTATAATATACAGTACGTACATCGCTTTTTCACATTTTACTAATCCTGTAGATGATCTACTGATCTCTATCATGTCGATGCGATTAGTGTTTCATTGACAATGAGCCAACTCGGGACAACCAACTCTGCCAAATAGAGACCAATGATTATAAAATTAGATATAGAAACTTTTAAACAGTTGGTTTTATTAAGTGCATGTCAATATGATACTTTCCGAAAACATTTTCCCATCTCGTGCTACGGGGTAAAAGTTATGACAACCGTTTTTTACGGTTAAAACACAAAAATGTCTACACAGGCGTCAAATTTAACCCCTGACTACAACTATCCAATGTCAGCTAAATTTACGATATAACTTTGGTTCCATTGTGGTTAAGGCCTACGGATCTCAAATAAAGTGCAAGAATTACTATGCAAGGAAGATGACAGGTCTTAAAGTATGTCAGGATGCCCAGGCCCTGAACAACCGTTGCCACATGCCTCTTATGTCTCTGTCCACTCCTGCCACACGCCACCCTCCAGCGCACGCTTCTACTTTTTATTATTATTATTATTTTGATTTTTGTTTTAAGGAGGAGAGGCTCCAAGCTTCATCTTATTGTAAAAAATACGCAAATTGTAATGTTTTTGTATCTACCATAAGTCATAAAAATATTGAAGTAGTCAAACAAACACGGCGGTAGAGGATTTTATATAATCTGGTGGTCTCCTTTAACAATTTTTTTTGGTTTGTTATAGTCAATTCGACAACAAATTTAATAATTAATAAAACACAAAAACAAACAAACTTTTCTACCTGTTCACATTGCTTGTAGCAAATCCGTTTTGCCTTCAACTTTTTTACGAGTCTTCATTATTGACTTTGCAAGCACCCAAAACATTATTTGCAGACGGTGGTTATTTCTTATATATGCTACCGAAATCTCACTCTTGCCCTGAATTCCGATGGATACCCGCTCTGCTTATTGTCTTCCTCTGCTGGTTACCACTGTTCTGCTGCTGTTCTCTGTATTATTAATATGGAGAAGGAAGAAGAAGACTCTTCCTCTTCCACCTGGACCGCCTGGTTGGCCTCTTGTGGGAAACCTCCTTCAGCTGGGGGAAAAGCCCAACGAGTCACTCTTTGCTCTTTCTCGCCAATACGGCCCACTCATGACCCTCTCTCTCGGGATGAAAACAACAGTGGTGGTCTCTTCCCCTTCCATGGCAAAGGAATTTCTCAAAACCCATGACCAAATATTTTCTGGGAGGAGCGTCATACAAGCAGTAAAGGCGCACTCTTACCACAAGACCTCTGTGGTATGGGGTCAATACGGATCCTACTGGAGGAAACTCAGGCGTATTTCCACCACGGAGCTCATGTCTGCAAAGAAAGTCCAAGCATTACAGCATCTCAGAAGGGAGCCGCTATTGCAAATGATTCAATTGCTTTTTGAGGGGAAGGGAAAGAGTGTCAATATTTTCCATACAATACTGCACACGGCTCTGAATATGATGAGTAATATGATGTTAAGCACAAAGGTGTTCGATACAGAGAATCCCGATTCCGTGGAGTTCACCAACGCGCTCACTTCATGGGTAAAGCTGGCCGAAAAGCCCAATTTCGCAGATTTTTTCCGTGGCTAGGGTTGCTGGATCTCCAGGGCGTGAGCCGTGAATTGACCGCTTATTTAAGACGAGCTCATAAATTTCTAGACGCTTTTATCAGCAATCGGTTGGAGACGAGAAGCAGAGAGGGCGGTCGCGGTGATAGAGAAGCAGAGAAGGATTTTCTGGACATCCTGCTGGAGTTGAGAGCGGACGATCTCACTCTCATAGATATCAGAGCCCTAATTTTTGTAAAGTTTTGATTTTTATTCAAAATTACGCATTCTGAGATTTCATATAGCGATTTTTGCAGAGAGAAATTAGACCCAGATAAAAAAGAGTTCATATTCTGTCACGATAAAAGTATAATTGGGCGTAATTTGTGATCTTGCAGGAGCTGTTGATGGCGGGCAGTGACACCACTGGTGCGACAGTGGAATGGGCGATGGCAGAACTCATCCACCGCCCTCACATAATGAAACTGGTGCAAGCAGAAGTGGACCAGGTCGTGGGTCGGAACAGGAGGGTGGAAGAATCCGACATAGACAGTCTGCCATACCTTCATGCGGTGGTGAAAGAAGTGTTGCGATTGCATCCAGCTGGTCCTCTGATGATCCCTCACAGAGCCGACAGTTCGTGTGAAGTCGCGGGATTTGGGATCCCCAAACACACCCAGGTGTGGGTCAATGTTTGGGCAATTGGAAGGGACCCTGCAATCTGGAAAGAGCCCTTAGAATTTATGCCACAGAGATTTTGGAGGGTGAGACGAGCAAGATGGAGTTTAAGGGACAGGATTTTGAGTTTATACCATTTGGAGCAGGAAGAAGAATATGTTTGGGTCTTCATCTGGCTGATAAGATGGTTCACTTGATTTTGGCTTCGCTGGTGCATTCATTTGACTGGACTCTTCCTGGTGGAATGAGTGGGGAAGAAATGGACATGAGCGACCTGTTTGGAGTGGTATTGAAAAAGCGTATAGAGTTGGAAGCAATCCCCACACCACGTTTGCCGCACACCGTATACCAATCCTTGGTTTAAAGGTCTTTGGACTTTATCATCAATATTCAAACCATCCTGTCGTGCTCTAGTTCGATATATGTATGTATGTATATGTGTAAATGCATTTTCAGATATTCGACCATACTTATATGTAGAATAATACAAATTACTGTTGTATTACTCGTAGTACTCCACGAGATGGTTGAGTAGTAATGGAAATGGAAGGCGAATGAGTTAAAAAGGAAAGAAAAAACAAACAAATGTATATTAGAGTGGCAATAAACTCGCTTGAGAACCCCGTTCCATTACTTTCACTATTGTCAAGTGTTTCTTTACTTTACGGCATGTTTGTTTCATATTGACAAAGTGACAATATAGCCGATCTTTCCTTAGAAATGTGTGCATTTCAATATATAAAAAGAAAATAATATATGTAGGAGATGTCTTCAAGGTTGTGCTATAATGGTAAGTTATTGTATTGGTGAACGATAAGTCATAGATTCAATTCTTAAACATATAGTGTGTGGATGGGCATTTGCATGCCGTTCTAGAAGTTGATTGGTGACATTTTCTTTGTGTCACATGATGAGTGACATCTGTCTTGTGTTAGAGCTTTGCAACTTTGCCTGTTGGAGTGGAGTATTTGCACATCACTCCATAGGTTGATCGGTAGCACTCGCTTATGTTAGAGCTTCACAACTTTGAGTATTTGCACATAACTCCATAAGTTGATCGGTAGCACTCGCCTTATGTTAGAGCTTCACAATTCATAGTTACTGGGTATTTGTTGATTCCTTTGTACTACCTACAAAATATGTAGGAGATGAAAGGTGAAAAATTGTGAAACCAATATGAACATCTACATTTCTAACAATAAACTATAAAGATAATGTTCACATAATGTTAGAAGATTTGAACATAAATAAAGACGTTCATACGTGACATTGAAGGACAATCACCACTTCACGATATCTTATTTTACATGTTTGGAGAGAGTGGGCGATGTTTTTTCACACATCTTCTTTGAGACCACTTGTTTCACCCTAGAACAAAAATGGGTTGCATACAAGATAGGAGAAATCGCTTCATCAATACAATGATATATGCAACTAATCAAACAAAATTAAACAAAATTAAACAAAATTGAACCAATTAAGTTGATATCTACTTTCCTATATCTTATCCCTCATCATTGTGGAGGGTGTATTCCTTTTCAACACACATTTTTTAGAGGTCAGGTCCTTCTCTCAACATTCTTGTCATTTTAACATTCATCTTTAAAAAAATAGTGAGTTGCATAGAAGATGTACACAAGTAAATCAATAAGATGGTATATGAAATAATTATGTCAAGGCATCTTACACTGGTGCATGTAATGGCCAAGAAGCATCATAAAATTCCATCGGTCATCTCCCAGGATCCAACCATCTACTTTCCAGTAACGTATTACCACAACCTTATTACAGAGTGTGTCGGCCAAATTCGTTTGGCCCTTGGCACTTCAGCACCCGCCTTCTCCTCTCACTACCGTCTTTTCATATTATTCCATCAATGGAGAGAGTGAAATAATGACCACCTCTACCCCCGCATTGATGCACAAAATATCTACTACTCCTATAAATTACAACACACAAATGTATCGGACAATGTATTCTCCCTCATGGACCATGTTTCCTAGCTAAAGATGTGATGGATACCATTTTCAAGAAGGCATTATCAACGCCGCTTGGAATTTCTCTCTTGAATTTGAAGTCAAAGCCACCTCATCTTAATGCAGTTTTGGCAGTTGAGGATAGACATGGCATAACTTAAAGAGAAGGTTGTTTCAAAAAATGGTTTTTGTTCTCTCTTGATTTGCTTAGTGATCAATCCACATTCTTCTACATACATATTGTCATATGTATGTAATTCTCACATCATTGCTATTTATTTTGATTGCATTCTTCATGGAAATATTACAATTCGAGTTATGTGTGTTTTCACTACATGCTTTTGCTTTTGCTTCTGATTAGCCATAACAAGTGCTTTATTTTTGGAATTTCTTGCCCCTATCCTTTTAACCCTTTAAATTTTTATTTTCTATCGATAAATTTTTATTAGATGTAAGGTTTATATAATTTTGCCATATTTTCTATATAGAGTTCTTGTAAGCAATTTCAAAATTTTGAAAAGAATACAAGATGATTAATTAGCAGTACCATTGCACTTTCATAGCTCTTTTTAATCAAAACTTCTCCTTAATTTTAAATAATAAGTGAGAATCATCAACTTGCATATTGTACCAATTTCAATCCTGCTATCTTTATCGGGACACATTCCACTTCTTTGGTATGGAACAATTTTTCCCTTGGCAATTTCTTATATCTTGCACATGCATTGAATGTTGTACAAGTTTGTGTTGTTTGCATGATGGTAATATTGTTACTTTTCATAGATTATTAATGAATATCCTTACTTTGCCGTATAGAACCTTCATCGCCTTCATTACCTTGTGAATATAGTTGTTGTTTCTTTGACTTTTAGTGTCATCCCAAACTATTTTAGTTGTCTTCCAAAAGCCGAAAAAAAAAAAAAAAAAAACTAAAAAAGGACATATTTGCCAACTTGTCTTATTTCAAAACTCCATTTTCCACACAGGCTAATAGCATGATAGCAAAAGGTCATGATAAAATAAGGTCTCAAAATACATACTTAACAATCATATTTAATGGCTACTATTTCAATGTAGGGTGCAAAGATTAGTAACTGCACACGGCCCCCTTTATTTTCTACTCTCTACCCATAATAGATTACACACGTCAACGCACTCTTATGGACCATTACATTCAAAGGGGAAATAACATTCATGTTTTTCCTTTTCCAATGTTTTGCATTTTTTTAAATAGTCATTTCTAATAGGGTGTATTTCTATTTTTATAGACTTGGGTTTATTAAGGTGAAATTAATGTGTCTTTTTAAAAAAATATTCAATTGAGTGTATTTGTATTGTTTCTAGACCTTGGTTTATAAAAGTAAAATAATTTTTTGCAATATTATTGTTGGTGACAAATAAGTTAATAATTGTATAGTTTTTTATTGATAAGTGACGTTTTTTATAGATAATATGAGCCTCTAAATGGCAACTCCTTTGATTACGATATCTGACACAAATTTTAATGACAATGTTGTGGGCTCTCATGAAGAAGCAATTGCTTCAAGTGAGCTTCCAAACTCGTTCACACCCAGGGTTGTTATTGAGGACAACTGAATCCAAGGTGCTTGATGGGTATTTGCAGTTTCCTTGAAATCTCTATCTACCAATGTTTCTACCACACATGTTCCAAAATTTCTAGTAGGACATCAAAAAATCTATTTCTCTCCCATGCAATTATCAATAGTGATTTCCATGCTATATTGGCCCTTATGACAATCGTTGATGACACATTCCTCCGACTTGATGGATTGTAAAAATTCATCATATCACTTATCATCGAGTTGAAATGAACGTAAAAGTGGTATGTAACATTCTCATTTTAAAATGATTAAACAATATACAAATATTGGGCTGTCATGAATGTAAAATTTGTAACCATTTGCATGTGTTTAAGCATTGTACATGGTTTATAAGTGATATGATTCTATGAATGTGAAAAGAAAATATACAAAATTTTGGCTACCATAAATGTAAAATTCTTAACCAGTGGCATTTGTGTAAGCATTCTACATGATTTAACCATTGCTCTCCCCTTTTATATACTTTAGCATCTCGTGATTATGAACATAACATTGTTATGAACACAACATAATTTACAACTCATATGCAATTGCTAGTATAAACAAAATTGTAGTAATATGTTCATTAGAAATTTCCTTGTTTATCAAATTTGACTTATCTAAAACATTATGCACCTTCAACATTGGTAATATTATTAGGCCCATAGACCTATATATCTCAATGTTTGCTGCTCTTTTCCATTCACTGCATGACAGGTGGGCTGCAACTCTTTTCCCTTCATCACATGACATTTGGCAACATTACATAATTTCTCTCATTCAAAATTTGCAAAAAAATAAATTTACTCTTCCACTTACCCAGGATGTTGGTTTCAGTCTTTCAGAATATACATGTTGTTCAAGAACAGTTATTCAAGAACCCTTAGACGTATCTGTGATAGTAGTGAATTGATTAGATTGGAAGTGAACCGTTAGACGTAGCCGGTTTGGGTGTTGTCGTGGGGTGAAGAATGTGACAGCCAAAAAATTATAATTTTATTTTTATTTAAAGAGTTATAACAGTTTTTAGTGCTTTGTTGGGTGCCATCATGGGCTGAGTGTATGCTGCAGGATGGATAGCCACGTTGCAAATTACTTTAAAAATAAAAATGAAAAGCCACACGAATTGAGATAGTGGAGTCGAACCAAATGGTTTTAAATGTGAGTGGAATAAAGAAGGGAAGAGGACTGTTAAACTCTTGCATGTTAATCTATTTATTTAGGTAAGGCATTGCAATGAAGGAAGAGAAAGGCGTAGCAACCGGCCAGGGCAAGGGGAACATTCTGTGTGAGCATTTGTTTTATCCATTCATGAGCTGTTTGGCGTGCTTTCTTTAATCATGTGCGAGTAGACTGCGAGACAAAAGACCACAGAAGGAGCCACACAGCCACACTGAGAAGTGAGAGGTTTGTTCCATGTTTATATTACCATATAGACATGTTTTATTAAAAAATAGTATTGGTTAATCACAACAATTTCTCAATCTATTTGCCATACTCAAGTCAACTGTAACAAAACTTAAACATATTCTTTTATCTCTTTATGTACTGCGGAGAAAGTTCAAAGAAAACCAGTGATGTGGAAAACATGTCTTTTTTTCATCTATTTGTTGTTCTTCTACTCTCAACATTTATATATCTGATCTTGGGTTTCTCATTGAATATAGAAGAGAGTTACAAACTCACGATCGATTAACATGTTTAATAACTGCACATGCACAAACAAAGAGTCTGGTCTGTCACACATAATTACATTGTGATTGAATGCTTGTGTTTCCTATGTTAATGTCATTCATTGAGAAATTGTGCCTTACACGGCAAAACCCATTAACACAATTTCCAGTCGTTTTGTTAGAGCATTACGCCTTCAAAGGTGACACCATCAGAATTGTTGCATGTGCTCACTGTAACATCTCTATGCTTACCGTCTGACCATCAGAAGTGTTGTAAGTGCTCACTGTAACATCTCTATGCTTACCGTCTGCATATTCGTCCAAATACCTCCTGTAATTATTAGTAGGGGTCAGTTGGTTCTTTCGGATACTAGGAACTTGCTTAGGAGCAGGCACTGTCAACATCGACTTTAAAACTCTGGTAGCTTCATGGATAGTGGGTCTATCGGAGAGGTCGTTTCTTGGTGTAAAGCAAGGTCAATTGCAAAATTTTTCTTACAATCACTACTACAAGAGGGGGTGATTTGAGACAATAGTTTGAGACAAAATTTAACATTTGTCTCTACATTCTTTTTTTTTCGAACTTTTGTCTCTAAATTCCTTTTTTAACTTTTAATAATTTATTCACCTTTTCAATTACGTCCGACAAAACCATTTGAACTTTTATCTCATCTCCATCTGCTTTCCAACCCTAACAAACCTAATCACAGACAAAGCGATGGCGGCTGGTATGTCTGCTAGCTTGAATGCCAGATGGGTTTCTGTGGATGGAGGTGTAGTGGTTTGGCCTCTTCCTGGAGCAGCCCAAAGCCCAGTTCCCTACCAAAATTTTGGATTATATGCTCCTAAGATAGTGTCTATCACTCGTTTCTGCTTTTATGTTTGGGGTTCTTCTTTGGGCGACGGCCAAGTCGACTATTTATGGCTTTTCCTTGACCATTGGATAGCTATGATGCCCATAATCGAAATGATTTACGAATATGGTAGTGCTTTATTGAACAAGAAGGTTCACCTAGAATCTTCATGAAAGTAGCGACTTGAGGTGATTGAAAGAAGATGAAGATATTTGAAAAAGAGCCCCAAGGTCGATTACTTGAAATGGAAGAGTTGTTAATACAATATTTGTATTTAGAATTAAGGGTATGAATCCTTCCTTGAGTTTATGTGCTTTTATGTTTGCGGTTCTTCTTTGGAGGTGATGGCAATAGTATTATGTTGGACATCGAGGAAGCAACCAAAGGTTTTGGATCTTTCTTCTTGTTTTTTTCTACACTTTAGGGCTTACAGATAGGGTCCAATTTGGATTCGACATTACATCTGGTAAAATGCATAGTATTCAGAAGAAATATGGGGGTTCCTTTTGGAGATATCGACATTACTACAATTTTTTTTTTTTTGAAAAATCTGCAAAAATCTACTTTTCTCTCTCCTCATGCTGCTTGGGCAAGCTAGGGTTTGTTGAGTGCTCTGTATGTTTTGAACTCTATGCTATTGTGTTTTCTTCCTCATTTGGTGCTCACCATTAATCAAAATGGTTTTGATTTCATTTCCCATTGTGCACAAGAGGTGAAAGAAAACAACGAGTTATTTACATTTCCATTGATGATAGAAAACATCACAGATCAAGTGGTAATGGTCCATGGGGATGATCTGATGGCTAACAACAGAATGCTAGTGGCATTCAGAATCAAATTTTTCCTGATCGCGATGTATATTTTTATTGCACCTACTTCCCTGACGCCATCCTTCCAACCTGTGCAAAATGGGATTTTGGAACATGGTATTTTGAACCATTAAAACATTTAGGGAAATGGGAATGCTTTCGCTTTTACAGTTGCCACACCCAGAAAAACCTGTGTGCAAAATATGGAAGCATGCACAAGGCCAATCAAAGAAAATCTATATTGCGGTCACCAGTTAACCAAAAAGGAAGTCGATGTGGATTGTGATGGGAATGTTGGCATGTTGGGTGTGCAGTAGATGATAGCACCCAGATGATCTCGCCGATGGAAAATGAATGTTGATTACCTTTTATTTTCCTTGGAATTTCAGATACAGCTCCAAAAATCTGGTTGTGAAATAGAGCGATCAAGTGGGGAACATACATGGAGTGGCGGTTAAAGGTTAGCTTCCCCTTTCTCTTTTTTGTCTTTTTCTCGTAAGAGGTTTGCAACCTAGAAAGGGATATTTCAAATTTTCTCTTTTGTGGCAGTATTTTTTTATTGGTTTCTATCTATTGTGAGAAACCACGAACTGGTAGGCTACCTGTTTGATTCCCCTATTTTAGATAGTTGACTTGAACTTTGTGGGCAAGGGTTGTTTGAATGATTTTATTTAACTTCACTCTATCTAAGATTTGATAGACCCAGTGCCGCAAGCATTTCCCACATAAAACATAAGAGGGCAGCAACAATGGCATGTGGAATTGAAGCTAAAATGGCCCCAAATTTACCTGCCAGAAAAATTAGTACTTGAGATTATATTACAAAGATTATAAAATATCAATAAGCAAGACTACAACAAAAGAGAGGAAACCACTTTATACATTAAATCAAGAACAAGTAGGAACCATTTACAACAATTTATAGATGTTTTGATTCATTGAAGTATTAATATTTTGCTTGTATCGATTTCATTTGTCTCAGTGTATAAAATGAAAATAAATATCACTATGATTGCCAAGGATCCTTTCAATAAATAAAATATTGAACGAGAACATTTTAAGCCTTATAAAATAGGAAATCACAAATATCATTAGGAATTTTCAGTCATCTGACCTAGGCAACAACAACATTGGTTAGAAGCCAAAAATATGAGAAATTAGAGAAACAAAAATGTGTACCAACAAGTGAGATAAGAATTAACAATCCGGCACCAAGTTCCACGGATCTTACGCTTTCCATCTTTGTCAACTGCAATGGTGTGTGAACATTCTTGGTAAGATTATTTTATCACTAAATACCTAAACGATTTAACATATGGTGCAAAACTAATTTACAGATTTTGAGCAGAGGCATGGTAAATTTTAAAACCAATCGCTACAAATATACACAACATTTCTAGCTGCAAGAACTTCTTTGGAGAAATAAAGAGCTGCTAGGAAATATGAAACAAAAGAATCAAGGCCCTACATATTAAGAAAAATGTTTCAAGTAATCTTAAAAGGATAACATTAGGAAACCAGTTTTATTTCAAGTCCAAGATATGGATAAATGAAATAATTACATTATGACTGATATCTGCCACATAATTTATTGATCATCTCTTGGGTTTTAGTTTGGTAGAATATTAAAAAAAAATTCAATTCACATTTTATTTCAATTAGTGGGCATTCATACAACATATTTTATTTTAGCTTTCAGAAACGCTTCAAAAGTTTTCTTTAGTTTTCATAGAAGCATAAAAGATATCTCCTCTACCAAAACTTTCTTTTTGGGACCTTTCAATTCCATCTAAACCAGAGGCTTCTCATTCTTCCCACAAACAACACAAAAAGGTCACACACCCATGTCTCTCTGCTCAGTATCATCCTTAAAATCAAGCTAGATGAGCCTTTTGATCTTTGGAGATGGTTCAACTATTCATTGTGAAGATATTTTCTTTTTTAGAAAATTATTCTATCCGAATATTTGAGTCATGTTGTATTTCGGAATTCTTTTGTGTTGGTAGCTATAAAGCCTTGCAGTTGTTGTAGGTTCTCTTGTTTCTTCCTCCATGTTGTTTTGCTAGATACCTACAATACTTTAAAATATTCGACATACATAATGGTGATTTAGACAACTCTTCAAATTTATTAAAGAGAATCTTGAGCTCCTGGCCTAAAAACAATGTTTCTTCAACATTAGCGGCATTTGATAAGATTAATGAAAGTTGAATTATTTTTGTTTATATTTAATTTATCTATCAATATATTTGGATTAGTATTATTGTCTTAACCACTTATACTATGTTAAGACATCCAGTAGTTTATTGTCATTTTGATGTGGGCAAATTTCTTCTATATGTGAAATAGTAAAAATTGATGTGATCTTTATAATTTATATTGATAATTGTTTAAAACTAAAAATACTTTTAATGAATTCTTTACTTGTCACTTGCCATGGATTTTATGAAAAGATTTATGGCTTCATAGATCAATTTCTATAAGGACATAGATCGATTTCTTTCTGGAAATAGATCGATTTCTTTGTTTCTAGATTTGATTATTCAATTTTTCTCATACAAAGACTCAAACTGGAAAGGCGATTTAAAATCAGTCTAAAGAAATAGATAATAATTACTTCTTATTGACCCTTCTCTTCTAATGCTTTTCATTTTGAATGCAGGAATATTCTACGTACTATGATCACAATAAAGTTTTAGGAAGAGAAACATTCATTTCAAGATTTGAATTTAAAAGGTATATGACAAGTTCTCAAGTATTCATCTTCCACAATGCCCATAGTATTCAAACTCGAGTTTTACATTGTTTCCATATATGTGTGCTTTGTAGAAAGGCTACTAATTTCCTGTTGTTACAAAATTGTAAAAGACAAACATCATAATCAAACTACAAATCCGTTTAGAGGAGTTCCTCAATCTTTTATCATATTTAACACATGAATTAAAGACAAATGTGACGACAATAAACAAATAATACAATTTTCCATTTAATAAGGAGCGAACAAGCTAAATTTTCCACCTTTCCTACTTTTAAAATTATGATATTTCTAAGATGATTTCAAAAAACCAAGTCATTCGAACATAACGGAGGGACAAAATTTAGAAATGGTGTTTAGAAATTGCTAGGATTATTCTTATCATATATTATACATTCAATCAAGATTCTTGAATGTATCAACTCCTCTACAAAATGTTAGTTTGCACTTGCATTTTGATGTAACTTTTTGTCGTTTCTAGTCACCTAATTCTATTTATACATATATTGCTTCTTCTTATCTTTATTAAAATCTTAATTTTTGGCATGATTAGTCATATCATGGTCTTGTATTTTTATGCCTTCTTGAATATTTTTGTTGCCTTCCTTCTTGCTTTTATGTATTATTGGTTATTAGTTTCTCCTCTGCCCACGAAACACATTATCTTTGGCGGGATTTGCCATATCATGGCCTTGTTCCAATTGTTTGAAAGTGAAAATTATTATTAATATTTTAGGCAATTTAGAGCAATTATATTTATAAATGCAGCCATGTGTTTAAATTGTTGGTGACATTAACAGCATAGACGGGCAGCCTAGACACATGATTTAAAAGCGGAACCACGATCATTTACAAGTTTGACCCTAGACACGTCATCAAATATCGTTAAGGCCTTCCACTTTGAACACAAACTCAAAAACATTTAAAATTACTTGGGTTGTACAAAGGAAGGCACAATGTTTCCACCACTCCCACTGTAATCAAATGAAGCCGAGCCAACATATGGATGAATGGCCAACACTCCCCCTCCAAACTTTGTCGTCTCTTCGTCCCTCTCATTATCTCCCATATCTTCTCGCTATGGCTTCCAACTCCTTCATCACTTCACTCATTTTGGGTCGATTTTTGCCATAATTTTCAAAGCAATGCAGAGCTAACCTTATAAAGCTTCCTAAAATGGAGGGAGTCATGGGAGACTCTGTGAGTATTGTATCTAATAGCCAGCGTTTGTCGAGGGCATTTATTCCTCCTCTCTCAATTGCAGTCCTCACCTCTCTAACTAGATATTTCCCTCGTTGATGGGCTCCTTGCCACTCAATATTTCCAGCAGCACCACGCCATAACTATACACGTGACTCTTGTAACTCAGCTTTCTATGTCATGTAATACTACGGGTAGGTAACCCTTACCAATCACACAAAATGGATTATGAGATTGTTTAAGAAAATCCATAGAAATTGTTTAAAAGAGTTCATGTACTTACCGGTGTTCCCTTCACTTGAGTTGTGATATGACCACTTGTACTGTGTCTTTATCGGTTTGGAAAGGCGAAATGCACTACGTTGGCATTTAAAGTTTCATCGAGGAGAATATTGATGGACTTCACGTCTCTGTGAATTATGGGCGGATTTGCATGCTCATGGAGATATGTTAAACCGTTCACCGCCCCCAATGCAATTCGAATTCTCTTTCGCCAATCAAGGATGATTCCTGTTCTACCTGTTAACATGAAATTATGTGTTTAGTTTCGAAGAAAATGCTGATTTGTTTAAACTTCAAAGGCAAAGGCGGAGCGAAACAAGTTTACCGGAGATCTGTCTCGAGTGATCCGTTGGCATGTAATCATAAACGAGCATATGTTCCCCTTCTTGAAAACAAAATCGATGAGTCCCACTTTGAGATTCATGTGATGAACTTGAGATAGTAGTTCTATTTCGAGTCTTGAATTTGTCTCTCCACCTGCATAGACTCCGCTATCGCCCTCTTCACGGCTACCATTTGTCATCATCAACTGCCAACATTCCTTTGTACACCTTCCTTTCCATACAAACAAATGTAAGCCTGTTCACTTCAGCACATGTAAATACAACCAAAAAAATGTAATTCTTCAAACTCTCCACTCTGTGATGTTCGGGGGAACACATATTTGAAACATAATTTTACCAGGACTAAATAAAAAGATTGAGAAATATGAAATAGATAAAGCAATCGAGGAGCGATAGGGCATGTAGATTCTTTGGCAATCCAAAAAGGCTTAGTGCAAAAACTTATCACATTGCACTAGTCTAAATGAAATGAAAAATTACAAACGAGAGAAAGAAGGGTATTTATGCCAACTCTACAAGAAAGAGAAGGTAAAGAACGAGGATTAAAAGCAATGTTGCATTATCCTACCAAATCAAGAGCAAATATGTGAAGGAAAGCAAGAAGATAATAGTTTACTGATTGTTTGTTGAATTTTGCCCCTGTTTTACAATGTTTGTTGAATTTGGCCAATGCTTTAGAACATCGCAAAACAAGTGAATGACAGTTTGTGTGAAATAGAATTGATGTGAAGGACAACTAAAACTCGTACTAAAACATGATGCAATTGCGAAAGGTACCTAAATAAAGCGTATCTCAACTTTGGCATGGACCTTACAGAGTATCTTTGTATTTAACTAAAAAAGTCCTAGTTCTATTAAGTTTAATTTAGTTGTTGATATTATTGTTATCGGACCCACGAAAAGGTAATTGAAGAGTGGGACATTACCTTGCCATAGCCTCTGATCCATTACGTTATGAGTGGACAAATTATTTGTAGCCAATCTTAGTTCCTCGAATGAAAACCACCTTGCCCCTTTGATTTGGGGCACCTTCGCTAAATTCACCTCTTGCAGAGCCCCGGGGAACTGATGAAATACAAATGCACCCTCAAACAGAAAACCAGACAACTCACATGTTTGCAATTTTACATAAGTATATCTTTTGTGTGTAATCAATAAGCTTCTTGAAGAAATATTGTATACCAAATGGTTTCTATTTTTAACTGCCTTTTACATTTTATTTTTAATCATCAATGCATAAATCCCGATGGCAAGAATGACAGGACTAGCAACTTCTTATGCCATTGCCATTCCGATGATTTCCCCATGCTTAATCTCTTAGACAAGTATTAGTATTAGTATTAGTATTAGTTAAGTTTCTTACGTATCTATTAAGACCAGCGCATAGATTACTTTGGACTTACATTGTGGTTAACAAGCCTAAGGAAGAAAACCACGGGGAACTTGGGATACATCGAATGAATTGTTCTTTGAGGTCCTGCAATACCACACCCAAACATTATTATTAACTTCACAACATAAATGGGAATCTTTGCGGGTAGCTTGCTGCAGGTCTATATTACTCCCAAGTATTGCGGGTTGCTCATCCCGGATAAGTCGAGTGCGTACCATTCGGTTTATTGTTTGAAATATGCCTGTAAGTACAAATTGATCCCAACGGTTACCACGCTAATCTCAAATGTTTTAATTTATAAATCATCTCGGGAATGAAACAACAAAGCTTACATTTCACCCGGGTTTTCCAACGAAGTAATGCTCGATGGTAGTGAACCTTCCAAAGAGTTGGCATTTTAGCATGGGTAAAAGTCCCAGCAGTTTGGGCAATGTGTTGTATTCTACATGCAAAGTAGAAGATGTACCTACCTTGTCTCGGTCAGCCTTATCTCCTACTTGGCGTGGGCTAGAGGGAATTATTTTTTTATTGTTGTTAGGGGCCTCTTTTGCTGACTGACTGCGTGGAGGGTAGAGTATTAAAGTCTTGACGTGTTGGAGTCTTCTTGCTGGTGACTGCACTGCATTTATTAACCCTGAATTGCAAATCTTCTTTGTTCCATTTGTTGTCACACGTTTTTCTACGTTGCGTGAGGGAGATGGGAGTCGGTGGAGGCCTGTTTTCTTCACCAGGATCTCCTTTTGATTCTATTATTCAATGCACTTGGGCGCAGTCTGGTTGACATGGTGGTTAGATGAAGCTACAAGCTAGTGTAGCAGGCTGTCCAGCTATGTTGTTATCTGTTCTGTATCGAATGCATCCTCAAATTCGGGATTCTCCTTCAAGATTTTTGTATCAAAATCGACTATGTGACAGAGATGAGCCTGTTAACGGAAAGAATTCCCTTATACGTCTTCAGAGAGACGGAAACCTCGTCCTGTACGGCGCAGCGGAATGTGATTGTGCTACGTTAACTGTTCATGTATTAATAAGTGTTTCATCCCCCCCGTAAAACAACGCTTAAAGGTTTCCATATGCTTTGCATTGTCAAAGCCAAATTCACAAATCGTGATGATCTTCAGCTTGCCATAGAGAGAGAATGGCCAACGTTTCATGCTGCTCTTCTTGTTTCTCTCCTCGAAATGAGAATGACAGATGGAATGGATGTTGATGTAATCGATCGACTGCGAAGAATAGTGCAAGACGTGAGCCCAAATCATGTTGACGATTCTATGTCCGATATTCAAAATGGCTTGAACGATATTACCATGCCCCATCAGAGCATGTCTAGAAGAGCAGTTAATAGTTCGGACAGAGCAGCTTCTTCTACTATATTTGGCAGCTTTTTGCTGAAAACAGTGTTGATGAATCGTTTTAACAAAGTGCGTGCTTGCAAGATTGAGTTACGAAACAAGAAAAATAATTATAGACGTGCTTAAAGGGGAGCAAAAGATTAGGCTGGTGGTAGCGGCGCTTTCCGTGCTTAAATGTCTACTGGAAGAAATGAAGCAAAGCTTTTCCAGCCGGAGCACACATGTTCAATTTGTTCTATACATGTTTGGCCTGCTCAAGTACATCAAGGACCAGGATCTACCCCACAAAAAAGATTGATCACATCCTATACTTCATCGTCAAAGGATCGTTTATGTGTCTTTTCCAAATACAACGAAAAGAACTTTCCAGGCACGGGAGATCTATGCAATGTTGGAGAAAATGTCTTGGGAGATGAAGGTAGCAGGATATTTTTTGAGATTGAGAACATGTCTTTTGAGAAAATAGTAGTGTCATGGAATACAATGATTGCGGGGTATGCCTGCAGTGGACATTATGAGGAAAAGGATTTCGTTTCCAGGCCATGGTTTTGCTTATGATGCTTCGGCTGTTTAGCATACATTATAGTAGGGAGGCAGATCGTAATGGGTGTTGTGGGTGGTATTGTGATATTAGCGGTGGTGGTAGCGGTTGTGTATAAGCTGGTGCAGTGGAAGAGATACAGGCTTCCTCCAGGGCCGAGAGGATTGCCTATTGTGGGTAATCTGCTTGATATAGGGGCTGTGAGGTTCAGGTGTTTCTCCGAATGGTCTAAGCAATATGGTCCTATTATGTCTATGTGGTTTGGATCCACGCTCAATGTGATAGTCTGCACATCTGAGTGGCAAGGAGGTTCTCGAGGAGCATGATCGGCCAGTTGGTGGTGGGACCCAGATCAAGATCAGCTGAAAAGTTCTGTAGAAATGGCCAGGACTTGATTTGGGCTGACAATGATGGCGGGTGGATGGCATGTGCAGTTGGAAGTGCCATGTTGGGCGGTGACGTTTAATAGACCCCCTTCATTGTTAAATGGTATGCCCGAGTTTGATAAAAGGGCCACATAGTGGCTTTAGATGGTGGATTAAGCCACGTGGCCGGTGGTAGTGTCTTGGCTCACCACGTAATACAATGCTAGTATTCCTGGTGTGGCCGACGAGATCTGCTTTAACACATAGTTTGTACACTAAGATAAAAGATAGACTCACCAAAGCCATTATGAAAGAGCACACTGCAAGGCTAGGCGTAAGAGTGGTGCTAAACAACATTTTGTGGATGCACTGCTCACACTACAAGAAAAATATGATCTCAGTGAGGATACAATAATTGGTCTCCTTTGGGACATGATCACTGCAGGATGGATACAACAGCCATAACTGTGGAATGGGCCATGGCTGAACTTGTTCGCAATCCTCGCGTACAGCAGAAAGCTCAAGAAGAGCTAGACAGGGTGATTGGTAAAGATAGAGTACTCAATGAGACCGGTCATTTTCTTTTCACAGCGTCAAGGACGTCGAACAGCTTGCCAGAGACGAGCCCAAACGCTCCGTCTGGCACAGAGTTACTCCCGGCGTGAAGCTCGCCGACGAAAAGCTCAAGTTTTCGTCCAAAGCAATGGAAGAGGTAGGAGGCGAAGCTGAATCTGGAGAAAAAGGCAAGATATTTCTACACCTTTCCACTATTATTTTATTTAAAAATATTGTGAAATCGAACCACTTTTTCCTTGCATTGATTTGTCAGTTGGATGTCATGATGGGAGATTTCCCCTTTCTGCTTGTTTCTCCTTGTTTTAGCTTTTATCGTTGACAGTATGTGGGTCGAAAGGATGCGTGTGCCCTCTCCTCTAAATGTTATGTTTCTCTTACTCGAATGATAGACCTTCGTCTGTTTGTTTATGTATTAATTCTTCTCTGCGATTGAGTTGCAAGTTATTATGTTGATCATCTAGTAATTTCGATATTATGGAAGTAAGTTACGATAACTATGAAGCTCCTCCCTAGCACCCAAGTTGTCTTTTGACGTTTTTGTTAGCCCCTTTGCAAGTCCCTTTGATAACCTTTTGGCATCGAGAAAGAAAGGTTGTAGGATTGTGTGAGCAATGCGTGGGCTAGCCAGCTTAGAGTTTTGGTATTAAAACTGGTAGAATGAAAAGGTTTGTGTGCAATGTGTTTTGCCGTCTCGCGTGTTTAGACTATTACTATCTTTCATCTTGTTTCTAGGCTTTTAAGGCCATCCTCAAGAAGTACCTTGACCATCCCTATCAACTTGAACCATAACTAGCTTTTCGGATCAACTAAGCTTGAGGTTTCATTGTGCGAATCCAGTACCTCGTTGATACTAGAATAGTTTGATCTAATCCCCCTCTCAGAATTATTGCTGATGGCGCTCTTCTATTTTTTTTCCTAACTGGCATTATTTTCTCCCTTGTAATGTTAACGCTATTAATTAATATTGGTTGGTTTTTATGCATGTAATTACCGTAATAGTTTGTGATGGAAATTTCCTTAAATGTGATTAATCTTCTTCAAAAAAAAACTCAGCTTTTATTTGATAATCTTATGGATTCATAGCGGAAGGTTTTGTTTTGATAATGTCACTTAGAAATTATGTTTGTATCTATTTGTGCGACGGTTGACTGTGTTACCAAGGGTTGCCGTAAAATATGGTTGTTTTGGGATATGGGTAATTTATTTTAAATTAACCAAACATTAGTATTGTAGTGGAGGTTTGCAAATCTTTAGTGTTATAAAATTTGTTGATGACATTATTGTATACTCTTGTTGGATGGAACCCCCTTCTTCTCTCGCGTGTTTCTTTCTTAGCCTTTGTAAGACTTTGACCCTTCTTGGATGATTGGAAAATCTTTTGTAGTTAATGGTCAAAACTAGTATACTTTGCCTTTCACCTCGAAACTTATGTTGTGTGTATACTTTAATTGATTTCCGGTTTGAAACTCATTATACATGACTTTTTGTGTTAAATTTTGGAACCCGTGTTTCCCCTTTCTTGGGCCGATCAACTCTTGTTCTTTTAGAAATATATTAATTTAGTCTATGCGTTTGGTACCTTTGATAAATTTCTAGATGGTTGGTGTATATATCAAATCTCAATCTTGTAATTATTGTTTAATTACTTACTTGATGGGAATTCTGTTTTTGCTAGATTGTTTGTTTTCTCCTTATAGGGCCAAGGGCCATTCTCTTACGATTGCTATACTTTCGTTGTTATTACTCCTAACTGAAGTACAAGGTCTTCTCCTTCTTTGATTGGCATGATGAAGACTTTATTTTAACTTGATGTGTTAATAGTGTTTAGAGGTTTGAACCAATTCTTGTAATAAAGTGCTTCCTTTTTGTGATATTGTTAGATAATAGTTATGGTGGTTTTGTGTAGCCTTATCTTGCTCAGTTCTCGTGAACTGACTCTTGTAGAAAATTTGTCTGCAGATGGATCTTGCGTGTAGATGAGGGATAGATTTGTAGACTTTTGTCATCAACCTCAGTTGAGAAGATCCTTTGCTTGAAACCTTTTTATGTTGTTCAACTATTGTTAACGTCCAGTGGAAAGTTTAAAAGAGGATTAATGTCTTAGTATAATGTATTGTGGACTTTGTCATCGAACTTTGGAAACCTTGTATTGTGTGCCCATCATTGAAATTATAAGAAAATTTGGTTATTGTGGTTGAGTGACTTGTGGAGTATCAGTATTTTAAGAAATGATGTAATCTTGTTTTGTTCTCGTAAATGAGTGTTGCTTGACTTTGCCTTGAGAATAAATTTAGAGTTAAACCTTGACCATGACTTAGTAATAAAGTGTCATAAGTAAACTAACATGGGATTGTTTAATACTTCGGAAGTTAAATTAAAAGTTGTATTCAAATAAAGTAACGTAGGGTCACCAACTTGAGAGCAAGAAATTCTTTAAGTAATCAAGGGCAGGACTATCATTGCAGTAACATTATATAACTTGATACCCTAGCTACACTAATGAACACTATCCCTTTCATGGTGGAATTCTTAAAATGAACTTAAAGGAAATCTATGGTTAGTTCTTTGAAGATAATAAGATTTAATAAACGGGAAAACAATTTTGAAACCACACAATCTATCTCTCGGCCATTTGGAAAGTAAATTCTTTACTCCTTGTTAATACTTTTAGCGAAGCCTAAGTAAAGTTGTTGATAATTCGTTAAGAGCCTAGCTTCAATTAAATACTTGTAATAACTAATGAGGTCTAAAATGTTTCATCTCGACCTTCTCCCTCTAACCCTTTTTCAAGGCACCTTGTATCTCTTCTCTTAAGTGTGTTGAACTTAAAACCATGTTGTCTTGTGGGCAAGAACGAATCTTAGTAGCATTAGTGGTGAGCAGATGGCCTTGTGGAATTTAATTACTCCTTTTTCTTGATAAACGAATTAAGCAAATAAATGTCATAATAGAGAAGATTTAAAGATAATTACTCAGTGTCAAAGGAATAAACTTGGCTTGGCAAGTTGAATCATACGAATCATATCTTGAGCCTCCTTGAAAACATAAGCTAAGAGTTGCAAGATGTCCTTTTAAAAATAAATAACCCTCAAGAATATCTCTTTGTGGTTGGCCCTATTTGTTAGTGTGTTCGTGATTGGACTTCTATGTTGTCTTGTCAAAAGAAAAAGTAAATTGTCCTTGATAGGTGTGAACGTTTCCGTGTTGCCTTTATGGCCATCCTTGTATCAAGTTGTTCACAATGTTAGTTGTATCCTTGGTGACGACATGTTGCGTCATGTTATGTGTCAAGCAAGTCAAAAAAAAATTATCCTGTCTTTTACTGTGTTGTTCGTGTGTGTGATTTTTGGGTCGTTACACTTGGTATCAGAGCATAGGTTCATGCTCTCGAACCTATGGGCCGGATTGGTGTTATATGATGATGTTACATGGTGGTGGTGGTGTTACATGATGATACTGCATGATGATGATGATGTTGCATGATGGTGGTAGATATTGGAAGAGTAATGTGCTTTAAACGTGATGTGATTATTGTCGTAATTGTGATATTGTGAACGCACGTGATGTGTATGTCACCTTGTGCGTGTTTGTGATCATGTTGATATGTTGGGGATGGGAGTATTCTCTCTCCTTCTTGTGGATTCTATGAAGAGTTCACGTGTGAATTACTATTTGTGGCGTGTGAAAAGAATTATAATGTGGGTGACGTAGTGTTGGAGCATTGTGGCATATTGTGATATGTAAGTGTATCAATGTGTTGTATGACTAGATTGATGTTAAAAGAAATGAGTTGAATCATGATGTTTTTACCATGTTTTGAAGAAATGTGTGTACCACCTTGTTAAGTAGCAATGGATGTTATGTTGAGATGTACTATGTTCATCGTATGTATGATTTGTGCAAATATGTAATGCTTCATGTTGTGATTTGGGTCATACGGTGAGTGTATGAACCCTATCGTATGGTGATTGCACTTTGGGTGCAGAATGTGGTAAAGTGATGTGTTACACTCAGTGAATGTATGATCGTGATCTACCCTGTATATGTACCATATGTAAGATGTTATGGTAGTTATGTGTGTGCCACCGTTATGTTAGTAATGTTGTTGTATGTATGTTATGTTGTGAACCTTACGCTAACCGACCACGAGGGAAATCGGTAGAAGTGTATGTTGAGAGTGAGGAATGGTGTACCATGGGTCAATAACTCGAGCCAAAACTCGGTTTAGTAGATAACATGTGATTCTTTCCTCTCTCCCTATGTGGTTGTATGTATGCAACCTAAGTACGACTATGACTATGTTTAGCCTTGTCGAAGTGGTGGCGGGATGATTCGGATGGAGGTGATGACAATTGTATTATTGATATGTATTTTACGAGCCGAGGCTCGATGTTCGAGTGCTTAGCAACTCATTGAGTACCCCTTTGGTGGCTAGATAAGGCCACACGGTTATCGTAATGTGACATTATTATAAGTTGATTTTATTAAGTAATTGAGCTTTTTACTTTATTTTGTAAGGACCAACAGCTTTTCTTGATTGCCATGCTTTACAATTTTGGGCATTTCCTTGGTTTGTGGCACTAACATGGGGATTTTGATACTAACTATGGCTATTTGGCCATTTATTTTGCTTGATTTGGGTCTTCTTTTAAATTTGGAATTTTTACCGCCTTGCCCAAGGCTTGTGCTTTGCCACTTGGCACTTTGATTGGATTGTTGTGTTGGTTCTATTATCGTGATGTGTGGAATAGGGTCATGGGATGCACCATGGAATGGTTGGACCTATGGACCCGCTTTGTTGTATAGGGGTACGCCCCAAGGAGTCTGAGATAACTAGCGGGTTGTTGAACCACGCGTTATTATGTCACTTGGGTTAGGAGTGTTCGAACTCTATGTGTCTTGGACCATAGGGTCAACCGGCCTCCTTGAGGGAGGCATAAGAGTTTGAGGGAGGCATGAAGGCAGAGACTTGAGGGAGGCATAAGAGTTTGAGGAGGCATAAGAGACTTGAGGAGGCATAAGAGTTTGAGGGAGGCATAAGAGACTTGAGGAGGCATAAGAGACTTGAGGGAGGCATAAGAGTTTGAGGAGGCATAAGAGCTTGAGGAGGCATAAGATTTTGAGGGGCTATGATATTTGTGTGTATGGTTGATGTTTCAGGATATATGTTGAGTTATTGTGATGTTTTGGTAGTGGTCTTTTGATGTATGTGTTACTCATGTCAGATGGATATGTGTTGTGATGTTGTGGATATGTCATTGATTCCCTTGTGGACACTATGTACCTGTAGCATGGTTTGGTGTTATGTGAATTTTTCATTGATGCAAATTGAGGAAATGTCTGGTGGATTGTAGTACTGTTTTGGTTAAGTATTTTGGTATGTCAGTCATTGATGTGTGTCGAGTACTATGTTATGTGGACTGTGCCTATTCCATTCCGTATTTGAGTAACCTTTTGTGGTGTAATACAATCATGAAGTATATACTTGTGTGCTTGTGAATCAGAGTGTCTTGAACCTTATAGGGTGTTGTGTTAGCGATTCATGTTGGGCACCCACAATAAGGAATAAACCAAAACTCTTGAATGATGAAATTTTAAAAGAAATTAAACTAAGAAATAATGATAATGGAAAGAGACTAATGAAATGATGGACAAGAAAGAAGCTGCCAATCTTCACGAACATTGAAAGTTAAAATTTCTACCAAATGTTCCTAAGGCTACTTGTGGCCGTGCATTTAATCGATTAAATTTTAAACCATAGGGTGTGTTTTTCTCCTTTACTCTATTCTTGGTTGTGAACCATTTCCTTTCCTCTCCTATGTAATGTCGCATCGAGGATGATGCTTTCTTAAGGGAGGAGAATGTAATGCCCCTCATCTCCTTTACGTCTGACCGTGCTTCACCTGTTGCATTTCTCGTTAGTGTCAACCTTTGGTCTCTAGTAATAATGTAATAATAATAATAATAATCACATGGATTGTATTTCCGAATTATTTTGTGATTATTTTTTTTATTGTTGAGGGCTTTAAACTATCCTTTTAAATTGGCTTCTTTGTCGTTTGCGTGAAGGTGGTAGATGTATTAAAGACTTGAGCGTGTTTCTAAAATTAATGTTTTTATACGTCTTGTCCTGGCGCTGGTGAGTGACTGCATTTATTAACCACCTCCAAATAAGATGCAAATCTTCTTTGTTGATTACAAATTGTTGCACAAATCGTGATGGATGGGTGACATTTCTTATCACGTTTTGCTGCTCTTCGTGATTCTCTCCATCGAAATGAGGAGGATGGGGAAGTCGGTGGAGTCTTAACTTCCTTCACCATGATCTCATTTGGATTCTCTTCTTTAAAATAAATTTGGCCCAGATTTTCTAGTTACCATAGCTTTTTGATGAATCATTTTTAACAAAGTGCGTGCCTTTGCAAGATTGGATGTTTTTCCAAAACAAGAAAAATAATTATAGACGTTCTTAAATGGGGAGCAAAAGATTAGGTTGGTGGTAAGGCGCTCAAATCCATTTCAACTTAATGCATAAATGTCTCTTCGAAGAAATGAAGTAAAGCTTTTCAGTTTGGAGCACACATGTTACAATTTGTTCTATACATGTTTGTCATGCTTTTTCAAGTACATCTCCTCACCGGATCTACGCCTAAAAAACCTTCCAATCACATCCTATACTTCATCGCTTCGATGCTCAAGGATCGTTTATGTGTCTTTTCCAAATACAACGAAAAGAACTTTCGAGACACACCCATGAGATCTATGCAATGTTGGAGAAAATGTCTTGGGAGATGAAGGTAGCGGGATATTTTTCGATTCGAACATGTACTTGAGAAAACAGTAGTGTCATGGAATACAATGATTGTAGGGTATGCACTGAGTGGACATTATGAGGAAAATGATTTCATTTCAGGCCATGGTTTTGCTTATGATGCTTCAGGCTTGTTTAGCATACATTATAGTAGGGAGGCAGATCGTAATGGGTGTTGTGGGTGGTATTGTGATATTAGCGGTGGTGGTAGCGGTTGTGTATAAGCTGGTGCGGTGGAAGAGATACGAGGCTTCCTCCAGTGAGAGAGGATTGCCTATTGTGGGTAATCTTGATATAGGGGCTTTGTGAGGTTCGGAGTGTTTCTCTCGAATGGTCTAAGCAATATGGTCCTATTATGTCTATGTGGTTTGGATCCACGCTCAATGTGATAGTCTGCAATCTGAGAGCTGGCCAAGGAGGTTCTCAAGGAGCATGATCGGCGGTGGTGATGAGACCCGATCAAGATCACCTGAAAAGTTACTGTAGAAATGCGCAAGGACTTGATTTGGGCTGACAATGATGGCGGGTGGATGGCATGTGCAGTTGGAAGTGCCATGTTGGGCGGTGACGTTTAATAGACCCCCCTTCATTGTTAAATGGTATGCCCGAGTTTGATAAAAGGGCCACATAGTGGCTTTAGATGGTGGATTAAGCCACGTGGCCGGTGGTAGTGTCTTGGCTCACCACGTAATACAATGCTAGTATTCCTAGTGTGGCCGACGAGATCTGCTTTAACACATAGTTTGTACACTAAGATAAAAGATAGACTCACCAAAGCCATTATGAAAGAGCACACTCTGGCTAGGCAGAAGAGTGGTGCTAAACAACATTTTGTGGATGCACTGCTCACACTACAAGAAAAATATGATCTCAGTGAGGATACAATAATTGGTCTCCTTTGGGACATGATCACTACAGGGATGGATACAATAGCCATAACTGTGGAATGGGCCATGGCTGAACTTGTTCGCAATCCTCGCGTATAGCAGAAAGCTCAAGAAGAGCTAGATAGGGTGATTGGTAAAGACAAAGTACTCAATGAGACCGGTCATTTTTTTTTCACAAGCATCAAGGACGTCGAACAACTTGCCAGAGACGAGCCCAAACGCTCCGTCTGCACGCGAGAGTTACTCCGGCATGAAGCTCGCCGACGAAAAGCTCAAGTTTTCATCCAAAGCAATGGAAGAGGCAGGAGGGCAAAGCTGAATCTGGAGAAAAAGGCAAGATATTTCTACACTTTTCACTTTTATTTTATTTAAAAATATTGTGAAATCGAACCACTTTTTCCTTGCATTGATTTGTCGGTTGGATGTCATGATGGGAGATTTCCCTTTACTTTGTTTCTCCTTGTTTTAGCTTTTATCGTTGATGATATGTGATCGAAAGGATGCGTGTGCCCTCTCCTCTAAATGTTATGTTTCTCTTACTCGAATGATAGACCTTCGTCTGTTGTTTATGTATTAATTCTTCTTCTCTGCGATTGAGTTGCAAGTTATTATGTTGATCATCTAGTAATTTTGATATTATGGAAGTAAGTTTACGATAACTATGAAGCTCCTCCCTAGTACCCAAGTTGTCTTTTGATTTTTGTTAGCTCCTTCGTAAGTCCCTTTGATAACCTTTTGGCATCGAGAAAGAAAGGTTGTAGGATTGTGTGAGCAATGCGTGGGCTAGCTTGACTTAGAGTTTTGGTATTAAAACTGGTAGAATGAAAAGGTTTGTGTGCAATGTGTTTTCCGTCTCGTGTTTAGACTCTTATACTATCTTTCATCTTGTTTCTAGGCTTTTAAGGCCATCCTCAAGAAGTACCTTGACCATCCCTATCAACTTGAACCATAACTAGCTTTTCGGATCAACTAAGCTTGAGGTTTCATTGTGCGAATCCAGTACCTCGTTGATACTAGAATAGTTTGATCTAATCCCCCTCTCAGAATTATTGCTTGATGGTGCTCTTCTATTTTTCCTAACTTGCATTATTTTCTCCCTTGTAATGTTAACGCTATTAATTAATATTGGTTGGTTTTTATGCATGTAATTACCGTAATAGTTTGTGATGGAAATTTCCTTAAATGTGATTAATCTTCGGGAAAAACTCAGCTTTCATTTGATAATCTTATGGATTCATAGCGGAAGGTTTTGTTTTGATAATGTCACTTAGAAATTATGTTTGTATCTATTTGTGTGACGGTTGACTGTGTTACCAAGGGTTGCCGTAAAATATGGTTGTTTTGGGATATGGGTAATTTATTTTAAATTAACCAAACATTAGTATTGTAGTGGAGGTTTGCAAATCTTTAGTGTTATAAAATTTGTTGATGACATTATTGTATACTCTTGTTGGACGGAACCCCTTCTTCTCTCGCGTGTTTGCTTTACTAGCTTGTAAGACTTTGACCCTTCTTGGATGATTGGAAAATCTTTGTAGTTAATGGTCAAAACTAACATACTTTGCTTTCGCCTCGAAATTTATGTTGTGTGTATACTTTATTTGATTTCGGGTTGAAACTCGATTATACATGGCTTTTGTGTTAATTTTGAAACCCGTGTTTCCCCTTTCTTGGGCCGATCAACTCTTGTTCTTTTAGAAATATATTAATTTAGTCTATGCATTTGGTACCTTTGATAAATTTCTAGATGGTTGGTGTATATATCAAATCTTAATCTTGTAATTATGGTTTAATTACTTACTTGATGGGAATTCTTTGTTTTTGCTAGATTATTTGTTTTCTCCTTATAGGGCCAAGGGCCATTCTCTTACGATTGCTATACTTTCGTTGCTATTACTCCTAACTGAAGTACAAGGTCTTCTCCTTCTTTGATTGGCATGATGAAGACTTTATTTTAACTTGATGTGTTAATAGTGTTTAGAGGTTTGAACCAATTCTTGTAATAAAGTGCTTCCTTTTCGTGATATTGTTAGATAATAGTTATGGTGGTTTTGTGTAGCCTTATCTTGCTCAGTTCTCGTGAACTGACTCTTGTAGAAAATTTGCTGCAGATGGATCTTGCGTGTAGATGAGGGATAGATTTGTAGACTTTTGTCATCAACCTCAGTTGAGAAGATCCTTTGCTCGAAACCTTTTTATGTTGATCAACTTTTGTTAACGTCCAGTGGAAAGTTTAGAAGAGGATTAATGTCTTAGTATAATGTATTGTGGACTTGTCATCTGAACTTTGGAAACCTTGTATTGTGTGCCCATCATTGAAATTATAAGAAAATTTGGTTATTGTGGTTGAGTGACTTGTGGAGTATCAGTATTTTAAGAAATGATGTAATCTTGTTTTGTTCTCGTAAATGAGTGTTGCTTCAACTTTGCCTTGAGAATAAATTTACGAGTTAAACCTTGCCATGACTTAGTAATAAAGTGTCATAAGTAAACTAACATGGGATTGTTTAATACTTCAGGAAGTTAAATTAAAAGTTGTATTCAAATAAAGTAACGTAGGGGTCACCAACTTGAGAGCAAGAAATTCTTTAAGTAATCAAGGGCAGGACTATCATTGCAAGTAACATTATATAACTTGATACCCTAAGCGACTACCCTAATGAACACTATCCATTTCATGGTGGAATTCTTAAAATGAACTTAAAGGAAATCTATGGTTAGTTACGAAGATAATAAGATTTAATAAACGGAGAAAACAATTTTGAAACCACACAATCTATCTCTCAGCCATTTGGAAAGTAAATTCTTTTACTCTACTTGTTAATACTTTTAGCGAAGCCTAAGTAAAGTTGTTGATAATTCAGTTAAGAGCCCTAACTTCAATTAAATACTGCAATAACTAATGAGGTCCTAAAAATGTTTCATCTCGACCTTCTCCCTCTAACCCTTTTCCAAGGCACCTTGTATCTCTTCTCTTAAGTGTGTTGAACTTAAAACCATGTTGTCTTGTGGGCAAGAATGAATCTTAGTAGCGTTAGTGGTGAGCAGATGGCCTTGTGGAATTTAATTACTCCTTTTTCTTGATAAATGAATTAAGCAAATAAATGTCATAATAGAGAAGATTTAAAGATAATTACTCAGTGTCAAAGGAATAAACTTGGCTTGGCAAGTTGAATCATACGAATCATATCTTGAGCCTCCTTGAAAATGTAAGCTAAGAATTGCAAGATGTCCTTTTAAAATAAATAACCCTCAAGAATATCTCCTTGTGGTTGGCCCTATTTGTTAGAGTGTTCTGTGATTGGACTTCTATGTTGTCTTGTCAAAAAGAAAAGTAAATTGTCCTTGATAGGTGTGAACGTTTCCGTGCTGCCTTTATGGCCATCCTTGTATCAAGTTGTTCATAGTGTTAGTTGTATCCTTGGTGACAACATGTTGTGTCATGTTATGTGTCTAGCAGTAAAAAAAAAAAAGATTTATCCTATTTTCTTGTGTTGTTCGTGTGTGTGATTACGGTGCTTCTGAAGAAATCTCTAACCAATGAAACATGTCTAAATAATTGAACTTGTAGAGTTTGGGCTATTTATTGTTGGATTTTCATGCTTTGAGTAGAAGAAAGCATTAACTACAATAAATTATGTCATTAGTATGACAAATAGAGTAGCTTCTATCAGCTACATTTGTATTACATAAAAGGTTATTGCATCTTTTCTTGGCTCACTTTTTATGTGGAATTCAAATCATGTTCATTTCTATTGCTCCTCAAATGGTACCATGTTGAAGCTGAAAGGAACATAAGGTCAAGACACCATGCTCCTCTGCTCCTCTGGGAGGTATTGCCAATCATTCATGGACCGAATGACATGGTAATTTTCCCAAATAACTAATTAATGAGTTTTTAGTTGAACTTCATATGAAATTGATCATTATTACTTAAACACATATTCTTAATTTTTAGGATTTTGGTTCAAGAAAGGACATAGTTTTATGTGGAGTATTTGACGGCATGGCCCATTTGGACATCTAGTAGCCAAATTAGTGTGGAGCGACTGCTACCATAAAAGTTGTGCTCCCAATGGGAAATGGAGGTTAAAGATGACGATAGCTTAAAGGAAGTTAATAGTATGGTGGGAAGTGTGAATAATCCTAAGGACTCAACCATGGATGATGGATAGACTACGATTAGCATGGGAAGCATGAACAATCACGAGTAATTATTTTACCATGTGTTTTGATCTTGCATTTTAGTACTTTCAAAGACTAATTGGGAAATGGAATTTTTATTCCGGTATAATTATTAAATAATAACTTACATTCTATGTTTCTTGGGATCGGGAATAAAGATACTTGGTTATTGGTAATGTTGGAGATTCAAGATTGGTTTTTACTAAAAGAAGGTCAAGACAATTCTTTGGATGTAGTTGTAATGTCCTGTTCTACGTTGCACGTGTTCATCCTTCGGCGATCGAGTGCTAAGCATGGAACGTCATTGTGCCTTCGTCGATCATTGGTGGGTTTCACCTTGGTCACAGGGAATACTCAATCATCTCCCTCTTCATCGTGTTTCTGGTGTCGTGTTTTCGTTGTCGTTGCTGGCCCTTGCTAGCCGCATACACTTGTTTCCTTTTTGTTGAAAAATCCTGGCCTTTAATTATGCATGGAGGAAGAGCACTTACCACTCATTATTCTTTTAGGCAAGGCGTGTTGGTCTTTCCTTTGGTTTGAATTCCAAAGCTGGAAAGTATTACAATTTGTCTCTTCAGCTGACCTTTCAAACCACTTCAGACCTGTATCTTTTATGACCTGCTCTACTTTCTTTGACTTCCTGATGCTTTGTCTGCCACGTCTTGGGGGAAGGAAACCCCTGATTTGGGGAGTCTTTTGTTTGGATTTAGACTAGTTTTTTTCTCGAGCATTCTTCCCTGGCCGTGTGGGCTCCTCTGGAGACTGGTCGCTACACTTTAATGGAGTTTCCTTTCAATACTGCCTTTTGACACATCTTTGGGAAGATGTTGGATCGGTTGTGGAGTGCTGGTGTGCTCCATTTTAGGCATTAGTAGTGAAGCGGCGTGTTGCCTCCATTGTTCCTTGAGTGTTGTGAGGTGTGTTCTTAAAAGGATCTCCTAACAATTTACAACTCTGACAGATAATTTAGCCAAGTGGCAGCCATGTTGCAGTGTGGTTGAAGCCTTTTGAGCGCTTCCATCAGGCAGAATGTCTAGCTATGTTGTTTTCTGTGCAATATCAATGCATCCTCTGATTCGGGATCCTCCTTCAAGACTTTTCTGTCAAAATCGACTATGTGACAGTGAGAGTGTTACCAGGAGACTTGACGAAATTCCTTTGCAAGTTTCTCTATTGAGATCTCACTTGTTTTACGATGTAACTCATGGAAGAGAACCTCATAGGTGTGGATCAGTATCATATCAGAATATTCATGAAGCACATTTGCTTGCCAATTTTATGAAATTTTAGCATTGATGAGTCACCAAGTTAAGCGAGCATAAAGGTTTCAATTGGATTTATCGCACCTTCGAGCTGACTGCTAAAAGCGTTTGCACCAGAGTTTGATGATGTCCTCAATACGATGAAGGAAAAGGTTTATTTATCATTACGGTAGATGCCTTTCAGAGAAAGGAGCGTGATGTAATCATTATGTCTTGTGTCCGAGCTTCAAATCATGGGGTTCCCAAGCTTCTCTGGTGTGTCATCAGGAATTCTGGTATTCGTCAACACAGTCCTCTCAGTTCAATCCTTGAAGATCCTTCCAGTCCAATCCTTAAAGGATATTGCCGAATCATTTATGTATATTTTGGGCCTATTCTTTTCTACTTCTTCTTACTAATAATATCTGAAGTGAATAGCAGAGTACCTAATGGTACATCAAAAGGAATATTCTAATTCTAATCGAAACATCTTGAAATTGCTCCAGGTTTGGGGTCCTTGACCTTGCCCAATTACCCCTCATACTGATGAAATTAGGCATGAGCCTTCTGTTTTGCCTTTTTCAAACACCTCAAACATTACCCATGTGGTGGAATGCCTTGTTTGTCTATGTAATTTTGAAGGGGATCGAGATAAGGGAACTTCCGTGCTCTCTTTTCTTCCACAAAAATTGTCTTGACAAGTGGCTAGATCACCAACAAACAACACATCCTCTATGCTTTGATTCCCCTCATACCCGAAGAAAGCTGCTTTGATTAGAATTTGGAGAAGAGAGCGTTTTCAACTCACGAAAGAGCTCATGTTCTAGTTCTCCTCCTTCCAGTCGGTCATGCATTTCACGAATATGTGGTGGCTAAGGGCTAATTTGGAGTGGTTTTCGGAGGATTTTGGATCTACTTATGAGAAACCCGAGGGATGCGTATGGCAATGATCTTTAGGAAGAGGAGATAGGGTGTCGCTAGAAGTTCATCTGCGATGGAATGATAATCGGGTGTCAATGGGAACCCGAAATAAACTATGGGCGAGAGATGCACATTTCGAGACTATCAATTGATTTTATGAAGTCAAAAGCATGTCCGTTAAACGAGTTTGGACCTTCAATAGACCGAGGAAGAGAAGTTGCGCGAGGTTGTGTTGTTGTTTCCCGAGCCACATCGACGTGCTTAAGTTGGATTGGAAGAATTCTATTCGGGCATGTTAAATCTACACCTTGCAATAATTTTCTACCTTCTTTTAGTATCTTGAAATGAATATTCTTTCCTCTTGAATGGCACCTAAACAAAATGTTTTCGTTGTTGTTTATATCACTTGATTGTGAAATGGTTGTTCCTTTAAATCTTGTTCCAATTTAGCATGGTTTTGCTTAGAATGTTATTTCCTCTCGATAGCTTACTCTATTTATATTTGTCTAAATGGGCTATTGCAATATTGAGTGATGTAGACTAGTTCAGTATGGAAGAAAATATTATAGAGTTTCGTTTGCTTGTATGACTCTCTTTTAAAAGAATTACGTGATGGTATTTATAATTAAAGGCTTATTGTATGGAAGGTTAAGCCTTCATATCTCTATTTGCTTGAATAAATACGTATTTCATATTTAGGGCTCTCCTGTTTTGCTAAAAAGTACATTAATAGTGAAATTGTGTTATAAAACTTGTCTAAGCCTGTGGGCACTCCTTACTTTCTGTTTAATTAGAAAATGGCATTAGGGTCTTGTTTTAAAACTGTTCATGGTTGACTTTTGTACCCATTTCTAGAGGATGATTAACTTTGACATCTATTTTGGCCTCTACGTGTTGAGAGAATTACCATACCTACTACTGGTTCAAACTCTTGTTTGATTAAAGTAAGGAAACATTGTAAGTTTTATTGAATGAAATCTCTACAAATTTTATTAAGGTGTGATCAAGCTACTAATAAGCTGGACCAAACAAAAGTTGTAGGTGAATCCATTGTATGGGACTCGTGAACTCGTTACTGTTAGATGACAGTGATTACGGTGATAATATAATAGGTGGTTATTATTTTCATCTGTTTGGATATTTGCTTTAGACATGTCCTTGATAAGCCCACATGGATCGGGTAAAATTTGATCTTATACCATTGGCAAGGAGCTCATAGAACTTCAGGCATTGCGCCGCATTAACCTTCTGATGGATATGTGTGTCGAGTTTTTTTATTTTGTGCTTGCGCTCGTGGTAAGGTCTTTTTGATTAGCAGGGCATCGTTGGTGTTTTACCCTCGTGTATCGAATCCCTTTGTTTTTGAACTCGAATATCTTATACTTCAAACTTGGTTACTAAACGGTCCCATTTTTGTGGCCTTGTTAAGAAATCAATTTTTATTTTTAATACTTATTGACATTGTCGGAAATATATAAAAATTATTAACGACTTTTGGGTTTAGCCTTCCTTATATTATGTAGAAGTTGACATTTAGGATAAGGTTTGTTTGTAGAATAATGGCCCTTTTTGTGTCTCCTTTGTATGCGCTTTTGGAAGAGTGGTTTTGTTTTGTTAACTAGTCCCACGTTTAAGAAATCCTATAAGAAGGTAAGCGGTAAAACTCCTTGGTTAAAACTGAAATTATGGTTGTTTTTCTTTTGAGGAGCTTGAACCCTAATTATTGCTATGAAGCCTCCCCCTGGGAGATTTGGATAACGTCGTTTTGTTTCGCGCCTACGATCATAATTAGTATGTTTTGTCTTCTCTTGGACCTCTTTAGATGGATGGATTGAGTATTGGATTCCAATCACGTAATCCATAGGATTACATGAAGGAAATATAAACACTCTTGACTTTCTTGTTCCTAACCCATAAGGTCTTGCCTTGATTTATGTGATTTTGTTCTTACTGGTATTTTGACTTTCTCCTTGTTGGATGGTTTAGATTTCTTTCTCATGGGAATAATTTTGGAGTTGTGGGTTGTGTTTTAAATCCATTTGTGAATTAGAAAATTCCTCTCTTGATATTGTTAAATGTTAAAACTACTTTGTTGCGATGTGTAGCCTTAACATGCTCATTTCTCGAACTAATTCTAGCTAGTATTTGTGCGGATGGATTATGCGAGTAGATTAAAGGAAAGAGTTGTAAAGTTTCATCGGAAATCTCGATTTATGAAGTTCCTTGTAAAATGTCGATGTGAGGTAAATTTTGTAATAGTTCTTAAAAAGGAGTTTAAATTCCTCTTGCCTTGGGTTGTTACGAAATTTCATTGATGATGTTGTCTTGTCATTACATAGGTAAAGCTGGTAACTTACCTTTGTGAGAAATGGTATTCAATCTTTACATTGATATGATTATTGTAAAACTTTGATCTTGAGAATAAATTGTCGAGTTAAATCTTTCTAAGGCTGAGTAATGATATATCATAAGTAAAAGTAAAATGGGTGGTTAACCCTTAAAGAAGCTAAACAAAAATAATAATTTTATATTCAAAAAATAAATGTAGAGGTGAACTATTTGAAATCAAATAATTCATGAGTGATCAAAGATGAAACCATCCTTTGTGAAGTAAAAATTTTAAAACTTGATATCCCTAAGCTACACTAGTGAACATTATCCTTTTATGGCGAATTCTTAGAATGATCCTAAGGTGAAAAAAATTGTTGGTTGATATAAGATAATAAGATTTAATAAGTAGAAGGAATCGGTTTTGAAACCTGTGATCATCTCTCAACCATTTTGAAAGGTAAATTGTTTTCTTTTGTAAAAATCATCGGTGAAGCCTAAGTAAAATATTTAATAATTTTCGATGAATCCTCAAGCTTGAATTAAAAACCGGGTTAATAACTAATGAGGCCTTGAAGATGATTTCAACTCAACCTCCTTCTTCTTCTAACCTTATGCTTCCAAGGTGCTTTGTCCTTCTTCTCTTAAGTATGTTGAAACACGTTGAAGCCCATGTTGTCGTATGGGCATGAAAAGGTTCTAGTAGAGTAAGTGTTAATAGATGGCCTTGAAGGAATTAAATTCCCCCTTTCTCTAAATAAGCGAATTAAACAAATAAATGTCATAATAGAGAAGATTTAAAGTTAATTACTCGGTGAAAAAGGAATAAACTTGAGCTTGGTAAGATGGTGTATGAATCATATCTTGAGTCTCGCTTGAAAACGTAAGCTAAGATTTGCAAAGATGTCTTATTAAAATAAATAATCCTCAAGAATATCTCTTTGTGGTTGGCCTAACTATAAGTGTGTTTTGTGGTTGGACTTATGTTGTCATGTCTAAAAAAGAAAGGTAAATTGTCCTTGAAAGGTGTGAATGTTTCCGTCTTTGCCTTTATGTGCCATCCTTGTATCAAGTTGTTCCACGGTGTTAGTTGTATCCTTGGCGGCGACATGTTGTGTCATGTTATGTGTCAAGTAAGTCAAAAAAATAATTAT
>CM031235.1:209638047-209770904 GCA_018340775.1 Taxus wallichiana var. yunnanensis | reverse complement strand
GTACATTAACAAGGTATTGGATAGGTTTAACATGCAAGATGCTAAACTGGTTGGGACTCCTTTGGTAGGCCATTTTAAGTTATCAAAGGATCAGTGTCCCAAGATAGAGCAGGAAAGAAACCAGATGTCCAAGGTGCCTTACTCATCAGCAGTTGGTAGTTTGATGTATGCTATGGTATGCACTAGGCCAGATATTTCCCATGCAGTGGGAGTAGTGAGTAGGTTTATGAGTGATCCAGGAAATGAGCACTGGCAGGTAGTAAAGTGGATACTTCGGTATTTGAGAGGGACCATGGGTACTATTTTGTGTTACAGTGGATCAGACACTACTTTGTGTGGATATGTTGACTCAGATATGGCTGGAGATTTGGACAAGTAGGAGGAGCACAATAGGTTATGTATTTACTATAGGTGATACAACAGTGAGCTGGATTTCACGGTTATAGAAGGTTGTGGCTTTGTCAACCACTGAGGCTGAGTATGTTGCTGCTACAGAAGCTAGCAAGGAGATGATTTGGCTACAACAATTGCTTGATGAGTTGGGGCATAAGCAGGAAGTTGGAAAGATATATAGTGATAGTTAGAGTGTTATTCACTTAGCTAAGAACTCTGCTTTCCATTCTAGGACAAAGCATATACAGTTGAGATATCACTTCATCAAGACAACTTTGGAGGAAGATAAGTTGAAGTTAGAGAAGATTCATACCAGTCAGAATCCTACGACATGATGACCAAGGTGGTCACAATGGATAAAATAAAGCTATGTTCAGCTTTGGTTGGCCTTCGCAGATGACAGTGAAGGGTTGAGAAGCTTTCTCAGTGGAAATCAGTCTCCAAGTGGGAGATTATTATGTTTGTGGAGCTTGTTTTCATGTTAGAGTTTGGTACACCTTCCATGTGTTACACTTAGATATTTTTATGGTGGTCCCACTCGTCGCCAAAGCGGTTCAAGGGGGTTCGGGGAGTGAAGCCCCTGAAGAAAATTTTCATGGGTGGTTTATTAACCCATGGGTAATGGGTAACCGTTATGGGCTGGTTTTGGGCCCATGGTTTTTGGTACCCATTATTTTGTAAAAATGCTTCTTCAGCTACCTATTGATGTAATTATATATAGATGGACATACAATAGGATTGATATGGGTGTTTTGTGAAGGTGAATAGTGTGTGTAAATTCAAGTGTGAATTTTGGAGGGTTTATTGAGTGCATCTCCAAGCAAGATCTGATTATTGTAATTGTGAAGACTATTGGCTTGTAATAAAATTTGAGCAAGTGTTCTTGGTGGATGTAGCCCACATTGGGTGAACCACGTTAAATATTATCTTCTTGTTATGCATATTTTATTTTGGTAATTCTATTCATACTTCTTATTATTGTGATTATGAGGAATTATTCGCATTATATTCTATTAATTCCTAACACAAAGGTTAAATCCAAAAGCGGAGACTCAAACAAGTGTCAGGCCTCCACATGCGTCTAGAGCCCCAAAAGTCACATCATTTGTTGAAAAGTCTTCAACTTAGCGGAAGGTGCCAAGTGTCCAAATGGCGCTACTTCAAAGATAAATCCTAAGAGTGGAGACCCAAATGAGCATGGTCTCGCCACGTAGTCCAAATTAAAAAGAGGGATGGAGCGGCCCAAAATCGACTAAGTATAGATAACCAATGGAATCCTCCACATGTCTTATTGACATGATTTCAAAAGGAAAGTTTGGAATTAGTCCCCAAATGAGCGCGGGCTTGCCACATGTCCCAGGTCCAAAAAGAGATAGAGTTGGGGGTTGAATAGTCAAAGTAGAGGTAGGCCGGTGGAAGGAGCCAAGTTTCAACATAACACTATTTCAAA
The DNA here is from genome assembly GCA_018340775.1 of Taxus wallichiana var. yunnanensis. Classification (NCBI taxonomy): domain Eukaryota; kingdom Viridiplantae; phylum Streptophyta; class Pinopsida; order Cupressales; family Taxaceae; genus Taxus; species Taxus wallichiana. The sequence continues at coordinate 209,769,061 of CM031235.1, read as the reverse complement.
AGTAAAATTTGGATCGGGCTTGCAAACAAGTGCCAAGCCTCCACTTGTCCAGGGTCAAACTTTTGGCCCCGCCAAGCGCAAGACTCAAGCAAAATACAAGGGAGCACCATGGAGCCCGTGGAAGCCGCCACGTGTTCCATGGCATAAATTCAAAATAAAATTGAAAAGTGGTCCCCAAACATGTGCCAGCCCTCCACATGTCTAATTTGCAAAAAGACCCGGTTCCCCCATTTTCATACAGGCCCGATTCAAATATTCAAATGGGCATATCTTTTAATTGAGTAGTCAAAATCCAAAAATTTGGCACCGTTGGAAAGATATCGACCCCATCTACACCATGGAGATCTGAAACTTTAATTTTGATAGGGTTAGGTGGGTGATAAATGGGAAAATGTCTTCGTGCCATTAATATAAGATCTATTTTCTCCAACAACTAGATCGGATTTGATTTGATCCACCATTCTTCCTCCTTCAACGCGCGTGAAACAAGTAATCAAGGAAAACTTGACAGATTGTAAGAGGATTTGAGAGGGGCATTGATTGATAATGGTTGAGCATTCAAAATAGGATTCAATGCATATCTCAAGGTGGTTGAAGCAGGATTTGAATTCTTCCCTCCTCTCTCTCATTCTTCCTATATATTGTAATGAAGGGGCATATTCAAAGGGTTGTTCATCTTTTCTCTCCTTCCCCCTCTCTTTCTTCCTTAGGGTAGAATGCAGAGTCTAAGCCTTCTTTTAGGGCTCTGTAATGGCATTTCCTTTCCTCTTTCCCACTAATGATGTATTGTGTAACATTTTGGAGCAATAAAATATGTTTCGTGATGCATCTGTCCATCCTTGGCTTATTTTATTGTCTCTTCTTACCTCTCATCATTGTAGGGTATACTGTGCATACTCTAATGTTTGTTGTAGGTTCTGGGAGCTGTGCTTAATGGGTTTTGAAGTGGTGTTCTATGTGAAATCTATCTTTGGTCCGTGGTGCATTCTGTCCACCCTCTCCTCTGCTCACCTCTCTCCACTTCAGCATAATGATCTCGTGATTCAACCACTTCCTTTTCTTATGTATCACCACTTAGTGTAGGATATTTCACCCTCTCTCTCTCTTTGTCCCCTTGGAATGGTTAGATTAGGATAGAATAGGTTTTTCCTGCACTGGAGTAGCTTGTGGCAGGTAGATTAGGAAGAAAGAACTGGCTTTCTCCAGAGGTCCATCTCAAGTTTTGAAAGTCCAATAGCTTGAGAGATGGTCCCATGTTGTGCAATCACACCGAATGCCCCACTTCACAACTAGGCCATTTGGGGGTGCTATGATTTTCACTAACACCAAGCATTCCATGAATGCACATTTCTTCAAGAATTTTCTCAAACATTTCACATGGTTTGTTCTTACTTCATTTTTTTTTTACAAAATTATCTTCTCCATAATGCTTTGGTGGATTCCCATACCCTATTTCCAAAGCTACAACTATTTTGGCACTGGCTATGTGTGTATGCTAGAAATCGTGGAACTAATCAGGTTGGACACTTGTTCATTGCATATGGTGAAACAAGGTTGTTTTAAAAACCTATTTTGTGCACATACTACAATCATTTCCATCCGTGAGGCCACATCTCAATGGGCACTCTATCAAATAGTTCACATGCCAAGTATATGCTCCCACATTTTACATCCATGACTGCCAGATCATTTTACAACTACAATATCTGACAAAATTCCTCTATCTTCTCCTTCTTTTCTGCATACAACAACATAATAACAGTTGATGAGGACCCCCTTTCCTATAAGAGACAATGGAACCTTTATCGATGCATATATAAATCTAGATCGGTTAATTCACACATAGAAAATGAGAAGATATTACAGTTACAGATTTATTTTGACGTGTAGGGTTGTTCTAACCAATAACAAGAATGATTTTGGGTGGATTTTGCAAGATCTCCTCTTTTGCACAGACACCCTACATTATCTCTCATGGAAACCATCCAATTTATGCTAATTTACAATGTTAACTTGGGTTTTCAGGTGTCAATGCCTTGGATCTCAAAATAATATTCTTGTATTATTATGCAAGGAAATGACAGGTGTGTAGGAAGCTTAGGACAAGTCAATATCCCACCTACTAAGGCTGAAAAATCTGATCTTCCTCCTGACACACGTCATTTTCCTATCTATTCTCACCAAAAGCACTTCACCCACCAGCCCACGCAAATTCCAGCCTTTTATTTATTTATTTATTTTATTTTAGTAATGCGTTGGGCATTACATTTCCCTACCCTTATAAGAGCATCATCCTCGATGTGACACAAATCCAAGGTTAGAATAAGGTACTCATAAGAAAGGAGGAACAATTTGTGACTCATGTCACCAGTGACAAGATACTTGTTGCTAAAGCATGACTGCAAGGAAAAAGGAAAGGTTTGACAAGTTCTTAATGTTTTGTGAAGATTGAGAGTTTTTAGTTTACATTATTACCTATTTATTCTTTTCCCATAACCATATTTATCAATCTCAATCTCTTAATATTTCATTGTTTTAAAATTTTAGTTTACTTATTTTTCTTTTTGGGTGCCCAAAAGAAACTAACATCACAATACCGCATCAAAGCCAAACAAAATACTAATGGTTCACAACACATATGTCTACATACTTTCACGATTGTATCACATCACAAGAACTGAACCCAAACCATGGAAAACCATACATAGCCCTTGCAACATAGTACTTATCACACATGCACCTGACACAAATGCACTCATAACATAAGCATACTACAACAACATGGAATTTCCAACATGTACACATATGAAGGTTTCATAAAACTTCAGACCATAACTGTAGCTACATAGTGTCAAGATGGAAACAATGTCGCAAGACATAAACTAGAATCTCAAGAGTACACATAAATTCATAATACTAACACCATACACCTCCCAAAACATCACAAAAAATCCATATACCTCCCAAAGCATCACCAACAACTACATTAAAAAAACTCCAAGTGCACTAATCACACACACACACACACACACACACACACACACACACACTCTATGCCTCCCTCAAGTTTCTTATGTCTCCCAAAGCATCACAAAACAAATACATATACCTCTAGATAATCACAAGGCAACTCCATATACCTCCCAAATCATCAATCACACCCACACAAATATCTTATGCCTCCCCCAAGTCTCTTATTCCTCCCTCAAGTCTCTTATGCCTCCCTCAAGTCTCTTATGCCTCCCTCAAGCAATAAAATAAAGATAAGTTTTCCTTTGTGCTCCCCAAAGAGGTTGGTCACCCTATGCCCAGGTGCATAGAGTCCGGATAACTCTAACCCAAGTGACATAATAAATCGTGGTTCAACAACCCGCTAGTTATCTGTAACTCCTTGGGATGTACCCCCATACAATGAAGTGGGTCCATAGGTCCCACCACTCCATGGTGAATCCATGACCCTATTCCAACACATTATGATATTAGAACCAACATAACAATCCATATCAAATTCCAAGTGGCAAAAATCCCAAGCCTTGGGCTAGGCTATAAAATTTTAAACTTGATACGTAATTTAAAACTGAGAAAATCAAATGGCTAATTAGCCATGGTTAGTGCAAAATCTAAATGTTAGTGCAACAACCAAATAAATGCCCAAAATATAAGAACATGTCAATCAAGAAAACTATTGGTTCTAGCAAGAAAAGGGAAAGTGTTCAATTTATGAATAAAATACATGTATATGAATAGTACATTACGATAACTATGTGGCCTTATATAGCCACCAAGGGGGTACTCAATGAGTTGTTGGCACTCGAGACATCGAGCCTTAGCTCGTAAAATATCATATCAATAATACAATTTTCATCATCTCTATCTAAATCATCTCGCCACCACTTTGACAAGGCTCAACATAGTCAAAATCACATAGGTTGAATCCATACGATAACCATATCGGGAGAGAGAAAGGAGTACAAGTCACCATCTACTGAGCCTAAGGTGTCCACGAAACACAATATGCATGACACCCATTGAGAAAGTGCCACACATACCAAATGAACAAAAGTGGGTTTTCAACCTATGTAAGGCTCCACTTCCTATCTCAGTACTCGGCTCGAGTGATTGGTCAATGGTACACATTTCCTCACTCCAAACATACACCTTTTACTGATTTCCCTTAGGGTCGGTTAGTGTAGGGTCCACAACATAACACATAACTACATCACTAACACAATGGTGATTCACACAAATTAACCATAACATCTTATGCATGGTATATATACAGGGTATAACACAATCATTACTTTTACGGGTTACGATACATCACATTACCACATTCTGCACCCAAAGTGCAATCACTGTACATTAGGGATCATACACTCACCATATGCCCCTAAATCACGACATGAACCATCACATTTTACATGAATTATACGTATGAGGAACACAATGTATAACCTTACAACATATAGTCAATTCCAATTACAACATGGTGACACACACAGATTTATCACAACATGGTGATGACATCACGATAAAATCCAATTCACTTTACAACAATTTTTTCATGCAATACCTCAATACACCTTCATATCACATAATGCCAAAATGCTCCAATACTCCGCAATCCACAATAACATTCTTTTTCACACACAATAAGGTGGTACATAACACATGAATTCCTCATTGAATCAATGAAAAAGAGAGTGAATACTCTCATCAGGAGCACATAACCATGATAAAACAAAGGCACTAAGTGACATGCACCACATGTGATTCGATAAGGTCACAATTACAACATTATTTACATCATGCTTATATCACATTACTCTTCCAATATCCACCACCATCTTGAAACTCCTTCACAACTCCAATCTACCTCAGAGGTTCGAGAGCATGAACCTTCTCTCGATACCAAATATAACGCCCACATTTTACACACACAAAAATAATAGTAAAAATACCAAGATATTTTTTTTTTTACTTACATTGCTCACTACACAATGCCACAAGGGCTCCATGTAAAGAAACTCAAAGATGCATACGACACTTACAAGTCATCGACTCACATAGACACATGACAACACCATAGACATGTCAATGCCACACTTTTCCCAATGAATGAATACTAGCAATGACCAACCACAAGAAAAGGACTCAAGGATTGGCAAACCCACAACACATCATTTCTTTAATTGCATCTTAGTTATGATTAACATTCCAAGAACATTATTGTGCAAGGATAATTTTCTCCTTTTTCCACCTATATATTCTTAAGTTCATTCCACATTTAATTTACAGTTTGACCATTTTAAGTTGGATTTTTATCCTTTATAAAAATTTCCATAACTTACATACTTATTTGGCATAATTCAAATTACATATAAAGTACTTAATTATCTTGTTCTTATGTTAATAATATGCTTCTCATATGTTTATTCAATGTATACATGTTACCCTTGCAACTCAAGTGAATCGAACTGTGATGATATATCCAAAAAGCATTGTTTAGGATTTAAGGGGGTAGTTTAGATTCAAGATATATTTTTTCCCATAAACATTCTTCAATCTCGGTATCTTTATTTCCCGATTCAACATTCTCACAACAAAAATTTTATTTATTTATATATATCTTTTGTTTTCTCAAAGTTTTATCACACCAAGGAAATTCATATTCTTTATAACACATGAAAATTTTTAATTAAGTTATAAGGACTCCAAGAGTGACATTATTCCTAATCTCAAATCTTGTTTTACTCTTATATGATTTACTCTTACATCGCACTATGGTCTCATTATTAGCATAGTTTTATAACAAAAGGAGTTACGAAAGTATTTTACTAACATCTTGAAGAAGTATATGATTGGAAGCATTATAACTACACATGAACCTCAAGTTAACCTCCCAATCAACTGAGGTTTAGTTTAATTCCAATTACACCTAAGAATCTATGCCTCAACTATAAAAGAGTTTAAGGTGAGAGGACATATTTATGCTAAACAACCTTCATGAAAGACCAAGGTGTTATGTTGTTAGAACCAAGGTAACACATTTAGCTGAGAGGAACTAAGGAGTTCATTAACAAGAGTTTAAGACATAGAACAACTATTTCATGATCTCCATTTATGTCGTCTAGATCCAACAGGGATTTTATTCGCTGATGAAGTTAATTTCTAGATCTAATTTCGTAAGACCTGACAATCCAAAAGGATACTAAGGGAGTAATAGCTCTACTTACTCCACATAGATGGTAAGGTTACACCACATAGTCGTTGCTTTGAACAAGGACTCATAAGGTGACTTCCAAGGTGGTCTTCACCACTCAACATGGTGTCGGACCTGAAGAGAAGACATTCTCCTTGGTTACCAAAACTAGAAGGAAACCACATACTCCGGATAACGTTGGACCATGTCGTTCCTAAAAGATGGGTTCATGACAATGTTGCTAAGCATAATGACTATGATGGTAAACCCAAACTAGGGGTTTTATTTACATAAAGCTAGGAGGTTCCATCGAGTGCAAATTTTAAGTTCATTCTACCGTTTTCAATTTCTTCTATGGTAAAAAGGATCACACATGAAGACATGTTATGCATGATCTTTCTTAGGGATGAGTGTTTCGATTGAAACTCTTTATTACATTTACGAGGTAAGAATACAACCTAGTAATTAATTAATCATTTATTGAACACTGAAAATGCATTACAATATATTAACTTCAAATTCATTTACTATATATATATATATATATATATATATATATATATATATATATATAAACCCTTTTACCATACGTAACTATAAATCAAATTCAAAACATACATAACTATAAATTGATTAATGCACATTTTAAGATATCCCTAAAAATAACATCTCATACATATTAGCAAATTTCAAATATAAATTTTCTATGTAACAAAAGACTACATTATACATATATTCATTTTACAATGACCTATATAAATTACAATAATAAATAATGAATTACACATTGCCTTTTTGCCATCTTTCTTGCATCCTACAAAACCAGGTGAGCATGAAATCAGCGATAAATCACTGGCATGGAATCCACCCTAATCTAACATAATTAATGTTTTTAGTTCCCATTTACATATAATAATAATTATAATTTACATTTGAAATAAAAGGTTTAGAAACATGAATTCATTTCATTTCATTTCACTTCATTTTGTAACCAAGGAGAGAGAAAGAGAAAGGAGAGAGAGAAACACCATTTTGTCAAAATTTCTATTTCACACAACAAGTTACACTATGGATTTTTCAAATAGTTATTTACATGTGTCAAAAGTTTCCATGGTGGTTTGGCAACCCGATAGGGGTCCTACAACTTCCTTTTTACATTTTCCTGCTAGCTACAAAAACGTTCAAAACAAGCTTAGAGGCTAAGAAACCACTTTCAAACATTATCTTTCGATGAGAAAACACACCATGGTTAAATTTCTACGTGCCCACTTATATACCAAGAGTTCATAGGAACTAACAGAATTTAGAACTAGTGAATGCTTTATGATTAGTAGGTAGTTTTCCGGGGCCATTGGTCATAAATGAGCTAGTTGTTAATGATCAAAAGTGAGCTTGAGGGCTCAAAACCACGTCCAAAACTAATGTTCGATGGATGAATGCGCAATGAGGAACTTTCCTACAAGTTCTCCTATATAAGGATAATTCATCAGATTCGACGGGATTGAGAACTAGAAAATATTTTTCAAATGATGACATGTTTTCTAGAGCGACAAGTCGTAATTGGTCAGTTTGACCTCGTCAAACTATGACTGCAGAGGCCTATAAAATGCCTTTTCCAAACTAACCTGAAATGTGATTTTTTCCGAACCGAAGGTTTCAGGTAATTGTCTAGTAAAATTACTAGAGGTTTGCGAAGGCGGATAATAATTTCTCTATCTAGGTTTCAAATGGTAGTTCAAAACAAAATCCAACTTTTTAGATTTAGCAACTTCCTACCGCTGCAAAACAGTGAAACATGGATCCTATAAGGGCGTCTAAAAAGGTCACAAATGTTCATTCGGGGTCGATCCAAGGATTGAAATGACACCTCACATAACAAGGTACACGAAGGAAGCTTAACATCCCTTTATGGAGTTATGAAGGTTACTTTTGAGTCCGTAATTTGAAATTACATTTTCTAACTTACACGAAGGAAGCTTAACCTCCCTTTTCTGGAGTTACGAAGGTTACTTTGTGAGTCCCCTGAAATTGAATTTATCTAATTAAACCAGGAGATGGTCAACATATTTACCGGGAAGTCAACCTCAACTTGTCGATGAAACAATATTTAGTGATCTAGTTTGGTCAGGTAGTTTTCTGAATCACCTCAAAATGAGGGTTGAAGTTCATGGTTGACTAAAAATGGCTATTTTGATTGTGAGTTACGATATGACATTTTATTTTTTTGTAACAAATAATTATAAAACAATTAAATATATGATAATCCTAAGCTCTTAAAATTATATTTCATTGCAAAATAAAAATTAAAGTACAAGAATTATGAAAGATAAGGAGAGATGAACCATGCCTAGAGGTACGAATCCGGTCAAACCCGTGGGATTTGGTTCAACATCTCACTTGGGCATTTCATCAAATAGTTCACGAGCATCCACAACTCCACCATTTTACATACACGTCTATCATAACATTTGCAACTACACATCTGAAACCATTCCTCTACTCTTTATACTTTGAAGGATGTCCATACTCTGTTCCACAACTCGCATCTGGCACAAAGGATGGGAGATGCTAGCAAAGGTTATGGAATCTGGCTTTAGATCTTCCAGTTACAATTTTCTCAGAAGTTTCTAAAGCCTTTTCAACAAACCCATTTTGTGCATATCCTACAATCCAAGAATTCCATGAATGCACATTTCTTCAAGCATTTTTTCAAACATTTCACATGGTTTGTTCTTGCTTCCATTTGTTTTACATACATATCTACTAGGGCACTTGCAACTATTTTTTTTTGAAAAAGTATCTTCTCCATAATGCTTTGGTGGATTCCCATACCCTATTTCCAAAGCTACAACTATTTTGGCACTAGTTGTGTGTGTATGCTAGAAATCATGGAACTAATCAGGTTGGACACCTGTTCGTTGCATATGGTGAAACAAGGTTGTTTTAACAAACCTATTTTTGCACATACTACAATCATTTCCATCCATGAGGCCACATCTCAATCAAACTTTCAAATCGGGTCAAATAGTTCACATGCCAAGTATATGCTCCCACATTTTGCATCCATGACTGCCAGATCATTTTACAACTACAATATCTGACAAAATTCCTCTATCTTCTCTTTTTCTGCATACAACAACATAATAACAGCTAACAGAGGACTCCTTTTTATAAGATACAATGGAACCTACTTCAGACACATATATAAATCCAGATCGGTTAATTCACACATAGACAATGAGAAGATATTACAGTTACATATTTATCTTGACATGCAAGGTTGTTCTAACCAATAACAAGAATGATTTTGGGTCGGATTTTGCAAGATCTCCTCTTTTACATAGACACCCTACATTCTCTCTCATGAAAACCATCCAATTTCTGCTAATTTACAATGTTAACTTGGGTTTCAGGTAGGTCAATGCCTTGGATCTCAAAATAAAGTTCTTGTATTATTATGCAAGGAAATTATTGGTGTGTAGGAAGCTTAGGAAGAGTCAATATCCCACCTGCTAAGGCTGAAAATCATATCTTCCTCTTGAAAAACATCATTTTCATGTCTATTCTCACCAAAAGCACTTTACACCCATTAAATTCCAAGCCTTTTTTTTATTTTTACTTTTTTTTAATTTTATTTTAGCAATGCATTGGGCACTACATTTCCCTCTCCTTATAAAAGTATCGTCCTCGATGTGACACAAAGCCAAGGTTAAAATAAGGTACTCATAAGCAAGGAGGAACAATTTGCGACTCATGTCACCAATGACAAGATACTTGTTGCTAAAGCGTGACTGCAAGGAAAAAGGAAAGGTTTGACAAGTTCTTAATGTTTTATGAAGATTGAGTGTTTTTAGTTTACATTATTACCTATTTATTATTTTCCCGTAATAGTATTTATCAATCTCAATCTCTTAATATTTCATTGTTTTAAAATTTTATTTTACTTATTTTTCTTTGTGGGTGCCCAAAAGAAACTAACATCACAATACCACATTAGAGATAAACACAACACTAATGGTTCACAAGACATATGTCTACATACTTTCACGATTGTATCACATCACAAGAACTTGTACCCAAAGTATGGAAAGACCATACATAACCCTTGCAACATAGTACTTATCACACATGCCTGACACAAATGCACTCATAACATAAGCAGACTACAACAACATGGAATTTCCAACATGTACACATATGAAGGTTTCACAAAACTTCAAAACCATAACTATAGCTATATAGTGTCAAGATGGAAACAATGTCGCAAGACATAAACTAGAATCTCAAGAGTACACATAAATTCATAATACTAACACCATACACCTCCCAAAACATCACAAAAATCCATATACCTCCCAAAGCATCACCAACAACTATATTAAAAAAACTCCAAGTGCACTAATCAACACACACACACAAGTCTCTTATGCCTCCCTCAAGTCTCTTATGTCTCCCTCAAAGCATCACAAAACAAATACATATACCTCCAGAGAATCACAAGGCAACTCCATATACCTCACAAGCATCAATCACACCCACAAAAATATCTTATGCCTCCCCAAGTCTCTTATGCCTCCCTCAAGTGTCTCTTATGCCTCCCTCAAGTCTCTTATGCCTCCCTCAAGTGTCTCTTATGCCTCCCTCAAGTAATAAAATAAAGATAAATTTTCCTTTTTGCTCCCCAAAAGAGATCGGTCACCCTATGGCCCTAGGCACATAGAGTCCAGATACCTCTAACCCAAGTGACATAATAACTCATGGTTCAACAACCCAGTAGTTATCTGTAACTCCTTGGGGCGTACCCCATCATACAACGAAGCGTGGGTCCATAGGTTACACCACTCCATGGTGAATCGATGACCCTATTCCAACACATTACGATATTAGAACTAGCATAACAATCCATATCAAATGCCAAGTGGCAACAATCCCAAGCCTTGGGCTAGGCTATACAAATTTTAAACTTGATACGCAATTTAAAATTGAGAAAAAAAATGGCTAATTAGTCATGGTTAGTACAAAATCCAAATGTTAGTGCAACAACCAAATAAATTGCCCAAAATGTAAGAACATATTAGTCAAGAAAACTACTAGTTCTAGCAAGAAAAGGGAAAGTGTTTGATTTATGAATAAAATACATGTATACGAATAGTACATTACATAACTATGTGGATAAATATCCTATCAATAAAATATATATCAATAATACAATTGTCATCATCTCTATCTGAATCATCCTGCCACCACTTTGACAAGGCTCAACATAGTCAAAATCACATAGGTTGAATCCATACGATAACCATATCGGGAGAGAGAAAGGAGTACAAGTCACCATCTACTGAGCCTAAGGTGTCCATGAAACACAATATGCATGACACCCGTTGAGCAAGTGCCACACATACCAAATGAACAAAAGTGGGTTTTCAACCTATATAAGGCTCCACTTCCTATCTCGTACTCATCTTGAGTGACTGGTCAATGGTACACATTTCCTCACTCCAAACATACACCTTTTACCGATTTCCCTTAGGGTCGGTTAGTGTAGGGTCCACAACATAACACATAACTACATCACTAACACAATGGTGATTCACACAAATTAACCATAACGTCTTACGCATGGTATATATATAGGGTATAACACAATCATTACTTTTACGGGTTACGATACATCACATTACCACATTCTACACCCAAAGTGCAATCACTATACAATAGGGATCATACACTCACCATATGCCCCTAAATCATGACATGAACCATCACATTTTACATGAATTATATGTATGAGGAACACAATGTCTAACCTTACAACATATATTCAATTCCAATTACAACATGGTGACACACACAATTTATCACAACATGGTGATGACATCACAATAAAATGCAATTCACTTTACAACAATTTTGTCATGCAATACCTCAATACACCTTCATATCACATAATGTCAAAATGCTCCAATACTCCACAATCCACAATAACATTATTTTTCACACACAATAAGGTGGTACATCACACATGAATTCCTCATTGAATCAATGAAAAGAGAGTGAATACTCTCATCACAAGCACATAACCATGATAACAAATACACACTAAGTGACATGCACCACATGTGCTTCGATAAGGTCACAATTACAACATTGTTCACATCATGCTTATATCACATTACTCTTCCAATATCCACCACCATCATGCAACACCATCATAACTCCAATCTTCCCCAGAGGTTCGAGAGCATGAACCTCTGCTCTGATACCAAATGTAATGCATACGATTTACACACACAAAAATAAAAGTAAAAATACCAAGATAATTGTTTTACTTACATTGCTCACTTCACAACACCACAAGGGCTCCATGTAAAGAAACTTAAAGATGCATACAACACTTACAAGTCATCGAATCACATAGACACATGAAAAACCATAGACATGTTGATGCCACACTTTTCCTAATGAATCAATAATAGCAATGACTCAACCATAAGAAAAGGACAAATTTAAAGTGCCTTAGATCGACAATGGTGGTGAATATTATAGCAAGGCTTTCAATGATTATTATTCAGTGAATAAGATGCGTAGAGAAAAAATAGTTCAAGAACACCATAGGAGAATGGTGTTGCTGAAAGAATGAACAAAACAATCATGGAACATGCTAGAAGTATGAGGATACATTCTAGATTACCCATGCAGTCTTTTTTGTTAGAAGTAGTTGATACAACGATTTATTTGATTAACTATGGGCCTTAAAGTTCACTAGATTGAGGAATACCATAGGAATATTAGACTAGAAAAGAGGTAGATCTTTCTTTTCTTAAATTTTTTTGGTTCGTAAGCTTTTATGCATATTGATAAGGAAAATAGGAAAAATTTGGAAGAAAAATCCAAGAGATGCACTTTCATGTGTTATGGATCTAGTGATTTTAGATTTTATTTTTGGGATTTGAAAAATTCTAAAATTATTAGGAGTCGTGACATTGAATGGAATGAAAAGAGAATGCACAGGGATCAAATTTTGGTACCTAAGGATGAACCGTTTAAGAAGTTTGTGAATGAAAATGAACTCTTAGATTTAAAAATAATAATGACATGGTTACATAGTAACCGATGTCGGTTTACCCCTGACCGACACCGGTCAAGAGAGAACCGATATAAGTTACAAAAGATCTAAACCGGCATCGGTTAGTAGAACCAACATCAGTTACAGGTGACCAATGTCGTTCATTGACAAATTTGGATACGAATGTCCAGGAGGTCAGAATGAGCCTCCGGTACCCCAAACTCCTTTGAGAAGGTCATAAAGAGTAAGTAAACCTCCATAAAGATTTACACCTTCTCTATTTTATTTATAATTGACTGATAATGGTGAACAGAGAGTTTTGAAGAAGCAATGCAATATGAGACCCACGTCCAGTGGGAGCATGACATGGATGAGGAGGTGAAATCCTTGGAACAGAACCAGACTTGGGATTTGATTAAGATACCAGCAGGTAAGAGGACATTACAGAATAAATGGTTTTACAAGATCAAGGAAGAAGATGGTGGATAGAAAAGGTACAAGGCAAGGCTTGTAGTAAAGGGATTTACAAAGAAAGTAAGTATTGACTTTGGTGAAATATTTTCTCTGTTGCAAAGATGACTTCTATTCGTATTGTATTGATTTTAGTTGCGAGACATGATTTGTATTTAGAGAAATTAGATGTGAAGATGAATTTTCTTCATGGTGATTTGAATGAAGAGATATCTATGCAGTGATCGCTTGGGTATGAAGTCAAGGGTAAGGATAAATTAGTGTGCAGGTTGAAAAAGAGCCTATATGGGCTCAAGTAAGCTCCAAGGAAATGGTACATGAGGTTTGATAGTTTTATGCATGAGCATGGTTACTTGAAATGTGAATCTAACCATTGTGTTTATTTCAAGAATCTTAGAAATGGGAGCTATATTATTTTGTTACCGTATGTGGATGATATGCTTATTACAAGATCTACTATGTAGGACATTGGTGAGCTTAAGGGAAAGCTAGCTCACACATTTTCTATGAAGGATTTAGGAGCTAAAAAAATAATCCCTTGTATGAAAATACATAGAGACAAGAAGAAAAATAAATTATATTTCTCTCGGAAGGATTATATCTACAGGGTGCTAGAAAGGTTCAAGATGCAAAATGCAAAACTTGTTAGTACACCTATAGCTAGACACTTCAAATTGAGCAAAGATTAGTGTTCATCATCACATGAGAAGGTCAAATACATGACATGAGTTCCATATGATTCTAGTAGTTGGGAGTCTCGTGTATGCTATGATTTGTACTAGACCAGACATTGCACAAGTAGTGGGAGTTGTGAGTAGATATATGGCCAATCCAGGTAAAGAACATTGGAAATAAGTTCAATGGATACTCAGGTATTTGAAAGGGGCATCTAGCATACGGTTATGCTATAGAGGTTTGGATATTTGATTATGTGGCTATGTTGATTTGGATATGGCTAGAGATATAGATGGTAGAAGAGTACTAATGCATATATTTTCACAGTAGGTGCGATGATAGTTAGTTGGATTTTGAGATTGCAAAGGTTGTGGCTTTGTCTCTACTACGAGGTAGAGTATGTTGCGGATTAAAAAGGCTAGCAAGAAGATGATATGGATGAGAAGGTACATGAAAGAGTTGGGAAAGGAGAAAGATGATTGAAAACTATTCATGTGATGATCGAGTGTAATTAATTTGGTAAAGAAATCAGCATTTCATTTAATAACAAAACACATTCAGTTGAGGTATCACTTCATACGACAGGTATTGGAGGATGGGCAGTTGAATCTGGAAAAGATTCATACGAGTGAAAACCCTGCAGATATGCTAATGAAGCCATTAACAAAGGAGAAGTTGGAGCTACACTCCACTTCTATCGATCTTCAAACTTTGAGACTTGAAGAGGAAGAGACAAAGATAAGAAAGGATCCAACAATGATGTTGTACAGGTATAGTGCAATAATTAATATCCAAGTGGGATATTGTTGAGTTGTGGATCTCAATTACTTTGGATTAGCATGCAATATGAAACTTTCTGGAAAACACAGTAACCGACATTAGTTATGGAGGGACTCGACATCGGTCACCTATGACCGTCCTCGGTTAGGGTTAACCGGCGTCATTTACTGTGTGTGGGTGTTTTAATTAACTCATGGGAATTAGATCTATTTTTAGTGTTAAAGAATATCTATTGATTTTAATTGCATGGCTAAGTGCCATAAGTTTGTATGTGTCTATATAAGCATGAAAGCTAGGGTTTAGAAGTTAGAAGTAAGAATTAAGAACTTGCAAAATTTGATGATTATTATGAGAATAATTGTGAGAGAGAGAATTCTTGGTAAAGAAGCAAAAGCTTGAGAGTAAGACAATCTTTTGTAAATTTGAGAGGTATGTAATATTGTAAATCTTCATTGTATATATTTTGAAAGCTTTGGATAATAGATTGACTTGTTTCTTGGTGGACATAGCTCACACTGGGTGAACCACGTTAAATATGGTGTTGATTTATATCTCTTGTTATGTATATTTCTTCTAGTAGAATATCCACTTTTATTTGCAAGAATGCTTAGATATGATGTATTATATGTACAACTGGTGTGCTAACTTGACATTGATCTATCATGGTTAATCCTATTTTTACAAGATTATTTGGGAGTGTATTAGAATGTAAAATTAGTAGTTAGTTAAAAGAAAAAGGAAAGAGAGAAAAATGAAAACTAGGTTTTAGACCCAAACACTCCATTATTGATCAATATGTCACATTATACACCTAATTAAAAATTTTGGGATACAATAAGGGATGCATATTTTTGCTTTGTAGACTTCAAAAGGTATTCAATGTAGTTCTAGGAGTACATTATGGAGAAAATTGGAGGAATTGAGGGTCACAATGCATTATAGAGTAGTGGCTAGTAGATTATATGGCCACATCAAGGCTAAAATCAAAACGTAGGAATGTTTGTACTTGTGTTTTGGATGTTTTAAATGCATCAAACAAGGATTCCATTTTCCACATTTCTATTTGGGGTATACGTTAATAAGGAAAAATATTGGATAAACATATTTGGGAGAGAGGGGCTACATTTGGCCAAGTATGCGGTGAAGTTTTCACTACATGTAGACAACCTAATTCTAATGGAAAAAACAATATAGGATTTGAGAGACCATCTTGATGCTCTAGAGCTCTTTTAAAAAGAAGTAGGGATGGAGGTGAATGTTGGAAAAAAAAATTGTAAGTTTTTAACAAAACCAAAGGTTCAAAACCCCAATTTTTAGTTTGCAAGAAGGCCTCTCAAGGTGGTTTTATAATTCAAGTATCTTGGCCTTGACTTTCAAAAGAAGCACAATTCAAATATGTGTAGGAAGAAAAATATATAAGGTGGTTGGAGAGATATTTATGAACTCCAAAACAGTGTAGGAATGTTGAGTTATCAAATTGAAAGACCTCTAGGGTCTTTTTGGGTTACATGTCACTCCCTTCGTATTATACGGCCTGAGGTGTGGACTAGTGTAACAAT
Organism: Taxus wallichiana var. yunnanensis; assembly: GCA_018340775.1. Taxonomy (NCBI): domain Eukaryota; kingdom Viridiplantae; phylum Streptophyta; class Pinopsida; order Cupressales; family Taxaceae; genus Taxus; species Taxus wallichiana. Next base: position 209,752,308 of record CM031235.1, on the reverse strand, counting down.
GAGTTTGAAATGGAAGCAAGAAAAGATCTAAAAGGACCTAATCACAAACAATTGTTGAATTAAGGATTCAGTTCCCTATGAAATTATCCTTATTAAGACATGTGATTTTATTTTAGAGGAAATTGCTATGACCAATTTATTATGTTACTTGAAAAAATAAAAGCACAAAGATAAATATATAGCCTAAGGGTGTAAGAGATGAAAATTTAAACGAAGGAAGAACACATGGATGAAGTGGAACAATAAGTTGATGAGTATATGGAATATCACCTTAAATAAATGCCCAAATTATAACAAGACAGACATAAAATATGTAAATGACAAGTTTAGAACAACGATGTGGAGGAAAAAAGAAAGAAGAAAAAGGAAACACTATATTATAGTTTTTGACCCCAACTATGAGCATAGTGAAAAAGTGAACATAAAGGCTAAAATGTAATTGAGAGAAAAATACCCATTGTTTAATTGATTGTTGATTCGTAAACAATTTTGACCCCCAGTTAATGTTTTAAAATTTACCTAGATACTTTCAAATTCTGATTTTAAATTGATCAAGAAATTATGATGGGTTCAATTTTAGGTGTTTTTCAATCCATCATTCTCCAATTTCTCTTATTCGATCAATTTATTTCAAAAACAACTTTCAAAGTGATAAAGAGGGATAGTTAAAATTCACTAATAAATGATATTATTTTTCCTCCCCAAATATGATCACAATATGATTTTGTAGTGCCCACATTTTTTAGCTTTAGTTATTTTTGAATCTATACTCATATTTGATTATTGGACATGGATTATGACACCTTGTTGATGTTATGTTATTATATTTGATCATTTGAGGACATGTATGATGATTTGGGCGCGTAGTGCCAATTTAGTTTTGACTAGCATGATAGTTCATTTCAGTAGATATTCTGAACACTAGCATGTTTTGATGTTGTTGATCTTATTGGCTATATGATGGACATATGGTTGTGTCGCACATTTTGATATCGTGAATTATTTGGTTACTTGATGTTATCATATTATAGCATGGATGAATGTCATTATATGTTACTACAATGGCTAACACATGGTGAATTTATGTGAATTTGTGTATGTTTCTCATTTACTATTCCTTATTGATGATGTGTTAGCATAGTTAGCATGTTTACACTTGATTGGTTTATTGAGTAGTTGATTTATACTTTTATTGGAAAGATGTGTTTAATGTTTGCAATGAGTGTGTAGATTATAGGGCACATGAGAACGTGGGTTTTAGGGCGGCTACACGAATGTGCACAAGTGGCCCATGGGGTTGAGTCTTAGCCATGTTAGTTGTATGAAGCCTTATTGGTTGCATGTATTGTTTGGGCACCATGAGTGACCCTTAGATTTGTAATGTTGTATATTGTGTAAAATTAATTGTGTTTAGGTTGTTTAATTTTGTTAGAAAACTAGGTTGGGGGACCTAATGGTCCCCACTTGCATTAGGAATGTATTTTTTTATGTATTTGTTTGATTAATGAGGATTGGGGTCACATAAGCACCCTTGAGTGGGCCCCACATCCTCAACATATGTGTCCAAAAGTGCCAAACCCGAAATTGGGTTATTTTTGGCATTTTTAGAGACTCCTTTTGGTTTTGGGGGTTCTCTTAGCATAAAAATAAGCCCTTGGACCCTACCTATTAGGTAGGGGGCTTAATTTCAAGGAAAAATGGAGTTTCCCTCCCATTTGGCCTCTCTCTTGTCACCATTCATGTAAGAATGGTTGGGGGTTGTGTGTTGTGAAAAGTTGCATGAGTTTGTCTTACTTTCTTTTTGGGTAATTTGGGGGAGTAATGTTTAAATGAGGATTTATCTTTTCTTCCTTTTGTTTTTGGAATCTTGGTTTGGAGGGAAGAGAGGGGTGACACATGTCACCCCCTCATTTGTGAGGAAGATTATTTTGTTTTCTTCAAATACTCCCTCATGTGGGAGAAAGAGGAATTTTTGCTTGTCATTTGTGCTTGGAATGCTTTTGGAGTTGGAGCTTTTGCTTGGACAAGGATTTGGAGAAGCTTAGAGTTTGGAGAGATTTTTAGAGGTAGGATTTTTTATCCTTGTTGTGTTATTTTTGCACATAAATGGTAGATTGCATATTGTTAAATGTATGTTCTTGTTTTACATGTGTTGCATGCTTGCTTGTTATTGTTCTTTTGATTGTTTCTCCATCCATCATATGGCTTGATGGATTTGGGAATTTTTTTTGGGGAAGAGGGAGGGATTTTCCTCTTAAACCTCATGGCTTGATGGGCAAGCCATGTTGGTTCTCTTTTATCCCCTCATATGGTTTGAGGTGGGGAAGGTGGTTCATATGGTTTGAACCCCCTTCCCCATCCTTGGAGAGGAAACCCAATGGGTTTGAAAATCCTCCCAAGGAGGAATTTAGGTGAATGGGAGGAGTAATAAGGAGGGATGATTTTTTTGGAGGGATAAGAAGGTTTTGAAGATTTTGTAAGTGTGCATCCTATGGTTGGACCACACTCTATGGCACTATTGGATGTCTCATCCACTCTTCCCCCTTATTGAGGATGAATATGGTTTTCTCCTCTTTTTATTTTGGTTGTCATTTGTTGTGTTTTGTGGTGTATGGGTTAGTCTTGTATGTGATATGCTTGTGGTTACCTCTCCCTTTTCTTGTGCACATTTGTGGAAGCTAGCTCTCTCTCCCATGGGCTTGGGGGAGGCTAGCATGTCTTCCAACCTTTGGAAAGATATGTAATGATGCCTATAGTTTGGGTGGTAAATTGGGAATTTCTCCTTATGTAATTTTGAAAGAAAATAATTTATACCCCACAAGAGTTGAAGAAGTTGGAACTTAGTGGTTTGCAGACTTTGTACTTTCTCTCTTAGAGAGTATTATACATAACATGAACAAAAGCAAGGAGCTTGGTTTCTTTGGGTTTTGTAATACAAAAACTTCCTTCCTCATGCATTAACAAAATGAAGGCACATCTAAGATTATTCCAAAGCTTTGAGCAGTTTGTATGGAGCATGGTACATTAGGTGAAAGAGTTGCCAACCTTGAGTGGTGTACTATTATACATGTAATTGTGTTGTTGATTCTAAAGCATAATAAGTTGCCATCTTGTTATAAGGTTGGGAATTCTTGTATCCATTTACGTGAAAAGATGATCCATTTATTTTCAAGCCATCATCATCTGTTTAAAATTCAAAAAAACTCTGAATTCACAACATTTTGTTTTATATCTGAAGTTATTTAGTAAACAATAATGTTGGGGGCATTCATAAGTTTTAATTAACTATTACTCTTGTCCACTTTTTCCTTACTTTGAGGATGAGTATGGTTTTCTCCTCTCTTTTATTTTGGTGGTTATTTTTTATGTTTTGTGGTTTATGGGAGTTCTTGTACATATGCTTATGGTTACCTCTCCTTTTCTTGTACATGGTCCTTCCCCATATCTCGATTATTAGATAACTAAGAAAATTAATTCTTTCTTCTTGTTTTGAAGTGGGAAAATAATATTAGATGGTATGTGATATAAATACATAAAGATTTTGAGATGCAATATGAAGATACTTAAAAAAGTGATGTAGATAAAAAAATTCATAGTTCCTTTCTGGGTTGATTGAGGCTTATATGTGTGTATAGTGTGATAGGCTAATTATCTCAAGTGCAGTAATTTTTTGTAGGTATTTGTTATATGATATAATGCCTTAAGCTAATTATATGCATTTTGATAGGATATATGCTTTAAAAACTAAAGAGTATTGGCATCCAAATATGAAGTTCACAATTACTCAACATGTATAATTGTACGACATCAAAAAAATTAATAATTTTAAGCCATCACATCTTGTTCATATCACCTAAACAAAATGTCCATGTTGCTTGAGTTGAATGTAATGGCTATCCTAAACTTGCACTTAAAAGGAGTTAGAGATTGCACTTGTAGTACTCGATTTAAAGGCTCATTAATTGCTTTATCATCGATGTCATCAAAATAAATATGCCTTCCCATGTTCATAAGATCACCTAAACAAAATTTCCATGTTGCTACAAGGGGATATGTTTGGAGTGCCGAACGTATCGCCAAAGTTCTTGCACTAAAAGTAAAGCGCTTAAATTGCACTGTAGTAAAGCTGTAATTTTGATATGTTGATAGTTAAATATATAAAGATTTTGAGAGTTGTCAAATTGATTCCAAGATATATTATCAAAGTATATTCGGTTTGGGTAGCAAGGCAATAAAAATATGTATTAAACAAAAAATTACTATTATGTAGTGAGTGGGTCACCTCTAGAGTAGCTTTGTCCATATTGACTTAAATGTCATAACATATTATCACATGCCACAACAACCAACAAAAGTGAGATTGATATTTTGATTGTATGAGGATTTTTAGAGTCGTAGAAGCAATTTCAAGATGCGCTTAGTCTGCATCAAAAACCATGTTGCTCAAAGATGGAGGAATGGACATTATATCTTATTCAACACTTTCTCATGTGTGCCAACTTTGTGTCTGCAAGAAACATGGAACAATTATAATATTTTATGGGCAATTTATTTGACAATTCATAAAATACATTCATTTACTGAGAAAGAAAAATGATAAATTTTTCAAATTTCCAAGTGTCGGTGTGTGGATGACACGTGCCATAATATCGTAGGCTTGAATGTACAAATAGTTATTATGCCAAAAGGTGTGCTATAAGTTAACTTGATTCTCCGAATCTGACATGCTCCAGGTCATCGCGTGGCTGGAAATGGACGGCAGGTGATGTTGACGTACGACGGGTTCTACGCCATCCACGTGGTGTGATTGATAGGCAATGTGTAAGGTAAGCATTGGCGGGGCCCAACTGATGCCCAACGACTCTCCCGTAACAGTACGCCACACACAACATTTCGTTTCATCTTCAGAAATGACTTCCTCAACTTTCCTGCTACGTGTCCACTGCATGAGAGGAATCCGACCGACAATATTTGAGCTAAAAACAATGAAAAACCCTACCCCATTCAGGAGTATGAAAACTTCAACCAAACAATGTAAAGTGGGAAAAATATTTTGGCCAAGAATTTCCACAAAATGAATATGTTCTCGGCTCGCCTTTGTTTTTATATTCTGTTTACATCACGGAAGCAAAGAGGATATATCTGATTTCCCACCTGTCTATTAATCCAAAGGGTAGACCCCACCACAGACTGTAATCATACTAAAGCCTTGGTCGTACATTTGAACATTTAATACTTAATGGGAAGGAATGGGTAAACTAATGGTGACATGTGACACAAAGGACACCACAAATATAGACACAATACAACGAACAGATAAGGTGAATATTTAAATTGAAAGGCATGTTATAAGTTAAATTGAGTCTCCCAAATCTGACATGCTCCTGGTCTTCACGCCTCTGGAAATGGAGGGAAAGAGACGTTGACGTATGGTGTGTTCTGCACCATCCACATGGTGTGATTAGCAGGAAATGTCAGGAATGTGTCGGTGGTGTGGTTGGCATGTAGTAAAAATCAGAGTTCGTAGTTTTTTTCGACTCTGCAATACCCATAAGTAAACTGTAATGGGAGGCATGTTCCCTGTGTTTTTGGGGCCTGGGCATTATAAAAGGGACTGCGAAGGGAGGAGCTCCTGGTGTTGGCCTTGCTATTTACAAAGCTTTTGGGTGGGATTATGCAACAATTTCTGATTTGCTTGTTTGCCTTCAATGATGTCACCAGGACAACACCGATATAATATCCATTGCAATCAGACGTTCAAGGCCATGAATTTTTGAAGATGCAGTAAACATTGTGTCTTTCCATGCATTCAATAAGGGATTCCTTGTTTCAGGGTCAGATGGGAAATGGGTTACGCAACACCATTGGCAATGTGGCTCCATGGATTTTCACGGCTGGGGCCTCCTCCATCGACAGAAGCTTTAATGCTAACATATTGTTGGGAAACAACATGACATTGAAGGTAAATAAAAGTAGCTTCCTCACCAAGTATATTTAAGTATATATGAATGAAATCCAAATGGATCCTGATAAATGTGTAATATTCGATTTTTTGACTCCTTAACACACACAAAATGATATCATTGGTCTTGTAGCAGAGAGAAGCTCGGGTGCCCTTGGAGTTTCTCACACAAATGCAAGGTAATATAAATTAATTTAAATATTACCAGTTGTTTCACATTAATTATCAATATTTATGGGTGATAGATATAATAATTGTGAGGTTCATTTTCATGTACTGTTAATTTTAAACAGTTTCTGTCAAGACAACACGCTGGATCCTACGAAAATAAAGGGAAGGTCGTGGTGTGCACGATGTCAATTCAATAGATTCTAAATTTCTAAACAGATTTTTTTGTGAAACAAGGAGGCGGCACCGACATTATAGTGGTCGATCCCACGGGAACCGATGTTGTAACCCAATTACTCATACCTGCTACAGTCATCGGAGAAAAACAAGCGGCAAACCTTATGGCATACTTGGTCTCAGAAAGTTAGTAATTCTATTAAATTCAATAAGTACTAATCAAGGCTCTAATTATTGCTAGGTTTGTATTTTAAAATTTCTATTTCACTTAACTGCAATAAACAGAAACCCCACCGCATTTATAGAAACAACCGTGATGGTTTTACAAGTACAAGGACGACCTGAGATGGTTGTGTTTTCGTCTTTGGGTCCCAACATTATAGTTCTAGACATCATCAAGGTCAATTCGCGTCATTCCCATTCACATTCTCTCTTAATTAGGGTAGCCTAAGTATCTGAAATGTCCTCCGCAACACGAAACCACCTCTGGTAAAACACCACTTCCACAAAACAAACAGTCGTCTTTGGCCCCAAAAACTGATGGGTATTTCAGATATGAGCTTTCCACTTTAATTTGTGGATTTTTTAATGGTTTTTGGGTGTACATTTTCATTGATTTTTTGGGTCGCTTGCAGGTTTTGCAGTCGCGTATTGCAGGGTTTTCTAGGGTCATGTGCAAGGCGTTTAAGGCGTCGATTTGGGGAAAGAAGACTTATATGTTTGTTGAACACACTGGTTTTTAAACCGCCTTTGCCTCGTTTACAGAGATCTTATTTTCTTCGACTGTGTTATTTGTGGCTTGCTGAAAAAGGTTTTTCAGCTTCCCGGGTGGAGTCCTCCGGCAAGTAAATTAGTGTTTAAATGGTATAGGATTCTTGGAACTTCTTACAATACCACTTAGATTTGTAGGGAATGTGTTCTTCCTTGTAAATATCTTCCATCATCTCTTCATTGGCATGTTTACCATGAAATCTGGTAGTTATTGATTGAGACCAAAATTAGCAATTTTATTTGTAAGACATTATACTATGTAAATCTTCACAGTTTTGTTCGATAGTCACTCAACAATCTCTATACGCTTTGCCAATATTTACGAGTATTGATTTATAATATTCAGTCTATCATTAACAAAGAACAGAGGGGAGACTACCTAGGCAAGACTGCACAGGTACAAAAACTACATCCTATAGTGAAATAGGGCTATTATCTTGTTTTCACTAAAACTATCCCCTATATACCATACATGGCAGATGAATTTTGTCCAGTGATATGTTTTAACTTTAAGACTGATCGCAGATTATAAATTGTACATGTTGTTATGTAGGTAATTCCACATATTACAGATGCCAATCAGGATTGGATCAAATGTGTAGCTAAAATTCCCGTGGATGGGAAAGAAGGTCCAACTGATGTTTGCATCATTGAGCTGGGAGGAACAGTGGGTAAGGATTGATTTTTCATGAGTATTGAAAATGGTATTCTGTCACTATAATTATAAATCTCAAAGTGCATCTAATAGTCATTTTTTTACAATAGACAATAGTAATGGGATAATTTGAAATTTTTTACTTGTTTAAGTTAAAGGATTTATTTTTTTTTTTTTTCTTGTATGTTTTCTTTGTAAACGGTGAAGATTTATTGAAAAGTTAAAATCCGTACCCATAAGTATATGGTAGAGATGAAACCCTTTGTATTCAAGTGATATTGAATTAATGCCATTTATTGAGTCTTTGTGGGAACTTTCATATTTGTTGATAAGTTGTTTTATTTTCATTTTCTGGGTATTCATTCTTTTAAATACTATATTTAAAAAATGAAAAGAAGAACCACAATGACTTCAATTATAACAATTTGGATTATAATGATATTCTTAGTCATACAATTTATGACTTCATGTGTCTAAGAAAAGTAGTCTCATTTTGCATACATATGTAACATGGCATATCAAACAAAGATCTGGGTTAACTTTTTCATGCACAATCTAGTGAATATGATTATAATAATGTCACTCACATTTTATAAATAAACCCTTGAGCTATTTGGAAGCCTCATCTGTTACAAATTGTAATCCAGAAATGATCATCTGCAAAAAACTGAATACATTTAGAATCTCTCCACTAAATATATCTTAGAATATCGATGATTTAAGTCCCTATCTCAAACAATTGATATATTGACTTCAAATCTCCATTGAGATTCTTGTTACAAATGGAAAGGATTTCCGCATGGGAATGTGGCTTCCCGCAACTGACGGGATAGTTCTTAGGACAACACAACATGGGTTTGATTTTGATATTCACCAGGTTGAAGTGTACCCCTTAATCGTTATAGCACAACTTAGCACAATATGCATTTCTATGATTTACAAACCTCGTTCATACATAAATGTCCCCAACAATTATTACATGATATGTAGTGCCCACTTCCTTTCGAAACTAGGCTTTTTTTTCGATCGATCGTATGTGTGGACTATAGATTTTGTTTTAGACACTATTATGTTTTGATTTATCATGATGTTGGATTATGGACTTCATTATTGACTAAACTTATACAGGAGGCATGATGATTATATATATATATATATATATATATATATATATATATATATATATATATATATGTTGATGCTTTATTTGACGTAATTATATCATTGATGTTATCCAGATATGTGATGTTTAATCATTTGATTATAAATAGGAAATGAAAATTTTAAATGATGATAGAATGGTTGATTTTATTTATAAAATGGTATAGTGGGAAAGAGCTATTTCGATGTTGTGTTATGCAATTATACTTACAATGGTTAGATTTATATTATATTATTTTTAAGCATTGATATGGCATTAATGGTGAAATGAAGGTCTATCAGGGTGAAGGAGGTATCTCCATTTTTCAACATACTAACTGGTCACGAGGTGTGGAAGGATTTATATTTTGCAGGCTATTTTATATCACAACAGACATCGGGGATTGGAGACTAACCACAACGGAATTTTGGGTGGATTCAACACGGTCACCATGGCAACTAGTCGTTTGCGTGTTGTTTGTTGTTGGGGGGTTCCCATGGGGGATCACCTTTATATGTGACCATGGGGGTTTGTATGTGGTCCTTATTTTATTGTTATCTTGCATGTGTTTTATTTGTGAATGTGTCCATTCCTTTATTTAAATAGAATGTGAAAGATAAATTTAAATAAGACTTGCTTAAATATAGTTATTGATGTGTTGATCCTTGCATTTAATGTGTGTAAGAGAGTTGATCTTTGGAGTATAAAACACTTCACCATCTTGAAACTCAGATTTGTACTTGGAGGGTATTTTTGGAAGCTTGTGGGACAAGCTAAACTTGTCCCACACCCATTAAAAGCTTCATACCAACTTTATCTTGATTGGAGTGTTTACTTTTGCCTCTTAAATGCATTTTTTCTTGTCAATCTTGCTTGTGTAAGTGTACTTTCTTACAAAAATTTAATTGGCTGTCCTTGAGGTGTAAGTGGAGGCTTGCAAGTAAAGTCGATTTGATTGGCATGAGGAGATTACATTCCTTTTTGGGGGTTTTCATTTTTGGGGGAGGATGATTATTTTCCACTTGCATTTTTGGAGAGAGTTGGGAAAGAGTCGCATTTTTTCTCTTCTTCATCTTTTTGTTGTTTTGGAGCTGCATGTTTTGGAAGCCATGGGAGTTCTTCTCTTGGAATGTTGTTGTTAGATTGTCTCCTTGGTGTTAGAGAGAGATGTTATTTTTTGGACTGTCATTTCACCTCCATTCAAGCTTGCTATTGGACTGTCCTCTTGGCATTTGAGGCTGTTGTTTTTAGACTATCATTTCATCATCATTCAAGCTTGTTGTTGGACTGTCTTTTGGGCATTCTTGTTGCTATTTTGAGGACTATTTTGGTGGACATTCAAGTGACTGTTGGGGCTGCATTCTTGGCATTTGAAGCTGTTGTTTTTGAACTATGATTTGGGCATTCTTGTTGTTGTTTTGAGGACTATTTTGGTGGACATTCAAGTGATTGTTGGGGTTGTATTCTTGACATTTGAAGCTGTTGTTTTTGAACTATGATTTGGGCATTCTTGTTGCTATTTTGAGGACTGTTTTGGTGGACATTCAAGTGACTGTTGGGGCTGCATTCTTGGCATTTGAAGCTGTTGTTTTTGAACTGTGATTTGGGCATTCTTGTTGTTGTTTTGAGACTGTTTTGGTGGACATTCAAGTGACTGTTGGGGCTGCATTCTTGGCATTTGAAGCTGCTATTTTTGAACTGTGATTTGGGCATTCTTGTTGCTATTTTGAGGACTGTTTTGGTGGACATTCAAGTGACCGTTGGGGCTGCATTCTTGTATTTGAAGACTGTTGTTTCTAAACTGTGAGTTGGGCATTCTTGTTGTTGTTTTGAAGACTATTTTGTGGACATTCAAATTAATATTTGGGGCTGTCTTTTCTTACTTGCAAAGGTGTTGTCATTGCTATGGCAAGGTAAGAGCTTGTTCATCTTTATACTGTCTTGTTTTCTTGCATGTTATTATGGAATGTAAATGTGTGTCTCTTCTCCATTTGTCTAGTTGGGTAGACTGCCTAGGGATGGTGTAGGAGAAGGCTATGGGGAATCATTATGGGGGCATAAGGGAATGCCATGGGCATCAGAGTTTTGTGGAGGGAGTTTTGGGTTTGGGATCCACCATGGAAAAGAAATAGCTTGCATTTCTTACTTGGGGGGGGCATAAGGGAAAATTTTTGGGGGGGCATAAGGAGGGGTTGGGAGGCATAAGGTTTACGGGATATGATATGTTATATTGGCGGTATGATTATAGGTGGATGTCCAATTCCCAATTGGGAGGCATAAGAAGCTTCCCCCATAGTCCTTGCTCCTTTGGCTTGATTAAATAGAGCCTATGTGTAAAACAACAGTCGTCTTTGGCCCCAAAATTAATTGGTAATATTCAGATACTCTGATCATCCCATTTGTGGTTTGATTGTGAAATATAGTGGAAATATGTATGTGTGTCTTGGCTGTTTTGTTGTTAAAAATTTTGTGTGTGTTGTGGAAGCCTATGGATGTTGCCATGCGTTGAACCCCATCTTTCATTGTGTTGTGGTTGGGGCTCGGGGCCAATGACGAGAGAGGCTTCATCTCTTCATTGGATATCTTGGTTGGGCGAGAGCGTTGCCTTTCCCCCTCTCTTCTTGCTATGATCAATCGAAGGAAACATCTAAAGCATGTTGTTGTTTTGGAATCAGTCATGGTGCAGAGTTAACATCCATCATTGTTAGTTTACTTCTTGTTGTAATTTCCTTTACCCACTCTTTTGGATGGACTGTAACTTTCATTATATTGTAAAGATGTTGTATTGACCATGCAAGATGTATTTTGATTTGAGAAAGGGAAACAATCTTGTCTTCTTGCTGTTGAGAGAACTGTTATGGTATTGTATTTGTGCATTCATGGCATAATGAAAAAAGAGATATGTTTCTACCTCCATTGGATTGCATTTGTCCAAGTTGATTGCTCAATTGTAATGTAACTTCATGCTTGAAAGAATGTAAAGGGATTGAGTTGTGTTTTGTATATTACATTTGAAATGATTAAAAGAATTACTTTGTTGCATCCATTGGTATGAGTTGGTGTAAGTAAGAATCATTCAAATGCATGTAATTCTCTGTTTTGGAATGTTGGAAGCAAATCTTGCATAAGGGAATTATGTTATTCTTGTTACTTGTCTTGTTGGGAAATGTTCAATCTATAAAGAATAAGGACTTTGTTTAGATCTTGTTATCAATCGTTGAAGAAAGAAGTTTGTTTTAAGCTAGCATGAAATGAATTTAAATGATGTTCTTACATACTTAAGAGTTGTTGTTTCAGTCAGTTAGAATGTAGTAATATGATCTTCCCTTACTTCACTTTGCATGTATGCTTAATCAACCAACGAATGAACCAAACAACCCCTCAAATCGTTAAGTAATGAATGAAGTGGGAATGAGGCTTTGAACCAAATAAGCCTTTGCACAACAAAAAAGACCCAAGATAGACCTGCACACTCAAGGAATTTACCTTAGAAGCTTTCAATCAAACAAATTTAACAAAAGGATTCACTCAGAAATCATCGAGGTCTTGCACCTGTAGGAGCTTGCGAGGATGTTTTGCAAAAATTACTATCTAAACCTCATCAAATCCTAAGTTTTATGATTTTTGTGCAAATTAGACATCATCACCTTTCCAAAAAGTCCAATTTTATCAAAAACTAAGTTCCCAGTCAAAAGTTATAGCATTTTGAAGTTCTTGTTGCAGGTAGTTCTAGAAGATGCTACGGGCTGTTGTTGTAGGTGCATAGCCAGAGTTGCTACGTGGAAGCTATAGGTGCACAACAGCATTTCTGAGGCATGCCCGGAGCTACATGGGTGGATGTATGTGCACAACTTGAGTTGCTACGGGCAGGCCAAGTGATTGTTGGAGTTGCTGCGGGTGGGTGTGGTAGGTGACAACCGAGTTTCTATTGGCAGACTTACGGTTGCGATGTTGCTCGTGACGGGCTGCTATAGGCATACAACCAGTTGCTACGGGCATTTGTAGGCTTACATCTAGTTACTATTGGCTCTTTATAGGAGTACAAACCGGTTGTTACGGGCTGCTTATAGGAGGACAACTAGTTGCTTTATGGGTTCTTTGTAGGAGCACACCAGGAGTTCTACTGCTAGGCTAGGGCCTACTACTTCAAAAGCTTATGGCACCTTGTATTTTGTACATGGAGACATCAGAAACATCAGTTTGCACAAGAGACAAGATTCACCAAAGTAAATAAGTATATTAGATCTTAATGAACATATAAAACTAAATGTATGCAAAATCATAACTTTGATCTCCTCTTGTGGTAGACTCAAACGTGCGTGTGTCTTAGACTATGCTTGTGATAGTTTTAAAAAAAAAACAAAAAAAAAAATTACTCCTCTTTTAGCTAACTGAACCTAGGTTGTTCATGGGTCTCAAGTGGGTTGTTTAAGTTGGCGTTACATTTTGGTATCAGAGTGATGGTTCAAAATCTTGGGCCATTGGGCACACTAGAAAACTTGAGACATGAATTGTAAACCTAACACACTTTTGAATCTAAGAAAACAAACTTGTTTGAAAATTGAAGAAGAAATAAGTATGAAGAAATATTACATTACTCTATTCATTTGAACTGCCAGAATTAAAATGATAATAAAATAATAATAAGTTGTTTGAGTTGTTGTGCTTGCTTAGTGACATTTTGTCTAAACCCGGGGTAACTAAGAATGTCAGATTAAATTGATTTTGTGAACTTCTAGTATAATGGAAACTTGGTTCCCCTTTGAAAATGTGTTGTTTTACAAGTCCTAAAACTTGATTTAATTGTATGATGCATTAAGCCCTTTGTTGAGACCCTTCCTTATTAGAGTTGTTGGAATGATGAGTTGTATGATGTGATCCTTGTGATTGGACAGTAGTGGTTGTGTTCTGGGTTAGGAAGAGCTAATTAGAAGTTGTTTAGAGCTTCCTTCCTTTGAGGGTTAGGAAAGAGGGTCTAGTTGTCAGTTTTCCATGTTGTTACCCGTATGAGAGAGTGGACACTAAGTTTGGGTGTCATTTAGGACCCAATCATGTGTATGTGTTCTTGGAACTAACCTCAAGGCAGAGTACCCCTATTGGTGGCCATGAAAGGCTGGAGTGAATGTGGTGTTAAATTTTGTGTTTTACATTCGTAATCTTGTGTATTTTATCAAGGACCAACATCTTATTTTATGATTGGATTGAAGAAGCTCTGAGGATCTTTTATTTATTTATAATTCTTGCAAGAATTTTCAAACTTTGCAATGCGGCTACTTAGCCACTTTTATTGATTGTCGATATTTCTTGGACTTTATTTGATTGATGACTCGGAGCTCATGATGTTGTTGGCTACTTGGCTAAACGTTATGTGATTCTCACTTACATGTTGTTGAGCTGGCCCTATGTTGTTTGTCTCATAATATTTTTTCGTGTGGGGTACACCCTAGGTGTCTTGAATGTCCTTTTAGGTGCTTAAAGTCATGCCTTGGTTATGGATGCATGGAACCTTGAGTGTGTCTAAGGTCTTAGAGTGACCCTTTTTGTTGCTTGACCTTGCTAGAAAGAAAGTTTGTTGTGTAGTGTGGTCTAGAGGGTAGTCTGACAGTGGTAGTGGTGATTCTATTTCAATCTGGTAAGAGCTTGACCCTCGTCGGAGTAGAAGTGTTTATTTATGGGCTTTTAGATTTTGTTAGGATTGGATTACCTTTGGTTAACTGTAAATTTTATTGGAAAAGTGTTTGTTTTGATAGTGACTTTTCATCAATGGCATGTTAAATTGTATCTTGGGTTCCTAGTTGCATCATAGAAAGTTTTGACTCGTGGAATGTATGCATCTTGGTAATTATGGAAAGATTTAAGCCCTTTCAGGCAGTGTGTTTATTTAAGTGTACTTGTTTTACTCTCTTGACTTATGAATAAGTCTACCCTTACCTTAAATTTCCTTTACTATGAATAACATTCTATGACCTATTAATCTTTGGGTTACTTGGAAACACTTATGGATGTTTTGGGTCTTTTGGACCCTTCTCTTAGAGATGTTAGTTTGGTAGATCTTAATAGTTAATCTCGATGGTGCTTATATTGTACTTCCTCTTTTAAAAACTATAACTCTTGGCTGTAAAGTCCATGATTTGGTAAATTATTTGGTTTCCCCATTGCATTTGATGCTTTCTAGTGTGGATGTGGTGTCCTTAGAGTAAAGTTGCATTGTCATTTGGTTGCTTGGTTGGTGGTATCTTGTGGGGACGTGAGAATTGATTGGAAAACCTTCTTTGGTTATTAGGGGAATAAAATGTTACCACCCTAAACAACAATTGTTTTTTGTTAAACCTTAATAGATTCGTAAAAGTAATATTATACCTCTTTAATGAGCCTTCCTTGAAAATTTCTTGTGAGACTTGTGGAGACCCACTAATAATGTTTAATGATGCTTGAAATTATTCGTTAATTTTTGAAATCTTGGTGTGATTCATGTTGCTCCATTGTTTCCTAGTTCTTACAAAAATTAATGATGTGATGTCATTGATTTAATGTCTCTTGTTCTGTAGAATTAAAATCATGGTGTGTTGATTTATACCTCTTTCCAATTAAAAAAAGTAATTATGTGATATGTTTGAACCTTCCTTCTCATTAAAATTTGATTGATAAGACGACTCAACCGAAATGCCTTAAAACTATAATCAAGGATATTTGACTTTCGAACTTAACAAATAAACTGGAGCATAGAAAAAGGGAAGTGATCCTTGTTATACCCTTGGTAGATTAATAGAAGAAATATAAAAAAAAACATGTAGAAGAATAGAAGGAAATCTTGTCCATCCACCTTCCTTGTAAGTAAACTAAATGCTCTCTACCTATACAGAATGGTGAGACATCATGCCCACCTTAGTGGTGCTCTTTATAATGTAAACTGATGATGTCATAATAGAAGGAAGTTTGTAACTAAGGAAGCATGAAAGGAATGTTATTAACAAGAAAAGCTATAAATTTTGACTTAATAAGTAAGATTTATGTGTATTGAGTGCAATGTGTAGTTGAACTTGTAGTTTTATCGCCTACCTAAAATTGTGAAACCTCGGTGGATAGTAATGTGTTCTAGTTACTTATTACTTCTTGTCCATGGATGTATGTGCCTTTCTTGTGGGAGTTTTGGGTCATCACACCCTTATTGTCCCATAGCTCGATGGATGTGAGTTGTGGTCTTTTTGGATTGAGACTTATTTGTTTTTGAGAAGCAACCACCGTGTGTGTTGTCTTGTCCTTGGAGACCTAAGTTATTGTAATTTTAAGGAAACATATGTTAAGGATAAAAGATAACTTCAGGAAGTCTTATTTTCTTCATATTTTCTTGGGTCACCTTGTTGTTGTAGCCCTTCTTCCCATTAGGATGGAAAGTGCAAGATGATGTTATTCACCCTTGGATTTGATTGGACCCCGTGTTACTTGCTCTTCTCCCTAGCAACCTTGAATGGTCCTTGGTGTTCCTTGTGCTCTCTTTATGACTATTCCGAGCTTGAGTAGGAAATAAGATAAATAATCCCCATTGTGCTTTAATGTATGGTGCTTGAATTGTTATGTTAGTCGCTAGGAAGATATAAATACACACACACACACACACACACACACACACACACACACACACACACACATATTTCTTTTGCTATATGGTTGACTTCTTTAGATTTGGTTGGTATGGTGTGTTCGATTTTTAAAACAAAAGTGTAAAAATCAGACTATAGGAAAACCTTGTGGTCTTGACTTCGCTTGCATTACCATGAAAAGTAATTGTGCCCTCTCGAGTTATAGAAGTGCTTTCCTTGAATAGTTCCTTGATTGTAAATGTTTTGTTGATTTAGGTGTCCTTGTTGATTAACCTCATCTTGTGTGATCTCAATTTGTGGGACCTTGTGTAGACTTGTTTCTCATGCAAAATTGGTCATAGTTGATTTTGCTAGCCTTGTATGGACAACGAACCTTGAAATCATGGCTTAAACATGTAGAAACCTTAACTTTTATTAATGTGGTATGTGTATCAGTGGGAAACTGTGTGGTCATCTCAAGTTTATGGAAATTTTCCTATAATTCCCTTCCTTGGTGGTTACTCTTGATGATATTTTGGGAACTCTTCTTGTTATATTGTTATGTGTTGTATCTTGTTTGATAGCGTAAAGTTACTCCTTAGATTCTTATGTTCATAGCCTTGCATGCTGAAAGTTTAGAACTCATCCCTTGCAATCTCCCTTCTTCTGTTGAATTATATTGGACCAAACTGGAGTTCTGTAGACCCACACTTGTTGAAGCAAAGAAATTCCAAAAAGAGCATGATCCTTTCTCTATTGCATTGTTTCCACATCTGTTCTAGTGACTTCTAGGAGGAATTCGAGTCTAAGGGGAGGGGGATGTAGTGCCCACTTCCCTTCGACACTAATTTTTTTCTGATCGTCAGACTATGGATTATGTATTAGACACTATTTTGGCTTGATTTAGTATGATGTTGGATTATGGACTTCATTACTGACTGGACTTATACAGGATGCATGATGATTATTATAAACATTATATATATAGATGTTGATGCTTTATTTGACGTAGTTATATCATTGATGCTATCCGGATATGTGATGTTTAATCATTTGATTATATATAGAAAATGAAAATTTTAAATGATGATAGAATGGTTGATTTAATTTATAAAATGATATAGTCGCTATTTCGATGTTGTGTTATGCAGTTATACTTACGATGCTTAGATTTATATTATATTATTTTTGAGCATTCTGATATGGCCACGAGGCCGAAGGAGGTATTTGTATTTTGCAGGCTATTTTATATCACAGCAGACATCGGGGGGATTGGAGACTAACCACAACGGAATTTTTATCTTTATATTGTTGTTTTCTTGCATGTTATTATGGAATGTAAATCTATTTCTCTTCTCCATTTATTTGGTTGGGTAGACTACCTAGAGATGGTGTAGGAGAAGGCTATGGGGAATCATTATGGGGGGCATAAGGGAATGCCATGGGCATCAGATTTTTGTGGAGGGAGTTTTGGGTTTGGGATCCACCATGGAAAAGAAATAGCTTGCATTTCTTACTTGTGGGGGCATAAGGGAAAAATTTTGGGGGCATAAGGAGGGGTTGGGAGGCATAAGGTTTACAGGATATGATATGTTATATTGGTGGTATGATTATAGGTGGATGCCCAATTCCCAATTGGGAGGCATAAGAAGCTTCCCCCATAGTCCTTGCTCCTTTGGCTTGATTAAATAGAGCCTATGTGTTGTTTGATTGTGAAATACAGTGGAAATCTGTATGTGTGTCTTGGTTGTTTTGTTGTTAAAAATCTACTGTGTGTGTTGTGGAAGCCTGTGGATGTTGCCATGTGTTGAACCCCATCTTTCATTGTGTTGTGGTTGGGGCTCGTGTAACACCGCAAAAAAAAATAGACGGCGCCACACTCACGACAACGGCGACGCCGCGCCTCAATCAAACAATCCGTCTCAAAAGCGTGACAAATTTTTTTTTTTTCTTTTCTTGCAAGGTAGAGGTTCTTGTTTGGTTTATTTTACCTACAAGTTTTGAGACTGTTTGATTCTTGGGAAGCTGATAACTTCAACATTTACTTAGTATTCCGTCACTTGTAAAACTTAGAACTACATGATTTTCGCAATTCCACCGCCTTGAGATTTACTTCAAAATTTGTTGTATTCGTTTCTAACCTTAGCGGATAAAATTCGAGTTTCAAGAATGGTGATACCAGACTGCATAGGGGTAGTTGACCGCTGACCCCGTTTTCACTTTATGATCCAATTTATATGAGGATGAAGGTGGCCAGGTAAAGTATGTATTATAATTTTATTGATGTTTTTTTTTTTGATATATCTTAATATATATATATATATATATTTGCAGAGGTATATTATCAGGATAACACATAAATCACTATTTTGTTGACACTTAGAAAACTCTCAGGATAGGTTCTTAGATATCCCTAAAAAGGGATTAGATATTTTTAATTAAATGGTATATATATATAAGGACATATTATCAATGATTATACTCAAATAAATCTATATGCCTATATATACATTGAAATTTGAAGTAAAAGGAATAATAGTCAATGGGGCCAGCATTTTAAATATGTATCTTTGTCAAAATTTACACATAAATGACACTACACGTTTAACAAAATTTGAATTTTTGATATAAGGGAGCGAGGGTCAAATCGGGGGAAGAATTTCAAACTATGCTTTTAATATTATGCTTGGGCGGTGGAGTAGTTCGTCGACCTCCTTGACAACCATTAATACATTCACACCTTTGACCTACCTGTACGCCTCCCTTTACCTGACCATACGAAACAAAAACGCGTTATTTTGCACATGGTGCTTTGCACATGACCTCCGGGCCGCGTGAAGGAGAAGTGGAGGTTAAAAAAGAGGGTCTCGGGCGCGTGAAAGGAGGAGGCGTGGGTTATCTTGCTGTCCAGGCGCGTGAAAGGAGGAGGCGTGGGTTAGACATAGGTGAAAACAGTGGTTTCTCTCCTTCCATGGCCGCGCCACATCCACGATCCCCCTTCCTTTTTTTTTTTAAAGCGGTGAACCCATTAACAAGGCGCAGGTACAGGCGCCTAACTCAATTTGGCTCTCCTCAGGCCACGCATGATACATGAGGCAAAGGACAAAGGTAATGGCGCGCTTGATCCCAGAGGAGGCGCTCCAAGTGGAGGTTCTCCAACTATGTTGTTATCTGTCTGATGATCGAATGCATTCTCAAACCCAGGATTCCTTCAAGATATTTTTATCAAAATCGAATATGAGATAACATAGGCAAGAGAAAAAGGAGATCTCATAGGAGTAGATCTGTTTCATATTAGAACATTCATGAGGTCCAATTTGTTTTGTGATAAGAGGGACGCCTCAAGCATGGAGGTGGGACAGTTTCAAACCAGAAACAAAAATCAGAAGCACGGTCTCCCTACACTAGGATCACGAGATAAAAATTGCTCTTCGCTGTTTTGTTTTATAAGAATGCATGAATTCGGATGCATATCAATACCGTTTGCTCTGCATAGGAGGCCAGTGCAACCGTAGATTTGATTTGCAGGCCTTACGACCATACCATAGGTTTGTTCTGAATATATATATAATTATTAGTGCACTTTGTTAATATATGTAAGTTTATAATCCGTATATCGGTATGTTACAAATTACTAACCATGATTCCATTAAAATTTATTTCGAGCTAACTTCAATGGGCATTGCATGGATCTTTTAAGCAAGTTGATTTCATTTCCTTGTCTATTTTGCAACACTATTAAATAGACGACCACAAACCATCTTTGCAAGCACTGCAATGACGGTTTGAATATTAGGTCATGCTGACCATTTTGCCATTTCAATGACAATATAAAATATATCATGGTATAAATAATATATACATAAAATATAACTAAAGTGGTATAAAAATTTATCTATACATCAATTATACAATATAGATGTTTTTAGGAAGTAAATATAAGATTTATTGAGGATTAAATAAAACGATCTTAGGAAGCAAAAGACATGTAAATGAGATGAGGTAAGTTTAAGCTTTTGATGCATATAATTAAGAATAAGTTATTAAAATGAAAGGTATTTTTGTAAAACTTTCCAACACCCTTCAAGAGGGTTCCAAAATTACTTTCAATGAGGTTTATAGCAAGTACTACTATCATGTAAACAAGATTATCATTCTCAAGGGAGGTTCCAAATCAAGAAAGAAAGAGAATAGATAAAATGTCATCCTTTCAACCTTTAATTCCATCTATATTACATGCTTAATATAGGAGTTCAAAAGTACAACTTTCATTCAACATTTGTTACAACACTTTCCAATAAATCTTAGAGCAAGAAATACTATCATTCCAATGCAACTTTCCTTAAAATCTTTTACAACACATTCTACTTTATGTGGAACAAATTTGCAATTATGTATACTAAAGAAAACAAGGCAACATTACATTTTTCCTCCACTCAAGGTGGGTAAATACATGATGTCTTCACATTGTCACCAACAAGGTTCATGTGTCCCAAAGAGTTCTTCTTCCATGCTCCAAGTTCCATGAAGTTCAATCACAACCAAAATAGGGGGAGAGGCAACACTCTCCTCCCAACCAAATCTCAATGGAGAAGAGAAGCAATCTCCTCCATTGACCCCCGAGCCCCAAACACAACACAATGAAAGGGTGGTCTCCAACTCAAGGCAACAATACATGCTTCCACAATACAAGTTCTTCACAACATTCAAGCTAAAAATAGAAGAACAAAGAGACACACAATAAAATCAAACATTACACAACAAGGCTTGCATCCAAGCCATCAAGAGAAGGAACTATGGGAATTTTTTCCTTATGCCTCCCAAATGAGATGAGATGCCCATCCAAAACCCTCCACAATATAACACAAGCCCCTATGACTCTTATGCCTCCCTCAAGTACCCCTTTTTCCTCCCATACTCTTATGCCTCCCTCCTCTTATGGCTCCCTCAAAGACAAGGTAGAATGTAAACATTCCTACCCAAGATGGGCATCCCTCTCAAACTCCCTCCACAATATCCTAATCTACTCTTTTTCCTCCCTCATGTGTATTCCCATAGACCTCTCCTATACTACACAAAAAGCATTCAATCCATCTTTCACAATACACCAAAGTAAACATGCATTTTTTTTTTTTTTTCACAATTTTAGCATAGAAGCAATAATAATATGAAAGCAAAAACAAAGGAGAGGGTTCCCTACCTCTCCATTGGAGAAGCCTAAACCAAGAACTTGTCCAAGCTCCTTCCCAAATCAATCCAAGCATGCAAGTCCAAAAACTCTCTTTATCTCTTTCTCCCAATTCTTCTCTCTCAAAATAACAAAGGAGAACTCTTCAACAACACAAAAACAAAGCTCCAACCCCCTCCACAAGAGAGGAAGTTTCAATAAATAGATCAAAGGTAAGGGTGAGGGTGATGTGGCTCCATGTAGGATGCCACATCACACATCCTCAAACCATCTCCCAAGGTCAACTCAAATCCCAAAACACCATAAATGGGTGGTTGGGTTGAATGACAACCCTCTTCCACATTCAACCATTTCCCATGTGCCTTAAGGCACAATTAAATGCAAAATGAAGAAAAATGCACTCCAAAGTCATATTTCCCTTCCCAAAACAATAAATAACCCCCTTTTTGGATTCCCAACCCATAGATATGGTTGGTAAGGGGTTTTGGGAAGTGTGGGACAAGTTTAACTTGTCCCACAAGTCCCCTAAAATTGCCCTCAATCTCAAATTCGAGATTCTAAGAGCATGGAGTGGTCAACACTCAAAACCAAGCATTCAATACAAGAGGACACACAAGGCTCAAGGAGCCAACAATAAAATTTATTACACCCACTTGACATTCCCCAAAGCTTACAAACTAAAACAAGGTATTACATTAATCTAAACACACTTAACAAAAGTAATTAACAAAAGGACTTCACAAAAGAAAACACCTACTAAATCAAGTAAAACAAGTAATAAAATTCTTACCCCCTTGGTCACATAGGAAAATTTCCCCCTCATGGAAATTTTCTCAACACATACAAGAACAAAGTTAACACAATACAATTTACAAGTTGCCTTGACGACCAAATGTTGTAACCACCCGACATTCTGTTGTGTTTGGTCCCCAATCCCCCTCATGGTTGTGATCATGCTGTGTTTCCTGCAAAATGCAAAATACCCTCTTCGGCCTTGCGGCCATGTCAAAATATCCAAAATAATCATATGCATGAAATTTATTAACATCTATACGTAATTCAAGCAATCATTATTTCTAGGTCTAATTCACAACTTAATTATGCATTTCATCATTATCCAAAATCATAGTAATGTAAATTCAACAACTACATTCTATTCAACATGGCGAATAAATCCAATGTTAGAACACATGCAACACATCCATATAAAAATAATATCAGTATCCAATAGTCTGTCCATGAGTCAGTGTAGATCATACTGAAAACAAAATCCAACCATAATCCAAATGTATCTAGTCACAAAACATCATGCTAATCAACATAAATATAAGCCATGTCCATATCTAAAGTCTGCATAACTCAAAATGATAATCCACTAAGTGTCGTAGGGAAGTGGGCATTACATCCCCCTCCTTAGACTAGACTTCCTCTGAAGTCACTTTGAAATAAGTGTGGAAAATGAGCTCACAATGATGTAGCATCCTCCCAAGTAGCGAGAAGTCTCATTGTATCCGTCCGTTGGACTCGAACACGATCAATCTCTCTGCGCGAAGGCCCGGGGTCCTGCGATCTAAAATGTGCACGGGCTCCACCATCACACCCACGATCCCTGCACTCCTGCAATGCGGTCAATCTAGCACATGAGAAGGATCGAAACATATCTCCTAAGCAAAGAAATGTGAAATACATCATGGACGCGCGATAAGCTAGGTGGCAGTGCTAGACGATAAGCTAAGGGGCCGAGGTGCTCCAAGATCTCAAAGGGGCCCACAAACCTAGGAGCAAGCTTAGAACCTTTTCCATAACGGATAGGGATCTTATGTGTCCGACACGAAGGAACACCTTCGTGCCTACCTGTGTGATCTCATCTATGTTGAGTGCATAATTCTTTGTCATCTGTGCCTCCCTGCATCTCTGCTGATCAAGGTAACTTTGCTGCTCCATATCCTGTAATAATGCTGGCCCAAGAGAAACCCTGTCCTCAATCTGTCCCACCTAAGAGGTGTCCTGCACTCTCTACCATATAATGCACGAAAAGGAGCCATGCCTATAGAACTCTGGAAAGCTATTATTATAAGCAAACTCTACCAAATACGAGATACTCCTCCCATCTCAGTGATGATCCATCACGTACATCCGAGCATGTCCTCCGAATCGATTCACCCTCTCTGCATCTCGTCCATCTGTCTCGGGGTGATAAGGCTGTGCTGAAATTAATCCTCGTCCAGGGCATACTGCGTGGCGGTCGAAATGGGAGGTGTACAAAGGGTCGTGATCATGCAAATGATCTTCCACGGAATCCCATGTAGTCGACAATCTCATCAAGATATACTCGTCACGCACTGCTGTATAGGTAGTCTTCACTGGAGAAAAGTGAGCTACCTTCACAATTTATCCACCGTGACCATGATGGCATCGTGGTGGTATCTCGGCGTGCAACCCAACAATGAAATCCATAGAAATGGTGTCCCACTTCCACTCCGGTATGGCGTGCGGATAGAGAAGGCCGCCGGATGCGATGCTCGGCCTTCACCCTCCGGCACTCTAAGCGGCGGGATACAAATGAAGCTATGTCTCTCTCGAAGTCCTCTCCAAAAGTACAGTGTCTCAAGGTGGCGTGCATCTTCTTCACCCCGGGATGGGTGAATACGGTGCACGATGAGCCTCTGTCAAAATGTCATGTCTCAAGCCTCCATCTCTGGGAACATATATCCGACCTCGTATGCGAGGAGACCATCTCGCCTCTAATGAAAATCCACCAAACCTCCCCTCGAGGTCTGCGAGACTCGATCTCTGCTCTTTCTTTGCGCAAGGTAGAAACTATCACGAGGAAGGCTGCTGCAAGATCCTACTCCTCAAATCCGTGCTCACTGAGGTGGCCATAGCCACATGTCTCCGTCTACTCAAGGCATCTGCCACCACATTCTCCTTCCCTTTCACATGCTCGATCTCCATGTCATACTCACAAAGTAACTCCATCCACCGCTGACGAGCGTTGAGATTGGGCTGCGTGAAGAGGTGGCGAAGACTCAAGTGATCTGTCCTCAGTGTAAATCTCCGGCCAAGAAGAAAATGTCTCCACCGTACTTAAGGCATGTGTACTACTCGCTGCAAGCTCAAGGTCATGAGTTGGATAATTGAGCTCATAATATTTGAGTTTGCGAGACTCAAAGGCGACTACTCTACCCTCCTGCATTAGCACTCCTCCAATTCCTGCCAAGGAAGCATCTATGCATACGAAAAACTCTCCATGAGGATCCGGCACTGCAAGGATAGGTGCTCTCGTAAGGCACTCCTTCAGTGTACTGAAGGCCTACTCACATTTATCTGTCCATACAAACTTCTTCCCTTTCCATTTGAAGAGAAGTGATGGGATGCGCAATCCGAGAGAAGTCTGAACAAACTTCTGTAGTATCCTGCTAGTCCCATGAAACTACGCACCTCGGTCACACTAGTGGGCTCTTTGGCCAATCCATGATGGCTCGAATCTTGGAAGGATCATTGCGATACCTTCCCGGAACTAACGTGGCCCAAATATGCACCTCATACGAAAGAACGCACACTTCTCCAAGTTCCCGTAAAAGCGCCGCTCGCGAAGACGAAGAACTTGGCGAAGGTGCTCTCGTGCTCCTCACGTGTGCGTGAGTAAATCGAATGTCATCGAGGAAGATGAGCATGAAGCGATCAAGGAAGGTCCTGAATACACCATTCATCAAACTCATAAACACTGCGGGGGCATTCGTCAAGCCGAAAGGTACTATTGTGAACTCGTAGTGGCCATATCTCATGTGGAAAGTGTCTTGTGAATATCTAACTCTCGTAATTCGAGCTAATGGTATCGACTTAAGATCTATCTTGGAGAAAAGGTAGCCCCTTCATCTGATCAAACAAATCGTCAATGCGTGGAAGGGGGTAACGATTCTTAATCGTTACTTTATTCAGCTGACGGTAGTCAATGCACAACCGAAGAGATCCATCCTTCTTCTTTACGAAGATAACTGGTGCACCCCAAGGGGATACGCTAGGACGAATTAGGCCTTTCTCCAGAAGGCCCTCCAGCTGCAACTTGAGTTCACATAACTCAGGGGTAGTCATCCGATAGGGTGCTCGTGAGATAGGCTCTGCACCTGGAACTAGATCTATATGGAAGTCGATCTCACGTGGGGGAGGTAATCCTGGTAGCTCCCCTGGAAACACATCGGTGAACTCGGATAAGATGGGATGATCATCGAGGGAAGGTCCCCCGACTCATCCTCTGATCTGTCACTAACTGTAACAGCATACAACTGGCAACCCCGTCGCATACACCGCTTAAGCTGCATAGCGGAGATGGTACGAATAGAAACGGGTCTCCTAACTCCTGATATCACTGACTCTACCCCAAGATCATCTATGCAAGCAATAGTCTTGTGGTAACAATCCACTCTAGCTCTGTGAGCGGACAACCAATCCATGCCTAAAATGATGCCATAAGATCCTAATGGAAGGATCCGAAGATCAGAAGTAGTGGTGAAGGGTCCCAAATCCACTACACACTCCTTGACTAAGGAGTCTACAGAAATCTTGGCTCCGAAGCCATCTCTACGTCCCAACTACGGCCCTGCCTAACTGCCACCAGCCTACAACGCTCTACCAAAGATGGTGCAATGAAAGAATCAGAAGAACCAGAATCAAATAATATAGAGGTGGAAATACCACCAATACTACCTGTCATCTCAATCGGTACTCGATGCTCGGCTGGCGGTTCTCGACACTGCGTAGATCCGATGACTCCGTGCCATATCCCCAACAAGTAGGCTCTAAGCTCGTGTCTTACCCTTGGTAGGGTTAAGTGGGAAATCTCTCCAAATATGCCCAATGACTCATGACCATATGCACCGCCTTTGATCCTCTCCAGTGGGAAGCGGCTCCAGCTGGTACTCTAGATGACTGAGATGCCGATCTTGACGATCCGGCTATGGACTGCTGAGGTCTCTGCTGACGAGCTCCAACGGCCTGAGCTCTCGGTGCACCCTGTGTCTGATGGGACCCCACAGGAGGAGGCCCCATACTACGCCCCTCTCGTGCATCGAATCTCGAGGAGGTCGGTAAGGTGGGCGGGTCTGCTGCTGCTGCTGCTTGCTGTGGTGGCCTAAATGAAGCCTGCCCTGAACTCTGTCCACCCCGTGGAGGAGGCGACCCCTTTGACCTACTATCCGCATCTGCTGGATACGGCTCGAACTCTATCTACGGCTCTTTGTGTCTTCCCCGTGTCTCCTCTCGTGATATAGGCCTTCTCCATGGCCTCTGTGCTAACGTCTTAGTGAATGCATACTACGCCAGCTAAATCCAAGTTCAGGCCCCGGATGAACCTGTGAATCCGTACCTGCTCATCCTGCATATAATCGACATACTGAAGTAGGTCCAGAAATCGACTCTCATACTGCACTCACATGTCGCCGATCCCTGACGGAGGTCATGAAACTCATCTATCCGCTGCTGAATAAACCTCCTAGGTAAATACCTGCTCCTGAACCGCTCCTCAAACAGCTCCCAGGTAATCGTCTCTGAGTCGACATGGAGCTTCTGCTCCTCGGTCCTCCACCAGACTCCTGCTCCATCCTTCAGAAGATGGATCGCAACACGAGATTTTGTGTTGCTACTACAGAGCGACGAGCTTGAAGCATCCGCTCAAGCTCACCAACCAGGCCTCTGCCTGGAAACCACCTATATCTCCTGAATACTGAGATGGTCGCAGCTTCAGGATCTCCCTGATATGGTCTGCAGCTGATGTATGACGAATCCTAGGTCTCTCTGTATGCTCCTCCCTCTGTCTAGGGCTCCGAGACCTGTCCCTATGTCCTGAAATCCTGTCCCCATGTCCTCTGTGGTGACTCTGCCCTAGCCGACTCTGCATGGAAATTCTCTGCTCTGTGCTCCTCGCTGTGTCGAGGGGATGCCTGGGCATCTACTGATGGCTCCAAACTATGTCCCTAGCAAGTCGTCCTCCCAAGGGCTCTCCGCGTATAGCGGCATTGACATCCTGAAGTGTCTGCAAAATCTGAGGCAGAAGGGCTGCTACGGCCTGCTCTGGCGGTGGTATGTCTAGGTCTATGTGAAGAGACCCCTCGCCCAATCCGCGCCTCCTGCACAGATCAAGGCGAGAGTTAGTTCATTGTCCCAGGTCTTGAGTCAATTTTCTAAATTTGTTGTTTGCAATAATTATCAACATTAGGGTTTTATAATTTTAAAAGAATCAGCTCTGAACTAGGTTAAAGGTTCCTGTTTCACGTTTTCAGCGTGTGCCCAAGGTCCCGACTTGAACCCCGGCTCGATACCAAAAATGTAACACCGCAAAAAAAAATAGACGGCGCCACACTCACGACACGGCAACGGCGACGCCGCGCCTCAATCAAACAATCTCGTCTCCAAAACGCGACAATTTTTTTTTTTTTTTCTTTTCTTTTTCGCAAGGTAGAGGTTCTTGTTTGGTTCATTTTACCTACAAGTTTTGAGACTTGTTTGATTCTTGGGAACCGATAACTTCAACATTTACTTAGTATTCCATTGCATGAAAACTTAGAACTACATGATTGTCGCAATTCCATCCGCCCGAGATTTACTTCAAAATTTGTTGTATTCGTTTCTAACCTTAGCGGATAAAAATTCGAGTTCAAGAATGGTGATACAGTTCGCATAGGGGTAGTTGACCGCTGACCCGTTTTCACTTTATGATCCAATTAATACGAGGATGAAGGTGGCCGGGTAAAGTATGTATTATAGTTTTATTGATGTTTTTTTTTTTGATAAATCTTATATATATATATATATATATATATATATATATATATATATATATATTACTGAGAGGTATATTATCGAGGATAACACATAAATCACTATTTTGTTGACACTTAGAAAACTCTCAGGATAGGTTTTTAGATATCCCTAAAAAGGGATTAGATATTTTTAATTAAATGGTATATATATAAGGACATATTATCAATGATTATACTCAAATAAATCTATATGCCTATATATACATTGAAATTTGAAGTAAAAGGAATAATAGTCAATGGGGCCGGCATTTTAAATATGTATGTTGTCAAAATTTACACTTAAATGACACTACATGTTTAACATAAATTTGAATTTTTGATATAAGGGAGCAAGGGTCAAATCGGGGGGGAAAAGAATTTCAAACTATGCTTTCAATATTATGCTTGGGCGGTGGAGTGGTTCGTCGACCTCCTTGACAACCATTAAAACATTCACACCTTTCAACCTACCTGTACGCCTCCCTTTACCAGCCGTCTGAAACAAGAAACGCGTTATTTTGCACATGGTGCACTGCACAGCCTCCCAGGCCGCGAGGAAGGAGAAGTGGAGGTTAAAAGAGGGTCTCAGGCGCGTGAAAGGAGGAGGCGTGGGTTATCTTACTTGTGCGAGGCACGTGAAAGGAGGAGGCATGGGTTAGACATAGGTGAAAACAGCTGGTTTTCTCTCCTTCCATGGCCGCGCCATATCCACAGTCCCCCTTCCTTTTTTTTTAAAACGGTGAACCCATTAACAAGGTGCAGTGCAGGCACCTAACTCAATTTGGCTCTCCTCGGGCCACGCATGATACATGAGGCAAAGGACAAAGGTAATGCGCGCGCACATCCAGCCCAGAGAGGAGCGCTCCAGGCGAAGAAGAGTTGTCCAACTATGTTGTTATCTACATGCTGATATCGAATGCATTCTCAAACCCAGGATTCCTTCAAGATATTTTTATCAAAATCGAATATGAGATAACATAGGCAAGAGAAAAGGAGATCTCATAGGAGTAGATCTGTTTCATATTAGAACATTCATGAGGTCCAATTTGTTTTGTGATAAGAGGGACGCCTCAAGCATGGAGGTGGGACAATTTCAAACCGAAACAAAATCAGAAGCACGGTCTCCCTACACTAGGATCACGAGATAAAAATTGCTCTTAGCTGTTTTGTTTTATAAGAATGCATGAATTCAGATGCATATCAGTGCCGTTTGCTCTGCATAGGAGGCAGTCTGCAACCGTAGATTTGATTTCGGTGCCTTACGACCATACCATAGGTTTGTTTACGAATATATATATAATTATTAGTGCACTTTGTTAATATATGTAAGTTTATAATCCGTATATCGGTATGTTACAAATTACTAACCATGATTCCATTAAAATTTATTTCGAGCTAACTTCAATGGGCATTGCATGGATCTTTTAAGCAAGTTGATTTCATTTCCTTGTCTATTGCAACACTATTAAATAGACGACCACAAACCATCTTTGCAAGCACTGCAACAGTTTGAATGTTAGCTGTGCAATCATTTTTGCCATTTCAACAACAATATAAAATATGTCATGATATAAATAATATATACATAAAATATAACTAAAGTGGTATAAAAATTTATCTATACATCAATTATACAATATAGATGTTTTAGGAAGCAAATATAAGATTTATACAAAGGATTAAATAAAACGTTCTTAGGAAGCAAAAAGACATGTAAATGAGATGAGGGAAAGTTTAAGCTTTTGATGTATATAATTAAGAATAAGTTATAATATTGAAAGGTTTTTTTGTAAAATTTTCCAACACCCTTCAAGAGGGTTCCAAAATTACTTTCAATGAGGTTTAAAGCAAGTACTACTATCATGTAAACAAGATTATCATTCTCAAGAAAGGTTCCAAATCAAGAAAGAAAGAGAATAGATAAATGTCATCCTTTCAACCTTTAATTCCATCTATATTACATGCTTATTATTGGAATTCAACAAGAAACAATTTTCATTCAATATTTGTTACAACACTTTCCAATAAATCTTAGAGCAAGAAATACTTTCATTCCAATGCAACTTTCCTTAAAATCTTTTACAACACATTCTACTTCATGTGGAACAAATTTGCAATTATGTATACTAAAGAAAACAAGGCAATATTACATTTTTTTCCTCCACTCAAGGTGGGTAAATACATGATGTCTTCACATTGTCACCAACAAGGTTCATGTGTCCCAAAGAGTTCTTCTTCCATGCTCCAAGTTCCATGAAGTTCAATCACAACCAAAATAGGGGGAGAGGCAACACTCTCCTCCCAACCAAATCTCAATGGAGAAGAGAAGCAATCTCCTCCATTGACCCCCGAGCCCCAAACACAACACAATGAAAGGGTGGTCTCCAACTCAAGGCAACAATACATGCTTCCACAATACAAGTTCTTCACAACATTCAAGCTAAAAATAGAAGAACAAAGAGACACACAATAAAATCAAACATTACACAACAAGGCTTGCATCCAAGCCAACAAGAGAAGGAACTATGGGAATGTTTTCCTTATGCCTCCCAAATGAGATGAGATGCCCATCCAAAACCCTCCACAATATAACACAAGCCCCTATGACTCTTATGCCTCCCTCAAGTACCCCTTTTTCCTCCCATACTCTTATGCCTCCCTCCTCTTATGGCTCCCTCAAAGACAAGGTAGAATGTAAACATTCCTACCCAAGATGGGCATCCCTCTCAAACTCCCTCCACAATATCCTAATCTACTCTTTTGCCTCCCTCATGTGTATTCCCATAGACCTCTCCTATACTACACAAAAGCATTCAATCCATCTTTCACAATACACCAAAGTAAACATGCATTTTTTTTTTTTTTTCACAATTTTAGCATAGAAGCAATAATAATATGAAAGCAAAAACAAAGGAGAGGGTTCCCTACCTCTCCATTGGAGAAGCCTAAACCAAGAACTTGTCCAAGCTCCTTCCCAAATCAATCCAAGCATGCAAGTCCAAAAACTCTCTTTATCTCTTTCTCCCAATTCTTCTCTCTCAAAAATAACAAAGGAGAACTCTTCAACAACACAAAAACAAAGCTCCAACCCCCTCCACAAGAGAGGAAGTTTCAATAAATAGATCAAAGGTAAGGGTGAGGGTGATGTGGCTCCATGTAGGATGCCACATCACACATCCTCAAACCATCTCCCAAGGTCAACTCAAATCCCAAAACACCATAAATGGGTGGTTGGGTTGAATGACAACCCTCTTCCACATTCAACCCTTTCCCATGTGCCTTAAGGCACAATTAAATGCAAAATGAGGAAAATGCACTCCAAAGTCATATTTCCCTTCCCAAAACAATAAATAACCCCCTTTTTGGATTCCCAACCCATAGATATGGTTGGTAAGGGGTTTTGGGAAGTGTGGGACAAGTTTAACTTGTCCCACAAGTCCCCTAAAATTGCCCTCAATCTCAAATTCGAGATTCTAAGAGCATGGAGTGGTCAACACTCAAAACCAAGCATTCAATACAAGAGGACACACAAGGCTCAAGGAGCCAACAATAAAATTTATTACACCCACTTGACTTTCCCCAAAGCTTACAAACTAAAACAAGGTATTACATTAATCTAAACACACTTAACAAAAGTAATTAACAAAAGGACTTCACAAAAGAAAACACCTACTAAATCAAGTAAAACAAGTAATAAAATTCTTACCCCCTTGGTCACATAGGAAAATTTCCCCCTCATGGAAATTTTCTCAACACATCAAGAACAAAGTTAACACAATACAATTTCTACAAGTTGCCTTGACGACCAAATGTTGTAACCACCCGACATTACATTGTGTTTGGTCCCCAATCCCCTCATGGTTGTGATCATCTTTGTGTTTCCGCAAAATGCAAAATACCCTCTTCGGCCTTGCGGCCATGTCAAAATATCCAAAATAATCATATGCATGAAATTTATTAACATCTATACGTAATTCAAGCAATCATTATTTCTAGGTCTAATTCACAACTTAATTATGCATTTCATCATTATCCAAAATCATAGTAATGTAAATTCAACAACTACATTCTATTCAACATGGCGAATAAATCCAATGTTAGAACACATGCAACACATCCATATAAAAATAATATCGTATCAATAGTGCCATGTCCATGAGTCGATTGTAGATCATCCGAAAACAAAATCCAACCATAATCCAAATGTATCTAGTCACAAAGCATCATGCTAATCAACATAAATATAAGCCATGTCCATATCTAAAGTCTCGCATAACTCAAAATGATAATCCACTAAGTGTCGTAGGAAGTGGGCATTACAGCTCGGGGGCCAATGACGAGAGAGGCTTCATCTCTTCATTGGATATCTTGGTTGGGCGGAGAGCATTGCCTTTCCCCCTCTCTTCTTGTTGTGATCAATCGAAGGAAACATCTAAAGCATGCTGCTGTTATTTTTGAATCAGTCATGGTGTAGAGTTAACATCCATCATTGTTAGTTTACTTCTTGCTATAATTTCCTTTACCCACTCTTTGTGGATGGACTGTAACTTTCATTATATTGTAAAGATGTTGTATTGACCATGCAAGATGTATTTTGATTTGAGAAAGGGAAACAATCTTGTCTTCTTGCTATTGAGAGAACTATTATGGTATTGTATTTGTGCATTCATGGCATAATGAAAAAGAGATATGTTGTTGCCTCCATTGGATTGCATTTGTCCAAGTTGATTGCTCAATCGTAATGTAACTTCATGCTTGAAAGAATGTAAAGGGATCGAGTTGTGTTTTGTATATTACATTTGAAATGATTAAAATAATTACTTTGTTGCATCCATTGGTATGAGTTGGTGTAAGTAAGAATCATTCAAATGCATGTAATTCTCTATTTTGGAATGTTGGAAGCAAATATTGCATAAGGGAATTATGTTATTCTTGTTACTTGTCTTGTTGGGAAACGTTCAATCTATAAAAATAAGGACTTCATTTAGATCTTGTTATCAATCGTTGAAGAAAGAAGTTTGTTTTAAGCTAGCATGAAATGAATTTAAATGATGTTCTTACATACTTAAGAGTTGTTGTTTCATTCAGTTAGAACGTAGTAATATGATCTTCCCTTACTTCACTTTGCATGTATGCTTAATCAACCAATGAATGAACCAAACAACCCCTCAAACCGTTAAGTAATGAATGAAGTGAACCAACTAAGCCTTGCAAGACCAAAACAGACCCAAGATAGACCTGCACACTCAAGGAATTTACCTTAGAAGCTTTCAATCAAACAAATTTAACAAAAGGATTCACTCAGAAAATTGCCAGTCTTGACTGTAGGAGCCTGTAGGACTATTTTGCAAAAATGACTATCTAAACCTCATCCAATCCTAATTTTTATGATTTTTGTGCAAATTAGACGTCGTCACCTTTCCAAAAAGTCTAATTTTATCAAAAACCGAGTTCCCAGTCAAAAGTTATAGCATTTTGAAGTTCTTGTTGCAGGTAGTTCTTGAAGATGCTACGGGCTATGAGATGCAAAAAGGAGTTGCTATGGGCAGGCCTAGAGTTCTATGGGCATTTGTAGGTGTAGCTAGAGTTCCTACGAGCATGCCTAGAGTTGCTGGTGGTTTTCGGTGCACAACCCGAGTTGTTACGGGAAGACCTAGAGTTGCTATGAGTGGTTGTAGAGTGCAGCCTGCGAGTTTCTATGGGAGCTTGCATAGTTGCTACGGGCTACTTTAGGTGTACAACACGGGCTCTTTGTAGGAGTACAACCGATTTCTTCTGGGTTGTTGTAGGCATACAACCAATTGCTACGGGATGTTGTAGGAGGATAGCTAGTTACTGAGTTGTTGTAGGAGCACAGCCAGAGTTGCTATGGGCTAGGGCCTACTACTTCAAAAGCTTATGACACCTTGTATTTTGTACATGGAGACATCAGAAACATCAGTTTGCACAAGAGACAAGATTCACCAAAGTAAATAAGTATATTAGATCTTAATGAACATATAAAACTAAATGTATGCAAAATCATAACTTTGATCTCCTCTTATGGTAGACTCAAACGTGCATGTGTCTTAGACTATGCTTGTGATAGTTTAAAAAAAAATTACTCCTCTTTCAGCTAACTGAACCTAGGTTGTTCATGGGTCTCAAGCGAGTTGTTTAAGTTGGCGTTACATGATAACTATGGTCATGTCTCAACATGCGTCATGTTGGTACCCAAATTGATTCTCCCTCAAAAGTTGAGCAAGCATCACAGGTTTGGTAGGAAGCTTAGAGACAAACAGAGCATGTAGTGTGTCATTTTGTAGCTGAGGATGAAATGCAACTTGCTCTTTGTCACTCAAATGTGGAGAAATGGGTAGCACCCTTAAGAGGATTTGACCTATCCTCAATACTTTATGGTTGTGCCTTTCAACCAGGGTGAGAGGACCCTTTTGTAGCTTGTTTTTTGTGGAGGAGATGGATATCCTTCCTTGTGAAATTATTAAGAAGACCTTGAAGAAAATATGATCAATGCAACAAAACCTAACTCTCACGAGTTGTCACTCTAGATAATGGAGATATTTTCTAAGCAAGGTTTAGGCCACTAAAGACAATGAAAACCTAATTGTTTCTACATGTTTTGGTAGTAAAATTATGCATTTGTATACACACATGAAAAATAGGGGTAGTATGGGTATGATTGGTTGTTTTTAAATGAATTTTTGGTGGAAGGTGAGGAAGAAATGAACTTGATTCACCATATTCTTGAGAAATTTTACAAAAATGGAGAGCTTGAACAACAAAATGCTTTGGGATAGCTAGGATGTTCCTTTAACCAGAATATGTGCTTCAATGGAGGCCCAGATCAAGTGCTTTTCACACAAAATTCAAGGATCCAAAATGAAGGCTCAAATTGGAAAACTTAACTAAACATTATCAACCTCTATTTCATCATGCCTAAGATACCCTCAAAGGCTAACAAACAATCTTATAGTCATGCTAGGAGTCACAGTGATTTTAAATTTGTTTATTTCATTATCAAATGAAATCTCTTCTGATAAATGAAATTGCAAATACCACCAAACTATCACAAGGATAAGATCTTGTGTGATTCACAAAGATTTCAATGTAAGATTGCAACGGGAACAAGAAAACTACTTGTAGACATTTAGGAATGAAGCAAACACAAATTTTGCCCAAAAATAATGCATATTAACTCAAGTTTGATTAAATTTATCAGTAGGGGAAATTTTCTAGAACAATCTCAGAGCTTTTCAATGGTGTACACTTGCAACCACCTTAACATGATCAAATTTAACATAAAGGAGATAAACAAATTTCTTCAGATGATTTCTCAGAAGGATGGGTTCTATCAAGCTTTTATCTTAGAAAAATCAGTCCCGACCTCTCACACTCCAACCATTTGCATGATAAATTCATGTAATTTATAACATTTTTCAACAGATTTTTCCCCAAAAATCCAAACATTGAGTGCACCAGTGCTTGCCATGATCTTGATCGCATGATTCCCAAAATCAAATTTGTAAAAAGATGTTAGGTGTTCAGGGGCGGATCTCTCCAAATATTTCTAGTATTTAATTCATTCTTCTGATAGACCACTCTTCCCTCTACTTGCCAACCACTTCTACCCGTAATCTGTCAAATCTAGTTCTTTGTGTGCCCGAAAAGGAATAATGGAAGATGAGATTGATCCCAGAGGTCAAATCTCATCTTAATGGTAAAAGACGTCCCGGATTTTCCTCACCAAACCAAGATATCAACAGGTCTTGTTCCTCTTCATTTGATGTGTAGAAGACTCCAAGAAATGATAAAAAACCATAAGAATACCCGTCCCTAGGATCCTTGGAGAAAATGGTGGAAAATCATATACATGTATGACGCATAGTTTTCGTCAATATTTCTATTTTGAAATTAGACCATCCACGTGGGAGATCCAATTTAAAATGGACTGTGGGTTCCTTTTTCCTTTTACAAATTTTGGAAAATAAAATTTTCACCTTTTGCTCTCGCACCTCCACCCTTGAGAAATGATCCTGACACGTGTCCTAAGGTGGGTCCTAAAGGAACCGCGGATAAATTCTACTATTTCACCTCCCTTTTGGAAAAGGGAAAATTTTCCAAGTTTCCCCCGCAGCTCCACCCTTCCACTTCTAGTCTCTAATGTGGGTCCCAATGAACCACACTTCCTTTTTCAATTTTAACTCCTTTTCCCACAAAAGGAAAACTTTCCAATTTTCCTCCAAACGTCCACACCTCCGCCATTGAGTGGAATAAAATTTTGACTATTCTCTATGTCAGTGCGGGTCATTTTGATGATTTCAATCTTTTAATCAACATGGGGCAAAAAATCCAAGTTGCCCCCAATGGCCCGCCTCCCCGCCTCTTGACATTTTCAACGCTAACCTTGACTACCTTCTTATCGGAATTGCGGGCCATTTTGATGTTTTAATCCTTTTGATGACAAGAGGCAAAAATCCAAGTTACCTCCGATGGTTCACTTCCCCGCCCCTTTGACTTTTCAAACTACCACGTGTCACAATGGCGCATCTTGAGATGGTCCCAAAAATTTGAGACCTTGAATGAGCGTGGGCTCACCATGTGTCCCAGCCTTTTAGGAAGTTGTTGAAAAACTAAGGAAAGAAGACTCTAGCAGAAACCTCCACGTGTCTTTATGGCGCAACTTCAAAAACCTTATAAGGATTCAAAATGATTTGGTGGGCGGCGCTTCCATTTTAGAATTTTACTCCATTTTTCCAAAAGGGAAAAATATCCAACTTTCCCCAAAAGCCCACATCTCCACTTTTAAGTTTGCCACGTGTCCTTCTACGGGGTCAAAGTAAGACTTTTCCCTATTGCATAAATTTTGCTTTAACCAAAGCTTGGCAGGGCCGCGGGGTGGGTTCAAACATTTTTCCAAAGGGCCAAAATAGAAAAAGTTCAAAAACAAACATGTCACACCCCATCTAATTAGAAGAAGCCACGTAAGTACCAAAAGAACCAATTAGAATTGAGTGGAGCTACGGGACCAAATTTTCCCTTTTGCTAAAAAAACACAAAGCGATAAGTTAAAACATTTTCCTTCATCCCCTGACCAACCAAAAGAATCCACGTGACTTCCGAATGCTGAGGAATAATTTTGACAGAAAAGGACACCCATCGACCGTAAAAAATGTAGAAATTCTTGATTCATGCCCATAACCCGATTTTTCGCTAAGGATGAAAATTTCTGAAACAAAACCAAGTGAATCATGGTTCCAAGCATCTTTCGACCATGGATTTGGATTTTCAAAGGCATAAAAATATAAATTGATCATTCTCAAGCTTCCATGGTCGAGGAAAAATAGGAAAATGGTAGAGCTCACATGGATTTTGAAGAAATTAGGGAAAATGGAGCGAGATCAAGATGAGCACCAACACGTCGTAGACATTATAATACATGTTTGTTCATGCTTAATTATACTCATGGATACGTTGAAAGATGCACATTGTAGTGGAGTATAATCCCTGGAGATGACAAATGTACTAACAATGGGATCCAAAGTGGAGAGGAGACAATGGTTGTTGTCGAAGTACGAGTTCATGTGAATTGTTGATCAAGTGGTCCGCAACTTGATGAGTCTCGACACACTCATAGTTACCGTATCAATGACATACATTTTTTATTTTGTTATTATTAACTACTTTTTAAATTTTGTGGTAGAACTTGAATAGATCATTTTCCATGTTGATGCCAATGACATTTATGCTTCACCTTCATTTGATATTTGTTCACGATCCATGACACATGCAGAGAGGTCGGGCTGAAAGTTGAAGTGGTAACAATATTGATACGGTCCGACTGGAGGCTTCTCTTGGCAAAGAGGTTATCAAGAACGTCTCTCAAGCATTCACACACTCTAATTTTCTATTTTCCTTGTGCTTTGTCAGGATTTAATTTATGTTCATTTTGGAGAAAGAAGGTGCAAAATGAGCTAGATACAATATTAGGCTAGGGTTCCAAGCTTCCCTATCTACAAGGGCCACTGAATAAGTCTCTACATATGCATCCACTTGGTCCCGTCTTACTGTGGACTCTTGTATGGTTATGTGTGATGTGCACGGGCATATGTAAGCTTCCTGTCTATAATCAATGATGTATGACACTCTCCAAAGGATTCGAGGATGAGAAAAATGGATACCAAGGCCACTTACCCGAGTATTTTTCCCTTCCACATGGGTCATCATAGTTCCTCAAGTAGCCTTTGGAGAGTTCAATTTTGGAACCACATGTGACATTTCATTGTGTTGCCTCCTCTACTGGGCATGTGCATTGTGTAATCGTTATGCTTTTCGGTGGGCACGTTGGTGAACCCATTCATAGCATCTTGTGGATTTGTTTAGGTCCTCCATTTTTCTTATGAGAACCCATTCATCATATCATAGATTTTTAGGTTTTCCATTTTTATTATGAGATAATATTCCTTTGTTTTGCGTGGCATTGTTAGAATACATATTTGTTGTCAAAATTCTCACATTTTTCGTGCTAGCCACCATGCCAAAATATTCTTGGGTTTCAATGTCTAGGTTGTCGAAGTTGTGCTTCCACATATCTTCTACGTAGACCACATCCTCTACTACAAGTATGCCTCACATAACACTGATGTTGATACTAAGATTCCTCTACAACATCGACATGGAATTTTCCATTGCGAACTCGTGCAACAACACACACCTTCTCATTTCTAATTTCTCAAGCAAATTAATTGTTTCTTCTATTTTAAAATAAAGCCACATTATAACTTATTTAATTATAGATCAAGAAAATTTACAACACTTGATCAAAAATGTTAAAATGGCATTTGCAAGCTTCCCTCTATGCAAGCTTCCCTATCTCATTTTATGGTTCCATCTATATGTTCTTCCGCTTCACCTTCTCCTTTATCAAATGACACTAACAAATTTATTGCCTTTAATTTCAACCCTTCACACCTCCTCCACCCTTCACTCCTCTACCTAATCCCTTTCGGCGTTCACATTGCAGACCGTTCGCGTGTGATTGCTAGTTATTTTCTATCTACCATACTTTATTATGTAGAAAGGCATGTTCTCTAGTAGAAGGCCTCCTCCCGTCTCGACATGGACAAAGAAAACAATGGTTTAGATGTAGTGGTTGATGATGCATGGCTTGTTAAGCACCTACACGTGGTGACCAAGATAAGGACTGAGCAGAGAAAAGGATTGTAACGCAACGTCATTCATAAATGCGGGACATGTGCCGGGAGTCGTTTGTGCAGGTGGCCACACCTCCATCGTCATGATGAACAGGCGAGTATGGTCGCCCCTGTGCGATGCAACTCGTGGTTGTTTTCAACTGGTGGGTGATCTGGGTTATTAAAAATGACATGACATTTTTAGGGTTTCGGGAAGGGTTTTGCTGTTTGTAATGAGGAGTGTTTTTACAACCCGTTTTTATTGTTCTTTGTGTGTGGCCATCAAACATTGTAGCGAGAAGTCCATTTCTCTTTGCCTGCTGAGTGTGGTTGGAGTTGGAGACTGCGTGACTGGAGGAAGCCATCCAGCATCACAGCCGCGATTTAAAGAAGAGGGTAATTATTTTTGCATCTTCTACATCTGTAATGTGTATAGTTATTGGTGATGATTGACAGTTTAATCCATCTTTGAAGTAGGCTTTTTCCCTTCATGATTTCCCTCTAACAAATTTAGCTTGTGCTCTGCTACCACATCCAGATTTGTTTTAATTTTGTGTGAAATATTAAATCTGTTTACAGTATTTGCATGGAATTGTTTATATAAAGATAGTTGTTATACAAAGAAACAGATGGATTGCAGTTTGCCAGAATAGTAATTTTTGATTTTGTGTGCATAAATCTAGAGATACTTGTCAGATGTGTTAGAACAGTTTGCATAAATTCCTGTATACTCTTGTATTGAGACATCTAACTGACCTGCATATAGAATGACGGCCCAGCCATGAAACAACCTATGGCAACCCCTCCGCCAGAGACCTGAAAAAAACATATTTTCATATAGTTGTGTTAGAAACAATCTTCCTGCAATTTCAGTGTATCGGTAGCTTTTTTTAAGTCACAATGTCATTCTATAATCTAGCTACTATATTTGCTGACAATGGTCACCAGGTGCTGCTTTATCTGGTAACTGAGATGTATTTATGAACCATAGATTTAATTAATATGACTAAAGCCCGTTAGAATCTGAACATATATATTCCATCTTTGGAAACTCCATACTTTTCTATAATACTGAAGACCCTGATACATTTTGGAAATCATTTTTTGGAAAAGCAAGATGATAATTTTCAAGATGAACTTTTGTCGACATGACATCTTACTGTTCTTTTATATTCAACCATTATTAAATTTGTTAATGACTAACACACACGCAATGAACTCAGGGTGTAGGTATGCCTTGTTTTTACTCCCAAGCTCGATCATGGGGTTGAAACCTAGGACTACAAAAATTGAACACTATATATGGTGAATGAAGGAAGAAATACCATTGTGTTCTTCCACAAGAGAGCTCTTATATGCCAAGTTAGTGTCTCACATAGTCATGAACTAAAAAAATGACTTTATCATAAATAGATTTAACCCAAATTTTCAAAATAGGACATACGAGCAAAGCCATTGAGTCTTAACTAAGAGCTACTGCAACTTTTCTAACTTGCTGAAAAAGGTCACTAATTAGTGGAGAGACTGAAATCTTCACAAAACTTGACTGTCCATCAGTTTGGCTGGGATGCTGTGTAGGCATTTTCAAAATGGCACTACAAACTCTCCAGCTAGACTCAAGATACCTTTGCTGAGTTGTTTGTATGATTTTGAGCTTCAAATTGACAGGACAATTTTAAAG
Source organism: Taxus wallichiana var. yunnanensis (assembly GCA_018340775.1). Taxonomy (NCBI): domain Eukaryota; kingdom Viridiplantae; phylum Streptophyta; class Pinopsida; order Cupressales; family Taxaceae; genus Taxus; species Taxus wallichiana. The sequence continues at coordinate 209,710,999 of CM031235.1, read as the reverse complement.
ATTTATGTGACAGAGGCATCTTTGTGCTGCAATGAATGTAATATGTAGTCACAAATGTAATGCATTTCTGTACTGTAGCCTATGGCCTTTATTTGACATTGGCCAACCATTATCAATGAGAAAACCAATGATTACCTCAAACTTGTCAAATGTTAAATGTATTATATTTTGTAAATTTTTATTGTTTTTGTTTTCCTATGATTCGAGGGATACTTCCAGCTGCCCCTTTTCCTATGATTTGAGGGATACTTCCAGCTGCCCCCTTTCTACTACGATTTAGTGGATACTTCCAGCTGTGCCCCTTTTTCCATCCCCACATTTTATCATTCCTTTCAGAGAGCATAGGCAATAATTATTTGGATGCAATCATATTACTAGTTTTCCATAGTATTATCACTGCAAAATTACCTAGAACTAGCATAAATCATAATATTCTTTCTCTTTGTATAACATTAATGAAAGATTGTCTAACAAATATTGTGGAGGAGTTGAAGTATTGGGCATTGTTGTATAAATATTACGGAGGTGTGTTGAGGTTTAGGTATGTGGGGTGTGGAGATTTGGGATGGGGATCAAGGATACGTGGGGAGATACCTTCAAATTTCAGGAAGTGGTCGGGATACAGTAACCTGGCCCCTAAATATATAGAAACTACTAAAATATAGAAATTTAAAATGTACAAACAATATTTTCTGATTTAATAAATAATCGTAAAAAACACAATGAAACAAAAAGGGTTAATGGACTTTTTAAATTGGAATAGCTTCCTATTTAACTTTCTTGAAAAATAGATTTAAATGAGAGTATTTAGGACATGTTAGGGGTTTGGAAAGGTTAGGGTCCCTATATCTTTCTTCATTCTTTGGAGGAGGTTGATGTCCAAAAACACCTCAATGATATCGGATACCTTTGGATTGATGAATCAAAAGTAAGAATTGACTAATTTTCTTACCACAAGCTTTGAAAATTGCACTGGCATAAAACCTGACAGCATTGGTTCCAGATGCTTGCTAGAAAACCATCCACAACCTATACATGTATTGACAAAATAAAAAATGGATCTGCTGAATGCTTTGTCATGACCCATAAATTCTACAAACCACAGTTCATAAAGAGTCTACTCACTATCATGTGATGTGCATATTTGTGCTGAAATAGGTCCAATAGTCTGCCCTTGGGAAGGCTTTCTAACTCCTCCACATATTCCTTAACAAGATAGATTTATAGTTTAGTTACAATCCAGATCAAAATTAACAGAATTACCTGGCAAAGTTCTTCCTGAATCAAATCAATCATCTATAAGCTTACTCCATGACTAGTTACTTTAATTTAAAATTGCTATATTCGCTATGGTTAGCTTTTATACTGATTTATCCAAATTATATCTTTAAGTGTTAGCAGAATAAACCATCTAAGAAATAAACATTGTCTTGTGCAGATCTGATCTTGTTGTTTTGCATTACTTTCTTTGTGTACTCTCATGTAAAGTTATTTCCTTTCAGTTTACAGAACTCCACAATTCCATTCAATGCACATTGTTGACTGTTTAATGCAAAGATATAATTGTGATGTTCATGAACTTTAAGATTGCTCTTAGAATATGATATTCTTCTTTGTGAACGAAGTGTCTCGCTTGCCTTTATGTAGTTGTTGTGTTCATGAACTTTAAGGTTTTTCTCAAAATAACCTATTTTTCTTTATCTCATGGAAAATTCCCTACCATATTGTTTATAAAATTGGTTATTGATTATGTGTTGTTTTTTTGCATTTTTTCCCTTCTACATTTTCATATATACTTAATTATGTGGGTGAATTTGTCTATCTTAAAACATCTTATTGTTGTATGTGTTGCATGAAAAAACTATTTTTTTGCTTTCGATCTTCAACCACGGCATGAAGGGGCAAGTGCCTTCGACAATGGCAGGATTCGGTGTGTGCTGAGGGGTTATTGCCCCTGGGATGCCGCATCGGAACGCCCATTATTGGGTGTTAGACTGTCCATTGGCAAGGCTTTTAAAGCTGCCTGCCAAAACAAACGACACCCCAATATTTGTCTTTGATTCCTTGTTGGTGCTCCGCAACAAAAAAACAATGTGTTTGACTTCCATTTCTAGCATGGAACTTATCGAGGTTTGCATAGCTTCTATAGAATTGATTTTTACATTTCTATTGCTTTGGGTTGCTTGTGAAATTGCAGCAATGAAGACTCGGAATACAATTGTTCTTCCTCCACACGGTGTGACAATCACCACTCCGCACTTGGAATGAGAAGATGCTTTCAACCGAACAAAGTTTGTGGTCAATGTGCTCCATTGTAGGCAACCGAAACCGGCAAAACCTGTGATCACTGAATTGGTTAGAGAACGTCTCCGCCTGCATCCTTCCTGTCCTCTTTATCTTTCCAAGTTCCGTACGGCAGCCCCAACTCAAGGGGGTTTGGGCTTGTGTATGATCATCCTGAAGATGCTCTACAATACGAACCTGACCACAAACTGAAAAAGATGGGGATAACTGCAAAGACAATACATGCTGGAGGGAAAAAACCACATCGGGCAAAAAAAATTGCTAATGTCACCAAGGGAAAAAAGGGAGATGCCAAGAAAAAATGAAAACCAGTACGGGCGTGCTCCATTAAACTTTTGTACATAAAAGTAGTTTAGGTAGTTATATGGTGCAAACATCTACTATGTGCTCTTTCAGTTGTTCGATCGAAATAACATTGTGTTATGTTTTTGATAGCTCTTACTTCCTTAAGTTTGAGACTTGCTTCATTGTACAATTGCCGCTTTGTCAATCTTTTTAATGTGAAAAAACCTTTGATAGATAAATTTCATACTTTCTTTTGTTTTGCATTTAACTAGCTTTCCTATCGTCATATTATCCACCTTGTGGCTGTATCTTATTAACTTCATATGCTTCTCTTATATCTGTAGCCAGGGTACTATGTGCTATGAGTGCCAATTTTTTGGGCACTGTAAATAAAGTAATTGCTTAAGACTGTCATCAGCAGGAGATATTGAAAGTTTTTATGGTCAAAATGTTTGACAGCAAGGCTCTTGCTTTCTGGAAATTTTGCCTGGTTCCTCTCATCTGGACCACAAGTGGCAAGCGAGTTTTAGAACTTGGTGAATCTACAGTTTTAGACAAAATTCAATAGTAGAAAATTATAGATGGAAATACTTGGTGATTGAAGGGATTCAAAAACAAAAAGATTAATAAGGCCTCCCAATTTTCACATTTAAAATCAGATTTAGCAAATGTGCATTAGCAATAACAATTTTTATTTGCAAATTATATATAGTTACAATTCTTTCAAATTCTCTTAATCTACAGTTTTAGGAACTTAGACATCAGCAAATTTAGTATGTACATTTATACTGGCTTTGTGTCACTGGCCTTCTATGATGAGCTGAGAGCCCTTTGATGGAAGCTGAAGACTTCAATTTTATGCATCTCCAAATGCTTCTCGACTTACTACTATAGTTGTTGATGTGTCATTAGGAGTTGGAGTGTAATGCAATGTACCAGATTTTATGTTTGTAATTTTTAGAAAGTTAATAATGTTGGATAATTATAACATTAGTACAGGGAGAAAATACACATGAGTTGTGTTGCAATCAACTTCCGTGATCTTCATCAAAAGTTATTTTCTATCTATGGATGATTTGTGCAAATAAGAGTGTGCTTTTAGAGGTAGCAAGAGGGAGAAGACAAATCAAATGGAGCATGTGACTAACTTGTCTTGGTCATGAGAAGTTCATCAAATGGGGTTTTGTGACTTGTTTTTCCTAGTCGGAGAAGTTCTAAAAAGATCATTTCTCTTTCCATATGCGTCTGTCAATCTAAGCTTCAATTATTTTCTGTCACTACCTAAGAATAAAAGTGCCATATTTCTTTGTATAATTAATCCATCATGACTATCCCAAAATTTCTGTGACTATCTCTAGTGCTTCGAGGAATTCCTTGGCAAGTAAATTTTCGACCACCGCCTCCAACCTCAAGGCTATAGCTGAATTTTTTGGCATCTTTATCATATCCCATTCAAAAATGAGCTGCCAAAGATGGAATATCACCTCAACTACCTTACATTCGTAACTCCGCATATGGGCGCTTATATGTCCTCAACGGAAATGAACTTCATGCTTTTATTTACTATGAGGAATCTCTAAAGATGCTGCCACCATTTCAAGAGCCAAGCATATGATATTACAAAGGTCATAAACTATAGGTTGGACACCGATTATTGACCCGGATTTACATGCATGACATAATGTATGACCATTTAAAAATAATCCCAACTAATCAAAATTCATGAGAAAGATTGTCAAGGTGTACATATTTCACAAAGGAAATATTATTCAATTGACAACTTTCCATCATTTATCTTCTTACTTAGAAAGAGATCCTCAAAAGGCCTTAATTGATGCAAATGATAACCAAGTCCACAAACATACAGTGGTCAAAACCAACTTAAACTCTTCACGCTTCTAATGACAATAGAATCATTGAGAAATTATCCCATAAAAAATAAAGGAGCATTTGAATCATCATAAAAACCTCGCTCCACTGCCCACCTCGACTCCACCAAGCTACCCGTACCACACCCTAACCAGCATCTACTATGCTAATAAGCAATAGTTTCAAATTATTCTTTAGAGTTAAGACTTAAGAAATTCCATGATAGCACTATTTTACGTAATCTTAATAACCCTCAAGAACCAAACTAGTTACAAAATAGTATTCACGTAAGAAGAGATTCACTTTGAAATCAAAATGGATTTTATTCCTAGTTCCTTCAATACGTCTCGATAAATTTAGCTTTTGACATATTGATGTAACTAAACCATATGTCGAGAATCTTCTTACGATATCCCTCATGCTTCATTCATCTTGTTGAAAGTGGATACTAAGCAAGAAAATATGGGTAACTAAATATTTGTCACTTATCCTCTAATTACTTTTTGCATCATATATACCCCTTATGCTTCATTCATCTTTTTTGAAATCGAATATCAAGCAATAAAATCTCGGTTCATAATGAATCTTTGCCACTCTAATTTTTTTTAATATCAATTAATTTTTGCATCATATCTACCCCTTTTCGGACATTGGACCTAAAATAAGCGTAGGTGCAGCAAGAAGCCCCAATTGAATTTTATATAAATCATCATGAATTGTAGTTGGAATTTTAAAATATATCTTTTTGCCTCAAGAACGTTAGTGTTTTTTACAATTACATTATTTACAATACTTTAATAATTTTTTCTTTTATGTTTTACTTAAGATGTTTTTATTAGAACCACTTCAACTTTTATATTTTGTCAATTGGCTCCTCCAGTCAAGCATGGTAAGGCTCATTTCACATGTCAATAAGAATATTCATAAAATGATAAATCATTACAAAGCGGTATGTATCCCTTCTCTTATGTAGATCGGGATACCATGTTGATGTTCTCTGATAAAAGCAAGCTATCAAAAATTTATGAAGTGGTGATTACTACGAAAAATATTAAAAAGGAACAATTATCAGTAAAATTAAAAATCTAATAAATCAAGATATTTTTTTACATTTCCTTTCAATAGCCAAGTCAAATGAAAGATTCCACAAAAACTAGGACATAATCATGCTTTTATCACCAAATTAACCAATCTCATCAAAAGGGCATAAAACAAGAATACCTGGTGCAAAAATAAGAGTCAGAAATAATGGCATTTTTGCCTTTTCACATCTATATGCGCAGACGGAAAAAAAGCATACACACTTCAATGTGCCGAAAAATTAGCGATTGCAAATCTTTGACCTTCTTTCCCTGTTTGATATGAGAAGCATTGAATCTCATGAGATTTGATAGAGATAAAAGTTGTGCATATAGAGATTTCTCTGCACAAAATATTTTGATTTTGACTGGAGAGTAAATAGCGCTTAGTGTTCGAACCACCGTAGTTCTGAACTGCTATAACAAATCCTATATAAACAACGTACAGATGATACTTGAACATGCCCAGTTCACAAGATGGATTGTTAATTAGCCAAGTGTAAGGTCTGCCTGATGGGAGACAAAGGGTGATTTTGCTATTCCGGTAACTCCATTTTGGGCTGGAGCGCAGGAGAATGTGAAGACTTTGTGCATATCCATTTGCTTAACAATCTCGAAGGATTTTCCAAGAATCCCATTTTGCGCATATCCTATTTCCATCAAAGCACATTGTTATTAAACTATATAAGGGTCTTCTGTATGCAACCAGATTTTGCATGCATGTCTAGCAGGGCAGTCTCAACGGCAGCATATCATAAAAATCCACGTTTAATTATTTTTTGATGGAACCCATGCCCTATCCCGGAGCTCTTGTTTTGGCAAAAGGTTGCCGAGTTTGTCTCTACAACTTCTCATTGTATTTGTTGAGAGATCACCAGGACTCTATCAAGAAGCCACATATACTACAATCATGTCCTATTGGAAGGCCACATTTCATTGAGACGTTTTGTCAAAAAGTTTGTGTCGTCTGAATAACTTCACTAAGGGAGACTCGACCACATCCGAAACATTGGGCTTTTTTGATGTAATATTTTTGTGAACTAAGTTTTGTTCGATCACAAAATGATTGTAGAAACTAAAGATAAATGCAATAAGGGTTATTATTGGATGATAGTAAAGCTTTTCCTTTAACAAAAACCAAGACTATTACAATTAGGAATACTTTGCATTGGCGGTCAAGTTTTACCAGAATTGATTTTCAAACCATCTAGTCAAGGATTTATTGGAACAAGGGTTGCGTGTCAATGCCTCTTAAATAAACTATACGTCTATATCTGATATGCTTCTTAATTTTTTGGTTTGTGAGAATGTCCTCTGTCATACAATTTTGGCAAGAGAAGTAACAGAATGCATGGAGGTATCCTAATAAAAACTGTATGAAAGTAAGGACCTATAACTAATTGACAAATTGTTGATTGTTCTGTCAGAATTGATTTACTAGGAACATGCTACAGCATGAGCCTCAAGATCACATTTTGTTTTATTCATTAGTTAGGACAGCTCCTTTTATGAATCATGGAGCACCTGGAATAACTTCAATTCTAAAAAATCCCTTTTTTAAATCTAAATTTTATTTTGGGGAGCATGCCCTTTGGGTTTTGAACCTGACTTACTTTCGTGGTTTTATGTTTTATGTTTATGGAAGTTCTATTTCCAAAACATTTTTTGCTGGTGGTAAAAAATGAACTTTAGAAATCTAGTATCTAGTGGAAGGTTTGCTACTCGCTAAGCATTTCTCCTAGAATAAGAGTCACTTATTTGCAAAGTAATCGAGTGTAGAAGGTTATAATTTCTCGAAAAGCAGCTGTGTGTGATTTATTATTTGCGTATGAGACTGCTAGCTTCTATGGGTCAAGATAAACAATGCTACATAAGGAACATATGATGGTTAGTTTAGTTGGTATATTGTCTTTATTATGTCGTGGAAGAAATTTTATTTCCTACCAGATAAGGCTTTCAGAGGTGTTTTGAGTCATTTATTTCCATCACTGTGGGAACTGGGATGGTATCTATCGCGGGAAAATATGGGTTTCTTTAGATATTTTGTTTCAGGGGTCTTTTCCCAAGAGTATTTGAAACTGCTTTTGCACATTTTTTAAGTGTGACCTGTCTTAGTTATAGGATAAATCCAAAACCGATTCTAACAAGTTTTTAGTAAATTTTTTTCGAGTCTGAATAATACTAATGCCTGGAAACTATTTATTTCAGCAGTTTGGTGTTGGACATAATTTTGGTGAAAGCCTGGAAGGTGACACAAAACCTGTGAATGTGTTTTTTTCATGTGGATTTTGACAAACTTCTTGTCATTTTTAAGTTTGGGATTACTCGCGAAAGGGTCCGAGAAGATGTAGCAGAAAAAACTTGCATGTGCCATAACTTTCATTTTGTGGCTCCGTTTCAGGTGTTGTTTTCTCTTAAAGTGCATATTTTCTCGAGCTCTATACATTGATGGTAATATTTTTTTATTTTCATAAAATCCATTTTTGCACCTTTTTGGAATTGTCAATTGTTATTACGCCAAAATATGTTAGCATTTATTATGCCGAGAAAATAATATTTAATATTCCTTTGTTGCATCCAAGAAAATAAGCAACGAAATCGCCAGTCGTTATTACACCGAAAGGCGTTAGCGCAAGGGGAAACCAACAAATTATGCGCCAACCAAGATGCTTTGGTTGGCGGTGTATGGGAAACAAGATTCTCACATATGGCATTAAAACAAAGGCACGATAATGTGTGTAAATATATGCAAAATATATAGTTGCATAGTTTGTATGCATATTTGGATTTTTACATATACGCAAAATAAAATGTTAAAAAATTGTATGTGAATTTTTATTTGTCAATACATTCATCAAATTATATAGCTAGCAATATAGAGATATTCAAAAGAAGATTCAAAATGTCAATTTATATGGAGGTTTGTTTCTTTACAATAAATGACGGAATCGCAAATTGTTATTACGTCGTGAAAAATATATTTTATATTCCTTTGTTGCGACCAAGAAAATAATATGCATTAAAACACAAGCATGATCATGTGTGCAATAAACATTCCTATTTTTTTAATTAAGTTATTACCTTGTTATCCCATATCCCTCTCAAGACTCGTGTTCTCGCTTGCGCATGGACCTAAGAGTGTCCACTTGAAGTTGGTGGTTCAAATTCATAGCGATATGATAACTAATCAATGCTAACTTTAAGGAAATAATGTAGGAGATATACAATTGCTCCTTATCTTTTTTATTTGTTACCCCAATATAACAATGGATACTTTGATATTAGTTGAGTGTCCATTAACTTGAAGTTGGCGGCTAGAATTTACACTCATATAATTACTAATCACCATTAACTTTAATGGAATCATAAAGGAGATGCATAATTGTTCTTTATCTTTTTTTATTTTCTTCTTAAAACTTATGTAGCAATTGGTGGTTTCGATTTGCAGCACTATAATGGCCCACTACTTTTAATAACATAATGAAGGAGATGTAAAATTGTTAGTCATTTTTTTTTTCTTTTTAAATTTTTTATAGTAATTAATATTTCGTGCTCATTAACTTAAAGTTGGTGGTTTAACCCATTTCCAGTATTATTATTATACACCATAAACTATTTTTAAAAATAATGAAGGAAATGTAATATTGCTCTCTTGGTTATTTGCTATTGAGTCATTCTTATCCCTTGCTTTCCACGTAATTGATTTAGATTTTCATGTGCCTTGGAGCCACCATAGGTCGTGGGTTTTATCCCGCAACGTACATTAATTTTGAATTTATGGATAATTAGCCACATACTCTAATGTCCCATTTTTATTGAAATAGAATTTGATGCGACATTTATAATCTTTCACAATCTAATACATAATTATATTCAAGATAGCATTTTGGAAATATAATATAATGTTTAATAATCAATACTTTCACATCAAATTTCGTAATCATAATGTTATCCGGCTTTAACTCCTTGCTATATGTATTATCTTTATAGTTAATTATTTGCATAATTTGTTGCTTAACTAGTTAATTGATTGTTTTATGGGATAATTATTTGTATTTAAATAATTGTGTTATTTAGTATTTAGTTACTATGGGTTTTTTTCATTTCATAGGAGTATACTTAACTTTTTCATGTGTTTATTGATAAAGAAGGAAAAAAATAAACTCAAATGATAAAGAAGGAAAAAAAATGATTTTTCCATAGCAAAAACATCGACATGCTTGTGATCATGCTACAAATCTTAGAAGTTAATTTAAGTCACCAACATCAGCTTCCAATCTCCGTTCTAAACCATTCTCTTTGCTTTGAAAACTATTCTGCCATCTGTGTTATGAAGCTTCAATTTAAAAAAAAATAGAATTATGCAAAAAAATACAATATGTCCCGCAGATTACAATTTTTTTGCCAAAAAGGGTGTTATATCATTTATATAAATATTGATCTATGTATACCTTTTGATCTCGTATATACTTGTTCTCATTACACGCAACCTGGCGATGCCTGTTCTCTTTGCCAGTCCTTGATGTAAACGTTTACGTTTCTATTAACTTTTCTTTCCAAAAGGTTTATAAATATTGTAATGCGATTTAGCTCATTGTGCAGAATCGCATTGTGTGTTGAAAACAATCTTGATCATGGCTGCACCTTTGACATATGGTGGAATCTCTATTTTGATTGAGGGTTGTACAGATACCAAACCAATAGTCCAACTTCTCAACATTTGTCCCCTTCGATCTGCGTTGAATTCTGAGCTCCAACATCGTGTGCATCTCTCCGATGGTGTGCACTTTCAAAAGCTCTTTTGCCCTCGAAGTTTACAGGCCAGGTTGTAGATGGTCGGCTAAAAGATGGAAGCATTGTCCACTACGCAAAACCCTTTGCAGAATGCTAAAACATGAATTGTATGCATCCATTTTCCTTTGTGCATGGATGCTCCATTTTCATTTCTTTTATATTCATTAATTTTTTTCCCTTTTCTTTGTTTTTCTTTGCAGGACTGTTCTTGTCTCCGAAATGGAAGTTGTGATAGAAACACATCCTAAAATTGGTGCTCCCACTCCTGTTCCCGCCCATGTCATTCGCGGAAAGCAATCAAATACCGATACAAATCATGGAGACGACAGAACTTTGGTCCCGCAAACACCTCCGCAAAAGAAAGTTGTCCTCCCTAGCGGTTCAAGGTTGCCTCTAAAAATAAGTGCACTAAATACAACCTTGCGTACGTGGTCTATTGAAGGTCATGCCCTTGGGAAAACATCGCTTAAGGAATATGCGAATGCAAATGGCAGCGGCTCATATTTCGCCTTTGACTTTGTGGATGATGAAGGCGGGAAATACGTTACATGCTTCAACGAAATTGCGGCAAAGTTTTTTGGAGAAATTGAGGCTGGAAAGTTATACACCATCGCAAATGGAAGGATAGGGAATGCAAAACCAGGTTACAACCACCTTAACAATGAATTTGAGATATTCCTACAAGATTCTTCCACTGTCTCTCCGCTACTTGTCAATAATGCCATAATACCTTTGCATAACTTTCACTTCACAGAAATCAAAGATATACCTAAACCTGTTGGTTCCTTCATTGATGTTATTGGCATTGTTTTAGCAATCTCTCCTTGCTCCACTGTTCACAGGTGGGATTCCAGTGAAACTATACGAAGAAGCTTGCAATTGAAGGACATGTCAGGATTTAGTGTTACTGTAACTTTATGGGGCCAACATTTACAGGATCTTGCCCAAGAACTTGAGGAACTCCTTTCTATTCCTCAACTCCCAGTATTGGCTTTGTAAAAGTGGCTCGCATTTGAGTTTCAACGGCACTTCCATAGACACTGTCTCCAGCACAAAATGGTTTGTCAATCCTCAGATTCCTGAATCTAAAATGCTGCAAGATTGGGTTGCCTCTGAAAATTACACTGTTTATACTCCCTCTGTAACGAACAAATTTCTAGGTCCTCCGCAAAGCTTAAAACCAGTGGCAACAATTGCAGAAATACTTCAAATGGGAAATACAGTCAACAATGAATGGGCTACACTTACAGCTACAATTACAAACATCGCAATGGATAACTTCTACTACATGGCTTTCCCCCTTGCAATTGGTGACAAACAATGCCGAAAGAAAGTGAAACCAGCAAACAATGGCTCATGGTTTTGTGGAAGTTGTAACTCTCATGTGCATCAGTGCGACTATAGGTATGCTCTCCGTATAGACTTGCAAGATGGCTCAGGAGAGCTACAATCGGTTACAACATTTGACACAGCTGCTGAAGCAATCATGGGTGTCGCAGCAACAGACCTCCAACTATTGTGCATAGACGATGAGGCTACAACAGAAATTGCAAACCAGATAATTGGCCATGGCTACAAATTCACTCTCTCTGTGAAGAAAGAAACTTTCCATGGAAATACACAGCTGAAATGTGTCGTACTTGACTCCCATTAAAATGGAGGAATCCAAAGTTGTTTCTTGACTTTGCCCTTCCTGCCCACCATAACACTTTCCTATATTTTAGTTTCTTCGTTGTTTGCTCTTATTTCCTTTGTAATATGGTTTTGTCCGCAGATACATTTCTACTATGCTTTTCTCCGCATGTTCTAATGGACTATAACTATCACAGTTTTCCATTTAATGTTTGTTAATATTGCTTTGTATGTGCATCTATATCGCAGAGACACCTTTTTGTAGTTGATACAAATGTATGGTCCAATACGTATATATATAAAAAAGTTTATGCTTACATTATGCCATGCTTTATTCATTTCTTGAATGTTTACCTATGTTTCACATGAACTTTTTGCTTGTTTCTACCTTCTTCCTTCTTAATACCTATGTACAAAAACAAATTAACACATATCTCTATGCTTTTTCCTAATCAATAACTCCATACAGACACTTGTATTTCTTCCTTTACTTCCTTAAAAATATATGCAAAAAAATTATTTTCCTTTTGCTTTATTGCCTTTAGCTACAAAATATAAAACATTTAGAGCAAGATAAGCATCTACTAAATGTTTTTGCATTCATTTCCCCTTATTCACATACATAGTTTAGTACTCTTTGAATCTTCTCTTATGCCACCTTTTTTTTGGCGGTTTACGCAGGTCATTGTTTTATGCACAATGCCTACCCCAGAGCAACGAGAAAGAAGAAGAGATATTTATGCCTTGCACAAAAAATAAATCAATGCTTCCATCGCGAACGCTATCGCCAACTCCAACAGATGCCGACAAATTCTTCCCCTTTCCAAACTGTTGGGTTCCCCCCTTCCATGTCTTCCCCTGCTACTTTCCCCTCCGCACCGGAAAAATCTCCTTTCCCTCTTGGCATTAACCACACCACTTGTGTTGGACCTTGCCTTCATCATGCCCACAACATCGATTTGCAACCCTCTCCATTCCTACACTACCCTCCATCTTCTTCAACCCAATACTTTTCTCCTTCCAATAATTCACCCTTCACATTTCATATGGGCCATCGGTCGGTACCAAACGCGTTCGCTTCTCCTTCTCTTGAGAACTGCCTCTTTCGCATCCTTCCACACTTCCATCCCCTTCCTCCCAAACTCATCACGGAAGTCCCACCCAAGATTCCACCCCCCATTCCACTCCAATGGAACTTTCCATGAGGCCCTTCTTGGACGGATGCCCAGCATGCAGATTCCGCCGAAGACTGGATCTTTTATAGACATTCACACCTGCTCAATTTGTCTTGAGAACTACCCAGGCATACATACTACCTTCCATGAAGGAAAACACACATGCACTAGGTGCAAGTCCGAAAGAACTGGACACCGCTTCTCATCTTGGAACAATATGGATCCTAGGCACGCAACCTTCCATTCTCAAATCTTTAACCAAGTCGAAGAAATGTTGATTGCTCGCATTAATCCTGTTTTGCAAGTCACACAAGTGCGTGGGGGACAATACAAATATTCAGGGCACACAATAAGTTTCCCTCAAAACATTTCTTCCATTGCCAAATACCTTCCTTGTCGGCTAGGAGATTTGGATCTCTTGTTGGTACAAAAGACTGGAATACAACAAAACAACATTTCTTCAACCTAGATTAAAGATTTGAGAATGCAAGGTTAAAATGCCAAGATCCATGACCCCTACTATAAGAATGTTCTCATTGACACTGAGGCTCTTTCCTCTCTCCCACAGGAACCAACAAACATATCCTCCTCCCTTAACTCTATTCCTATTGACCTTCCAGGCTCTCACTTCTCTGAACCGCAAGATACTGACAACCCTCCTTCCAACCCTACGAGTATCCCGAGGAGACATCCTCATTTGTTCCTTCAGACCCAAACACTGGCACAAAAGAGGAGTTGATCATGCGGTACCTGCTTTCAAATGGCCAGGCTACACCCTACAACCTGCCTTGGCCTGAAGTTGGAAAAACGCCAATTAATGAATACACCACAGAGGGCCTTTTCTCAATGGCTTTTCCATGTTTGTTTCCAACTGGTGCAACATTGTTTAAACAACCACGCATGAAGGATGTTCAGATGCATGAATATGCCCTCCACCTAATGCGGTACCATGATGATCGTTTTGGCTCACACCCCAGGTTCCGGTACTTCTTGCTTAACCTTATTATGAGACATAGGAGCCAATCTACAGCTGCAGTATTCATGAGGTTGAACCTTGAACATGGTTTCCCCCTACTATAGGCCAATTACGGCAACACCTGCATGATTTCCCTGATGATTGCCTTCCACAAAGTTTAATGAGATTTGGAACCAGCCTGCGCGGGACATGAACATTTTGGTCAAAGAGCAGAGGGGAAGTCTCTGACATGATTGAACAATTGGGGGTGCCTACACTCTTCTTCACTCTAAGTGCAGCTGACACAAAATGGCCAGACCTACATAACATCATGCCAGGTTTGTCTCCTGCTGAGGCCCGTGCAACACAACACTGGAGGACCATGAACATTGTTAACCACCCTCATCATGTCGCTGCTTACTTACATCAAAGATTCACCATATTCCGTGAGGAAGTGTTACAGAAACATCTTCGTGCCAAAGACTACTGGTACAGGTAAAATTATTCAATGCTCTATACTTTTCACTTACTTGAATACAAAACGATTTACCTTCCTTTACTGCAGGTATGAATGGCAACATAGAGGTTCAACTCATGTTCATGGTTTTCTATGGCTTGAGGATGCTCCAGATGTTGATTGCATCGACTGGTCAAATAATGAATCTGTAGATAGAGTGAAACAATACTTTGATATCTACATATCTACGTGGAATATGCGCCCTGCTTCCGTCCGCTCAGAATTTTTTCACAGGAATATTCAAGATGACCCTTGCCTGTTAGTTTCATCTCAAGTTCTTGCAGTTTCACCATTACAGGATTTGGAGGAGCTAATAAATCGTGTTCATGCCACACGAAGTGTTCCGAGAATACTTGCCTTTGAAAAAAATAACCGGCTCCAGTGTCGATACAACGCACCTTGGGAGAATAGAGCCACTTCTTTATTGTTTGTTGATGAAAGTGCTTTAGTTAAATACCTCCCTTCAAGGAATGATGATAGATTGAACACACACAATCCAACAATGTTATCCATATGGAGAGCCAATATGTAGTGCCCACTTCCTTTCGACCTCATTTTGTTTTGTTGTTTTGAGACTGATTACTTCACTATGGATTTACCATGGCTTCTTGATTTAGCATGCTAGTAGATATCATAGACATTGGACTGTTATTGATTTGATCTTTATATGATGCATATGGTTTACTGGTGGACATTTGATGACGATATTTGTATACTTTTGACAGGGTTATTTATCTTTAATTATGACATGTGATATGTTAATCATATTGAGTAGAACTTGATAATTGGACTAATGTGATGATCGTTTTGACATAAATGAAATGTGGAATAGAAATGTGCTAGAAAGTGTAAGTGATATCGTACTTGCATAGATGATAGTAAATCATGTGTCGTTTATTTTAGATTATATTGTATATTTGGCATGAATGTTTTAATGCGGCCAACTAGGCGAAAGAGGTATTTTCTATTCTGCAGGTATATTATATTCACAACAATATTGGGGAGTGGAGACCAACCACATTGGAATTCGAGAAGAATCCAACTAAGGTCACCATGGCAACAAGTAATTGTGTGTGTGTTAGAATTATCTGGTTAAGGGAAAATTGTGACCTAGGGGTCATGTGTTGTTTTGTTTTATTTTTCTCTTTTTATTATGTTAGTATGTGTTGCTCTTAGTAGGTGAAATTTAACTTGTGTTATTATTCATATTCTTGGGTTGGAGTTTACCCTTTTCTTAGCCATGGGTTATAGTGGCTTAATTAAGCTAATTTGAATTTGTCCTAAACTAATCAAAAGATGTGACCAAAAGAGAGTTCATGTATTAGGCTTGATTTACCTTGGATTTTGTGTGGATTGATGTGTGTTTGAGTTTTGAGTGTAGCACACTCTACCCCACATGGGAAACTCGAATTTGGCCTTGGAGGCCAAATTTCAAAGCTTGTGGAACAAGTCAAACTTGTCCCACACCTCTTAAAACCCCATGCCAACCCTACCTATGGGTTGGAAGGCCAAATTTAGGGCCTTTTAGGTGTTTTGGGGGGATGAAAGGGTAAGATATTAATTGCACTTTCTTTCAAATTTAATTTTGTCCTTTGGGGGAGTGGGCTTAGTTGGAGTGTGTAAGGTGCTTGCTTTTCTTTCAACCACTTATTAATGGTGCTTTGGAATTTGATGTTGACCAAATGATGTGGAGTGGAGGGAAAAGGAGGTGGCATCCTACTTGGAGCCACATCATCCCTCCCTCTCTTTTCTCTATTTATTTGATCCTCTTGTTTGTTTTGGGGGTTGGAAGTTTCATTTTTAGTCTTTGGTATTTTGGAGAGGAGAGGATTTTGAAAGACTTTGTGGATTTTTGGAGCTTGTTGATACTTGTGGAAATTTTGTTGGAGCTTGTGGATGCTTGCTTAATCTTGGGAGGGATTTGAGACTTCATACTTGGAACAAGCTCTACCATGGAAAGGTAGGAGCTTCACCTTGTTTATATTATGTTTTCTTCTCTTTGTTATATGAATGAGTACATATGTTGTGTTGAATATTGTTGTTTGCAATGCTTGTTGGGATTGGGTAGAATTCCTAAGTTGGGAGTGGGAGGAGACTATGGGGAGTTTAATTGAGGGAGGCATAAGAGATCATCTTCTTGAGGAGGGAGTTTGGGTTGGGTGCCCACCTAGTAAGAGAAATGCTTGCATTCCTTCTTGTTTTACTTTGAGGGATCCATAAGAGTTGAGGGAGGCATAAGAGTGGATGGAGGGATAGGGGTACTTGAGGGAGGCATAAGAGTTGTTAGGGGTATTGTGTTTTACATTGGAGGCTTTTAGGTGGCACCCATTCCCATTGGGAGGCATAAGTGGCCTCCCCATAGGTCTTACTCTTATGGCTTTCTTGATAAGCCTTGTGACTTGTTGTTGTGATTGTTTTCCCTCTTGTTGTGTTGTAGATCTTGTTTTGAAGGATTATGGAATGAATGTGAAATGTTATGTTTAGTTATGTGGAAGCTAGTAGTTGCCATGAGTTGGATTTTCTCCCATTGTGATGTGGTTGGGGCTCGGGGGCTAATGGAGTGGATGGCTTCTCTTCTCCATTGGGTATCTTGGTTGGGAGGAGAGCGTTGCCTCTCCCCTTATTTTGTTGTGAATCAAGCAAACTATGGAGGAGCCACCTTGTTGATATTTGGAGCATTGGAACCTTGTTGATGACAATGTGAAACCACCATGTATTTTTACCCACCTTGAGTGGAGGAAAAATGTAATATTGCTTTGTATTTTAGCTTCCATCATTGTAAATTTTGTTCCCACATTAAGTAGAAAATGTTGTAACAAGATTTTGAAAGAAAGTTGTTTTGATTTTTTTTTGTAAGGTTGTAATGTGGGTGGAATCGAAAGTTGAAGGAAAGAAAATTATTTATTCTCTTTTTACTTGGCTTGGAACCTCTTATGAAGGTGTTGATCTTGTTGAAATGTTGATAGTTCTTGTTTTAAAACTTAATGGAAATATTTTTGAAAACCTCTTGAGGAATGTTGAGGAAATTACAAACAAAATATATATTAAATTTTGTTTTGTTACTTAAAAGTGATGTATTGGAAAAGTTGGAATATTAGTGCATTTTCTCTTCTTCTACTTGGATGTATTTTAGTGCCCATTTTTTTGTAAATTTTTAACTTTCAATTGTTTCCGGTTGATTATTAAATTTGATCTTATACTACAATTGAAACAAATTACATTTTAATTAAGGCATGTGTTTAGAACAATTTTCACACATAAGTTATGGAGGAGTAAACACCTATGAAGAAGTATTTAGCCGTATAAATTATAAATTATAATTGTATTCATATATAGTCAATAATAGTAGTAAAATTATTAATAAACATTGCACTAATAACAAATAACACATGACCTGATTAAAGGCTTTTCATAAGAAAAAGGGAATGTTTTTCCTAAATTTTAATGCCATCCATCGGCTCTACTCAAGCATTACATTTACACTTTGTAATCGATGACATATTAAGTCCTAGGAAACAAAGACATACTAATATTTAAAGGGGTTTGGAACTGTCATCACCAATCCGGCACTATGATAATTTTTCACGGGAACTCCTCGTGCTATGATTATTTACTAATGCACAGCCTTTAGTTTGGTGGATGTAATCTGGAAACAGAACAACAACATAACACAAGAATACCATCGACTATGATAAGACAGAATGATGACAAATCAGAAATATCAAAGGAAATAATAATATTAACATGAAATTGTTACAATCTCACCCATGAGGTACTTCAACAAGACTATGGGAGAAACTTTACAATTACGCCTCTTGATGGCTTCTTCAACACACCTTTAACTGATGGCTTCCTTCGTACACTTCCTACAATATTTCTCACTACTTCTTTCTATGCTAAATGAGGGGGGTAGCCTCTCTATTTATAGAACTTCCAGGCTTATCCATCTTATCTCTAAGATAGGATAAGAAATCCACTCTGACGAATCATATTCCATACCTTAACTCTTATCTGTACATGTAGGCTTATCTGTTAAGATAAGATAAACCTTATCATTTTACATGGGTTCCACATTTTTAGACTTTTTACAAATAAAATACACAAAATATTTATGACCTCACTCCTTGTCCTTATTACCAATATAATATTTCTAATTCCTAATCACGTAGACCCTACTTCTCTAATTACCCAAACTTTGACATTTTAACATTACCGGACCACTTACGACAAATATTTACTTTTTACAACATTCCTATTGTACTTTGACTATTACCGTACTCCACATTATTGGCGGCACCATACTGACGGCGCCGTTATCTTCTATCAGACGCTACTACTAATTATACTTAACAACATCATACATTAATGAAATAGAAATTACGGAGGAAAATTTTAGTGTCGACATCTTCCCCCTTCCTAGCTTCTACTAAAATTAATCAAAATTTCGGGTTATATGTTTGTTGAAGCAAGTTCTTGGCTCGCAAAAGTCGTCCGTCGTCATTTTCGAGGCACTACATTTTGAGTATCGAGCTAGGGGTTCGAAGCTTGGACCCTTGGGCACATGCAGAAACATGAAGCAGGAACATTTAACTTAGTACAGAAAGTGATTCTTTTAAAATATAAAACCACAATGTTGATAATTATAGTAAACAACAAATTTAGAAAACCTGGCACAAGACCTAGAACAATGAACTAACTCTCGCCTTGATCTGTGTAGGAGGCGCGGATTGGGCGAGGGGTCTCTTCATATAGACCTAGACATACCACCGCCAGAGCAGGCCGTAGCAGCCATTCTACCTCAGATCTTGCAGACACTCCAGGATGTCAATGCCACTATACGCGGAGAGCCCTTGGGAGGACAACTTGCAAGACATAGTTTGGATTCATCGGTAGATGCCGGGTATCCCTCGACACAAGAATGAGCACGGGACAGAGAACTTAGTGCGAGTCGGCTAGGGCGAGTCACCATAGAGAATACATGGGGACGGGATCTCGGGACATAGGGACAAGTCTCGAGCCCTAGGCAGAGGGAGGAGCATACAGAGAGACCTAGGATTCGTCATACGTCGTACAGTGCAAACCATATCGGGGAGATCAATCGAAGCTACGACCATCTCACTATTCGGGTGATACGAGGTGATTTTCGGTAGAGGCTGGTTGGTGAGCTTGAACGGATGCTTCAAGCTCGCCCCGCATTACTTGAACACAAAAGCTCGTGTTGCAATCCATCTTCGAAGGATGGAGGCGGGGAGTCAGTGGAGGACCTTGAAGCTCCATGTGGACTCGAGACAATTACCCGGGAAGGCTGTTTGAGGAGCGTTTCGGGAGTAGGTATTTACCCGGGGATTTATACTTGAAAGAGAGATAGACGAGTTTCATGACCTCCATCAGGCATCGATGACAGTAGCTGAGTATGAGAGTCAATTTCTTGACCTACTCAAGTACGTCGACTATATGCAGGATGAGCAGGTACGGATTCACATGTTCATCCGGGGCCTAAACTTGGATTTAGGTGGCGCAGTGCGCATACACCGCCCACAAACATTAGCAGAGGCCGTGGAGAAGGCCTATATTGCGACAGAGGAGACACGGGAAAGCGCGCAGCAGCTAGAAACGAGTTCGGAGCCGTATCCAGCAGATGTAGGATGGTAGGTCGAAGGGGTCGAGTTCCTCCTCCACGGGGTGGATAGAGTTCAGGAAAGCTTCATTCGAGCCACCACTTGCAGAAGCGAGCAGTAGCAGCCAGGACCCACCCACCTTCCCGACCTCCTCGAGATTTGATACACAGAGAGGGCGGAGTATGGGGCCTCCTCCTAGGGGTCCCATCAGACACGAAGGGTGCGCGAGAGCTTAGTCGGCAGGAGCTCGTCATCGGTAGAGACCTCAGCATCCATGCTTGAGATCATCGGATCTCGTATCTCGATCATCTAGAGAGTACCCCGGTGGAGCCTGCTTCCCCACCGGAGAGGACCAGGCATTTATTATGGTTTTGGTGTTGTTAGACATCATTGGAGAGATTGCCACGGAACCCTAACAAGGGTAAGACGCAGAGCTCGAGCCTCTTTTGTTGGAGATATGGCACGGAGTCATCGGATCTACGCAGCCGGTCGAGAACCGTCGGGATGAGCATCGAGTACCGTGATTGAGACGACGAGATAGTGTTGGTGGTATTTCCACCTCTATATTATTTGATTCTGGTTCTTCTGATTCTTTTATTGCACCATCCTTAGTAGAGCATTGTAGGCTGGTGGCGTTAGGAAAGGCCGTAGTTAGGATGTTGAGATGGCTTCGGAGCCAAAATTTCTGTAGACTCCTTACCAAGGAGTGTGTAGTGGATTTGGGACCCTTCACCACTACTTCGATCTTCGGATCCTTCCATTAGGATCTTATGGCATCATTTTAGGCATGGATTGGTTGTCCGCTCACAGAGCTAGAGTGGATTGTTACCATAAGACTATTTCTTGCATAGATGATCTTGGAGTAGAGTCAGTGATATCAGGAGTTAGGAGGGTCGTATCCATTCGCACCATCTCCGCTATGCAGCTTAAGCGGTGTGCGCGACAGGGTTGTCAGTTGTTTGCTATTACGGTCAGTGACAGATCAGAGGATGAGTCGAGAGGACCTTCCCTCGATGACCATCCCATCTTATCAGAGTTTGCTGATGTGTTCCCAGGGGAGCTACCGGGATTACCTCCCCCATGGGAGATAGATTTCCATATAGATCTAGTTCAGGGCGCAGAGCCTATCTCACGAGCACCCTATCGGATGACTACTCCTGAGTTATGTGAGCTCAAGTTGCAGCTTGAGGACCTTCTGGAGAAAGGCCTAATCCGTCCTAGTGTATCCCCTTGGGGTGCACCAGTGATCTTCGTAAAGAAGAAGGATGGATCTCTTCGGTTGTGTATTGACTACCGTCATTTGAATAAAGTAACGATAAAAAATCGTTACCCCCTTCAACGCATTGATGATTTATTTGATCGGATGAAGGGGGCTACAGGTTTTCTAAGATAGACCTTAAGTCGAGGTACCATCAGCTCGAGGATTGCGGAGACATATATTCACAAGACAACATTCCATACGAGATATGGCCCTCCAAGTTCACAAAGTGGTACCTTTCGGTTTGACAAATGCCCCGCATGGTGTTTATGAGTTTGATGAATGGGGTATTAGGACCTTCCTTGATCGCTTCATGCTCATCTTCCTTGATGACATTTTGATTTACTCATGCACACGTGAGGAGCACGAGGAGCACCTTCGCCAGGTTCTTCAGTGTCTTCGCGAACAGCGCCTTTACGGGAACTTGGAGAAGTGTGCGTTCTTTCAGCCTGAGGTGCAGTATTTGGGCCACATCATTTCTGGGGAAGGTATCGCAGTCGATCCTTCCAAGATTCGAGCCATCATGGACTAGCCAGCACCCACTAGTGTGACCGAGGTGCGTAGCTTCATGGGTCTAGTAGGGTATTATAGGAGGTTTGTTCAGGATTTTTCTTGGATTGCGCACCCCATCACTTCCCTTCAGCGGAAAGGGAAGAAGTTTTTATGGTCAGATAGATGTGATCAGGCCTTCAGTACACTGAAGGAATGCCTCACAAGAGCACCTATTCTTGCAGTGCCAAATCCTCAGGGTGAGTTCTACATTTGCTGAGATGCTTCCTTGACAGGACTTGGAGGTGTGCTTGTGCTAATGGGGAGGGTAGAGTAGTTTCCTTTGAGTCTCGCAAACTCAAAGATTATGAGCTAAATTATCCGACTCATGACCTTGAGCTTACAGTGATGGTACATGCCTTAGTACGATGGAGACATTTTCTTCTTGGTGGAGATTTACACTCGGGGTCGATCACTTGAGTCTTCGCCACCTCTTCACGCAACCCAATCTCAACGCTCATCGGCATTGGATGGAGTTACTCGTGAATATGACATGGAGATAGAGCATGTGAAAGGGAAGGATAATGTAGTTGTAGATGCCTTGAGTAGGCAGAGACATGTGGCTATGGCCACCTCGGTGGGCACATTTGCGGAGTAGGATCTTGCAAAGCAGCCTTCCTCAGGATAGTTTCTACCTTGCAGCCAGTAGAGATTGAGTCTCAGAGACCCCTTGAGGGATATTTAATGGATTTTCATTAGAGGCATATGGTCTTCTTAGACACAGAGGTCGGATATATGTTCCTATAGATGGAGGCTTGAGACATGACATTTTGACAGAGGCTCATCGTGCACCTTATTCAGCCCATCTCGGGGTGAAGAAGATGCATGCCACCTGAGACAATTGTATTTTTGGAGAGGACTTCGGAGAGACGTGGCCTCGTTTGTGTCCCACTGTTTAGAGTGCCAGAGGGTGAAGGCCGAGCATCAGCATCCAGCTGGCCTTCTCTATCCTCACGCCATACCGGAGTGGAAGTGGGACACCATTTCCATGGACTTCATCGTTGGGTTACCTACGTCGAGATACCATCACGACGCCATCATGGTCACGGTGGATAAATTGACGAAGGTAGCTCATTTTTCTCCGGTAAAGACCACCTATACAGCAAGTGCTGTGGCACGAGTATACCTTGATGAGATTGTCAGATTACATGGGATTCCGCGGAAGATCATTTGCGACCGCGACCCTTTGTACACTTCCCATTTCTGGACCACCATGCAGTATGCCCTCGGGACGAGGATTAATTTCAGCACAGCTTATCACCCTGAGACAGATGGACAGACAGAGAGGGTGAATCAGATTTTGGAGGATATGCTCAGGATGTACGTGATGGATCATCAGTCAAGATGGGAGGAGTATCTGTATTTGGTGGAGTTTGCCTACAATAATAGTTTCCAGAGTTCTATAGGCATGGCTCCTTTTCAGGCATTATATGGTAGAGAGTGCAGGACACCTCTTAGTTGGGATAGGATTGAGGACAGGGTTTCCCTTGGGCCAGCATTATTACAGGATATGGAGCAGCAGGTTGCCTTGATCAGACAGAGATTGCAGGAGGCGCGGGATGTAGCAGGAAGAAAGTATGCGAGACCAGCATAGGACGAGATCACGATTTTGATGTAGGCACGAAGGTGTTTCTTTGTGTCGAGGCTCGCATAAGAGCCCTATCCGTTATGGAAAAGGCTCTAAGATTTCTCCTAGGTTTATGGGTCCCTTTGAGATCTTGGAGTGCCTCGGTCCCTTGGTCTATCGTCAGCATTGCCACCTAGCTTATCTCGCATCCATGATGTGTTTCACATTTTTGTGCTTAGGAGATATATTTGATCCTTCTCATGTGCTAGATTGGACCGCATTGCGGAGTGCGGGATCGGGCGAGGTGATGGTGGAGCCCGTACACATTATAGAGTGCGGGACCACCGGGCCTTCGCGGTAGAGAGATTGATCGAGTTCGGGTCCAATGGGACGGATGTATGATGAGGCGCAACTACTTGGGAGGATGCTACTTTTCTATGAGGACAGTTTCCACACCTTTTCTAGTGACTTCCAGGAGGAAGTTGAGTCTAAGGGGAGGGGATGTAGTGCCCACTTCCCTTCGACCTCATTTTGTTTTGTTGTTTTGTTTTAGACCGATTACTTCACTTATGGATTTACTATGGCTTCTTGATTTAGCATGCTAGTAGATATCATAGACATTGGTATTATTGATTTGATCTTTATATGATGCATATGGTTTATTGGTGGACATTTGATGACGATATTTGTATACTTTTGACATGGTTATTTATCTTTAATTATGACATGTGATATGTTAATCATATTGAGTAGAACTTGATAATTGGACTAATGTGATGATCATTTTGGCATAAATGAAATGTGGAATAGAAATGTGCTAAGAAGTGTAAGTGATATCGTACTTGCATAGATGATAGTAAATCATGTGTCGTTTATTTTAAATTTTATTGTATATTTGGCATGAATGTTTTAATGCGTGCCAACCGGCCGAAGGAGGTATGTTTTGTTCTGCGGGTATATTATATTCACAACAATATTGGGGAGTGGAGACCAACCACATCGGAATTCGGAAGAATCCAACTAAGGTCACCATGGCAACAAGTAATTGTGTGTGTGTTAGAATTATCTCGGTTAAGGAAAATTGTGACCTAGGGGTCATGTGTTATTTTGTTTTATTTTCTCTTTTTATTATGTTAGTATGTGTTGCTCTTAGTCGGTGAAATTTAACTTGTGTTATTATTCATATTCTTGGGTTGGAGTTTACCCCTTTGATAGCCATGGGTTGTAGTGGCTTAATTAAGCTAATTTTAATTTGTCCTAAACCAATCAAAAGATGTGACCAAAAGAGAGTTCATTTATTAGGCTTAATTTACCTTGGATTTTGTGTGGATTGATGTGTGTTTGAGT
Organism: Taxus wallichiana var. yunnanensis; assembly: GCA_018340775.1. Taxonomy (NCBI): domain Eukaryota; kingdom Viridiplantae; phylum Streptophyta; class Pinopsida; order Cupressales; family Taxaceae; genus Taxus; species Taxus wallichiana. The sequence continues at coordinate 209,686,050 of CM031235.1, read as the reverse complement.
TTTGAGTGTAGCACACTCTACCCCACATGGGAAACTCGAATTTGGCCTTGAGGCCAAATTTCAAAGCTTGTGGGACAAGTCAAACTTGTCCCACACCTCTTAAAACCCCATGCCAACCCTACCTATGGGTTGGAAGGCCAAATTTAGGGCCTTTTAGGTGTTTTGGGGGATGAAAGGGTAAAATATTAATTGCACTTTCTTTCAAATTTAATTTTTCCTTTGGGAGAGTGGGCTTAGTTGGAGTGTGTAAGGTGCTTGCTTTTCTTTCAACCACTTATTAATGGTGCTTTGGAATTTGATGTTGACCAAATGATGTGGAGTGGAGGGAAAGGAGGTGGCATCCTACTTGAGCCACATCATCCCTCCCTCTCTTTTCTCTATTTATTTGATCCTCTTGTTTGTTTTGGGGTTGGAAGTCTCATTTTTAGTCTTTGGTATTTTGGAGAGGAGAGGATTTTGAAATACTTTGTGGATTTTGGAGCTTGTTGATACGTGGGGATTTTGTTGGAGCTTGTGGATGCTTGCTTAATCTTGGGAGGGATTTGAGACTTCATACTTGGAACAAGCTCTACCATGGAAAGGTAGGAGCTTCACCTTGTTTATATTATGTTTTCTTCTCTTTGTTATATGAATGAGTACATATGTTGTGTTGAATATTGTTGTTTGCAATGCTTGTTGGGATTGGGTAGAATGCCTAAGTTGGAAGTGGGAGGAGACTATGGGGAGTTTAATTGAGGGAGGCATAAGAGATCATCTTCTTGAGGAGGGAGTTTGGGTTGGGTGCCCACCTAGTAAGAGAAATGCTTGCATTCCTTCTTGTTTTTACTTTGAGGGAGCCATAAGAGTTGAGGAGGCATAAGAATGGATGGAGGGATAGGGGTGCTTGAGGGAGGCATAAGAGTTGTTAGGGGTATTGTGTTTTGTATTGAAGGCTTTTAGGTGGCACCCATTCCCATTGGGCGGCATAAGTGGCCTCCCATAGGTCTTACTCTTATGGCTTTCTTGATAAGCCTTGTGACTTGTTGTTGTGATTGTTTTCCTCTTGTTGTGTTGTAGATCTTGTTTTGAAGGATTATGGAATGAATGTGAAATGTTATGTTTAGTTATGTGGAAGCTAGTAGTTTGCCATGAGTTGGATTTTCTCCCATTGTGATGTGGTTGGGGCTCGGGGCTAATGGACCTGGATGGCTTCTCTTCTCCATTGGGTATCTTGGTTGGGAGGAGCGTTGCCTCTCCCCTTATTTTGTTGTGAATCAAGCAAACTATGGAGGAGCCACCTTGTTGATATTTGGAGCATTGGAACCTTGTTGATGACAATGTGAAACAAGCATGTATTTTTACCCACCTTGAGTGGAGGAAAAATGTAATATTGCTTTGTATTTCAGCTTCCATCATTGTAAATGTTGTTCCCACATTAAGTAGAAAATGTTGTAACAAGATTTTGAAAGAAAGTTGTTTTGATTTTTTTCGTAAGGTTGTAAAGTGGGTGGAATCGAAAGTTGAAGGAAAGACAAATTATTTATTCTCCTTTTTACTTGGCTTGGAACCTCTTATGAAGGTGTTGATCTTGTTGAAATGTTAATAGTTCTTGTTTTAAAACTTCATGGAAATATTGTTGAAAACCTCTTGAGGAATGTTGAGGAAATTCAAATATATATATATATATATATTAAATTTTTTTGTTACTTAAAAGTGATGTATTGGAAAAGTTGGAATATTCTTGCATTTTCTCTTCTTCTACTTGGATGTATTTTAGTGCCCATTTTTTGTAAATTTTTAACTTTCAATTGTTTCCGGTTGATTATTAAATTTGATCTTATACTACAATTGAAACAAATTACATTTTAATTAAGGCATGTGTTTAGAACAATTTTCACACATAAGTTATGGAGGAGTAAACACCTATGAAGAAGTATTTAGCCGTATAAATTATAAATTATAATTGTATTCATATATAGTCAATAATAGTAGTAAAATTATTAATAAACATTGCTCTAATAACAAATCACACCTGATCTGATTAAAGGCTTTTCATAAGAAAAAGGGAATGTTGTTCCTAAATTTTAATGCCATCCACCGGCTCTACTCAAGCATTACATTTACACTTTGTAATCGATGACATATTAAGTCCTAGGAAACAAAGACATACTAATATTTAAAGGGGTTTGGAACCCTATTTTTAATGGAATATTTTACTTATCCGTAGTTTTAGATCACAGGTAATATTAAGAATAAAATAAATTTACGCTGATAGGATTTTTTTCATTACAAAACAAATTGTGCTTCATGAATGTTCTGATATGAAACAGATCCACCTCTGTGAGCCTCTTTCCCACGAGCTTATGGCACACTCACTGTCCCTTAATCGATTTTGATAAAAATACCTTGAAGGAGACGTCCTGTTTTGAGGTTACAGTCGGCGTTGAACAGAATACAACAGAGTTGGACAACCTGCTTGGTGTAAGCGCTCAAAAGGGGGGCGTTTGTTTTATCCCTGCTGCCTGGCCGTCTTCTGTACAGGCCGCGGCCAGGACTCGCGCCAGGAGCTCTCTTCGCTACACCCATTGGAAGTGGAGGTCATACGCCCTTCCCCTCGCCTGTAGCTCCTTCCGCAACCTCCGTCTTCTCACCTGCGTGGCTCAGGACAGGTTAAAAATAGCGAGCCCATTTGGTAAAAATAAGACTTGCAAAATTGTAAAGTGAAATAAATGAAGAGGAAAGCATGCGGCCAGTTTTGGTGTGGCTTGCACGCAAAAGGAGGGAGGGGTTAATGTTTTTGGCAGATGTTTGGCAGGAGCCACCCACCCCAACCATAATTTCAACATAGATTAGACTAGTATACCACTGTTAGAACAAATCTTCTGACATCTTGCTAAATTCCAAATATCCCTCATTCTACTCCGCAAATTATGATGTACAAGGACAGCAATGTAGTTAAAGACCACCAATCTTTCCCAAAGGGCACGTGATCTACGGCCCAAGTTGAAGACTAGAAGAGAACAAATATTAATATCACAATGGATGTATACTTTTCACACTTTCTCAATGTTTAATAATCAATATACGTAACTAATGCCATTATACATTGCAGTTTCCATACCTTCACGACAATTCGCTTCAGCTTTGACCATAAAACGATTCTCTTTGGCGTAGAGCTTACAAGAAATGATGAGTGCATATATATAATAGCATATTATCATTATGTAACACAATTATAAATTAGCAAAGTTAGCAAAGAAAATAAATGAAACCGCACTTGAATAAACCAATAGAGGAGGAAAGGACTTTCCCAGTAAATTACACGTTTCGTTTATCAGACAATTTAGGACATCAGATAAGAATACAGAACAATTGTAATTTGATAGATCATAAGGTATGACACCTAAAAAGACGTTTAGCAAACTTTTCTCAAATGAATGCATGACATGAATCATGGAAACGAAGTAAAATAATTTTCAAAAAAAAAAATTAATCGAAATTTTGGGTTATATGTTTGTGGAAGCAAGTTCTTGGCTGTCATCGTCGTCGTCATCATCATCATTTTCGAGGTGCTACAAAATATCTATTCTCAACCTATTCTATCTCGCCATGTTGTCCTTAAATACATTGCTAAGTATGCTTCCAAAGCGGAACAAAGGTCAGAAACATACCACCAAATGCTTTCTAGATTGTCGAGAAGTTTAGATCCTGATCTTCCTACACATTTAGCCATAAAAAAATGTTAACTAAGAGTGTGGTTGAACATGACATTAGCGCACAAGAAACATGCCACATGCTCCTCAAATTGCCGCTTGTAATGTGCTAGTCACATTTTTGTGATGCTAAATGTAGGCAGAAAAATCTTAAGAAGATTGGTTGAAGTAGAGTGTGAGGATGCAGAAACATCCCTGCTTTTAGATGCATACAGGGTCCGACCTTCATACATGGAAAGCCTTCCACTCATTGAAGTTGCACGCGATTGGAGTTACAGCAAATACCGCAAGCACAATAGGTGGAAAAGTCGTACCCAACCAGCTATTGTTCGGGTGTTCCCCAAATTTCAATGCATTCCATCTAAGGACTCCCCCTCTTTTGAACTTTTCTTGTTGGTCTGAGCTCCTTCTATACAAACCTTTCCGCAACATTTCTAATGATATTGGTTCAACACCTCAGCAAACCATTTCTAATTGGAGCTTGTTCAAACACAATTATCGGCCCTGGCATATTACACGGCGTGAATCTAATCCATCCCACACCTGCTGGCGGTGACACTTTGAGTCGAGATCGAGCTCCGCTTCCGGTTAAGCAAGCGTATGGTTGACAAATTTTGGCTCGCCACCACCCGGTAACACTTCATTCCTTGATAACTTGCAAATGCTTGGACTTCGTGAATTTGACACCCTTCACAATTGGAGTGCACATCATATTCCATTTGCTCTGTAGTCTCTTGGTGCCACTTTCATCGAAGATAATAAGGCAAACCATATTTCAGCTTCCTTCGTGGACAGATTCGACCCTCCAACTTCAGGCTTATCTCCAGAACAACAACAAGCTTTCAACATAATTACTCAACACTTCACGCATAGATCCAGCCTTCCTCCACTGAGACTTATTATACAAGGGACTGCAGGTACTGGTAAATCATTCCTCATTAACATTTTAAAGTCTTCATTTGCCTCTTCATCCAGCCAGGGCCTTTCCCCTCTCCTTTTGCTCACCCCAACAGGAGTTGCTGCCTTCAACATTTCAGCTTCAACGATACACGCAAGCCTCCGGATTCCCATTAAAGAGCTCAAACCCTTAGAGGGCCAAGCTTTATCGTCTCTTCAAGACTCACTCAAGCACATCGAATACATTTTAATCGATGAAATGAGTTTCATCGGTCCAAAGTTGCTTTCCAGAATCGACTACCATCTTAGGGAGGCTTTCCCGCACTTCAAAGATTCAACATTTGGAGGTAGATCTATGATCCTTGTTGGAGACCTCGGTCAACTTCCTCGGTTATGGACATCCCACTTTATGCAAGCAAGTCTTACGGAGCTACCCTCTGGCGCGAATTCAACATATCTGTCTCCCTTCATTCAATCTTCTGGCAACAAGGCTCTGATCCAGCACAAACATCATTCTCGGGGCTTGTTGCTTAACATTCGTAATGCCATCCCTCTGATCCAAGACTGGGAAGCTCTTATGTCAAGATCCGATTCCTCCCTTTCCGAACAAGAAAGGATTGAATTTAAAGAAGGCCCTCATCTTTTCGCTCAAAATGACCTTGTGGACTCACACAACCTTTTTATGTTGAAGTCCCTTAACTCTCCTATAGCCAGATCTATTGCCGAAAAGACCAGACGTTCTACATCTGGCGTCCCGAGGACGATCAATTGAAGCCCAAGGTTCTTCTCTGCATCAATCAAAAAGTAATGCTTTCCACAAACTTGTGGGTTGAGAAGGGTCTCGTCAACGGCACTACTGGTTCTATCATCGACATAGTCTATGGAATATCCTCCGGCCCTCCAAGTCTACCTCTTTTTGTCGTCATCAAATTTGATCGTTACACAGGACCTCCTTGGGATTCAAACAACCCCTTGCATGTTCCTATTCCTCCCATTTCTAGAGGAGGCCGCAGACAACTACCGCTCAAAATGGCTTGGGCTTTTTCTATCCACAAATCTCAAGGACTTACACTACAACTTGCTACAGTGGACATTGGCGGGACTGAAAGACAAGGCCTTACATTCACTGCTATCTCAAGAGTTCCATCTCTTTCTTCCCTTCGTATTTCTCCAGCTTTCTCTTTCTCCCGCTACTCTCGCATGTCCTCCACTCCCCTTCTATAGTCCAGGCTACAAGAGGAATTTCGCCTTCGCTCCCTTCCCTCTTCTCTGGCTCCCCCATCCAGCCTTCGTCTTAGCTCCTTATAACGATCACGCTGACGCAGTCCCATTCCTTCTTTGTATACTTCATGTCTGTATAAACCAGAAATTTTTGTATCGATAACAACTTATGTTTTTAGTTTTTGTTTCTCGCAACTACTTTATTCAACAGTTTTTGCTCTACGTTTATTTACACAAAAGTTCTATGTTTCATGCATCGATCTACTACTATCCTATCTATTTTAGCATATGTATTTTTTCCACCTCTCTATTATTCTTTTTTATTTCTCGTTAAACTTCTTCCTTTTTTCATTCTCCACTTTCCTTCCACTACCACGCTTTTCTTTCCCGCTTCGGCTTCCTTTATCCTTTATCGTATCTTTCTTCCTTTCTGTCCACTTCTTTCTTCTTCTCTTCTTCCTTCTCCTCGTTTCCCATCCTCTCTTTTGGCGTTTTCATCGCACACCCCGCGTGCGATTGCTAGTAACTCATATGCAATTACTAGTCATAAAAATATTGAACTAGTCAAACAAACACGGCGGTACAGGATTTTATATAATCTGGTGGTCTCCTTTAACAATTTTTTTAATTTGTTGTAGTCAATTCGACAACAAATTTAATAATTAATTAAATACAAAAACAAACAAACTTTTCTACCTGTTCACATTGCTTGTAGCAATCCGTTTTGCCTTCAACTTTTTTACGAGTCTTCATTATTGACTTTGCAAGCACCCAAAACATTATTTGCATACGGTGGTTATTTCTTATATATGCTACCGAAATTGCCCTGAATTCCGATGGATACCCGCTCTGCTTATTGTCTTCCTCTGCTGGTTACCACTGTTCTGCTGCTGTTCACTGTATTATTAATATGGAGAAGGAAGAAGAAGACTCTTCCTCTTCCACCTGGACCGCCTGGTTGGCCTCTTGTGGGAAACCTCCTTCTGCTGGGGAAAAGCCGAACGAGTCACTCTTTGCTCTTTCTCGCCAATACGGCCCGCTCATGACCCTCTCTCTCGGGATGAAAACAACAGTGGTGGTCTCTTCCCCTTCCATGGCAAAGGAATTTCTCAAAACCCATGACCAAATATTTTCTGGGAGGAGCGTCATACAAGCAGTAAAGGCGCACTCTTACCACAAGACCTCTGTGATATGGGGTCAATACGGATCCTACTGGAGGAAACTCAGGCGTATTTCCACCACGGAGCTCATGTCTGCAAAGAAAGTCCAAGCATTACAGCATCTCAGAAGGGAGCCGCTATTGCAAATGATTCAATTGCTTTTTGAGGGGAAGGGAAAGAGTGTCAATATTTTCCATACAATACTGCACACGGCTCTGAATATGATGAGTAATATGATGTTAAGCACAAAGGTGTTCGATACAGAGAATCCCGATTCCGTGGAGTTCACCAACGCGCTCACTTCATGGGCAAAGCTGGGCGAAAAGCCCAATTTCGCAGATTTTTTTCCGTGGCTAGGGTTCCTCGATCTCCAGGGCGTGAGCCGTGAATTGACCGCTTATTTAAGACGAGCTCATAAATTTCTAGACGCTTTTATCAGCAATCGGTTGGAGACGAGAAGCAGAGAGGGCGGTCGCGGTGATAGAGAAGCAGAGAAGGATTTTCTGGACATCCTGCTGGAGTTGAGAGCGGACGATCTCACTCTCATAGATATCAGAGCCCTACTTTTTGTAAAGTTTTGATTTTTATTCAAAGTTACGCATTCTGAGATTTCATATAGCTATTTTTGCAGAGAGAAATTAGACCCAGATAAAAAAGAGTTCATATTCTGTCACGATAAAAGTATAATTGGGCGTAATTTGTGATCTTGCAGGAGCTGTTGATGGCGGGCAGTGACACCACTGGTGCGACAGTGGAATGGGCGATGGCTGAACTCATCCACCGCCCTCACATAATGAAACTGGTGCAAGCAGAAGTGGACCAGGTCGTGGGTCGGAACAGGAGGGTGGAAGAATCTGACATAGAGCGTCTGCCATACCTCCATGCGGTGGTGAAAGAAGTGTTGCGATTGCATCCAGCTGGTCCTCTGATGATCCCTCACAGAGCCGATAGTTCGTGTGAAGTCGCGGGATTCGGGATCCCCAAACACACCCAGGTGTGGGTCAATGTTTGGGCAATTGGAAGGGATCCTGCGAGCTGGAAAGAGCCCTTAGAATTTATGCCACAGAGATTTTGGAGGGTGAGACGAGCAAGATGGAGTTTAAGGGACAGGATTTTGAGTTTATACCGTTTGGAGCAGGAAGAAGAATATGTTTGGGGCTTCATCTGGCTGATAAGATGGTTCACTTGATTTTGGCTTCGCTGGTGCATTCATTTGACTGGACTCTTCCTGGTGGAATGAGTGGGGAAGAAATGGACATGAGCGACCTGTTTGGAGTGGTATTGAAAAAGTGTATAGAGTTGGAAGCAATTCCCACACCACGTTTGCCGCACACCATATACCAATCCTTGGTTTAAAGGTCTTTGGACTTTATCATCAATATTCAAACCATCTTGTCGTGCTCTAGTTCCATATATGTATGTATGTATATGTGTAAATGCATTTTCAGATATTCGACCATACTTATATGTAGAATAATACAAATTACTGTTGTATTACTCGTAGTACTCCACGAGATGGTTGAGTAGTAATGGAAATGGAAGGCGAATGAGTTAAAAAGGAAAGAAAAAACAAACAAATGTATATTAGAGTGGCAATAAACTCGCTTGAGAACCCCGTTCCATTACTTTCACTATTGTCAAGTGTTTCTTTACTTTACGGCATGTTTGTTTCATATTGACAAAGTGACGATATAGCCGATCTTTCCTTAGAAATGTGTGCATTTCAATATATAAAAAGAAAATAATATATGTAGGAGATGTCTTCAAGGTTGTGCTATAATGGTAAGTTATTGTATTGGTGAACGATAAGTCATAGATTCAATTCTTAAACATATAGTGTGTGGATGGGCATTTGCATGCCGTTCTAGAAGTTGATTGGTGACATTTTCTTTGTGTCACATGATGAGTGACATATGCCTTGTGTTAGAGCTTTGCAACTTTGCCTGTTGGAGTGGAGTATTTGCACATCACTCCATAGGTTGATCGGTAGCACTCGCTTATGTTAGAGCTTCACAACTTTGAGTATTTGCACATAACTCCATAAGTTGATCGGTAGCACTCGCCTTATGTTAGAGCTTCACAATTCATAGTTACTGGGTATTTGTTGATTCCTTTGTACTACCTACAAAATATGTAGGAGATGAAAGGTGAAAAATTGTGAAACCAATATGAACATCTACATTTCTAACAATAAACTATAAAGATAATGTTCACATAATGTTAGAAGCTTTGAACATAAATAAAGACGTTCATACATGACATTGAAGGACAATCACCACTTCACGATATCTTATTTTACATGTTTGGAGAGGGTGGGTGATGTTTTTTCACACATCTTCTTTGAAACCACTTGTTTCACCCTAGAACAAAAAAGGGTTCCATACTGAGATAGGAGAAATCGCTTCATCACTACAATGATATATGCAATTAATCAAACAAAATTAAACAAAATAATTAACAAGAGTTTTCTATACGTGTGTGACCCTTGCCCCCATAAATACTCTTGCAATCTTTTCTCCATGTCCTTGAGAAAATCACTCGCCTCAAGCATTGCCTATAGTGTTTCCTTCGCAACTAGGGTGATTAAATTTCTTAAGTGAACCTACGAGAATTCATTTCTCCTCTCGAATGATTTTTTTAATGGTTGAGATGGCATGCGAGAAGGCGGTTTTGCATGTACACGCTTGTCTTCTCCTTTAAGACGAGCATTTTATTGCCTTTTGCAGAACATATGGTTTCGGTATAGTTTTCCTTGTTTTATGGGAGGAAGATTATATGTTTCCAATCGATGTAAGCTAATCAAGTTTTTAGACCAAAACCTTATACTATATCCATTAAAGTTTATATTTACCAACATAATAAAGCAGAACTAGTCTCACACCATGTATTCATTGATGCATACGATCACCATGGGTAAATCTTAATTTGTTGATCTTCGGATTACCAATTCTTTTATGATCGAATAAGATACACATGACCAAAAATAAATAGAATAGACATTTAATCCATTTGTTAAGTTATTCGATACATATATATCCTTCAAAAATTACATAAAACATCCCTCTTTCTTTTGTTTACATGGTGAACATCATCAAAAACATGAATTTAACTATAATCGGGGTTCATTTTAAGAGACCTCCTGGAAATCGAGAGGTGGAGAATACCTGGCGAATATCCCCGGAACCGGTTTCACGGGAAGGTGAATTTTTTGGGGGTTGTATGAAAAAATTTCACCTGATTATCAAGCACTCGCTGACGAGAGGTTTGCAGCGCGCGACGGGAGATTTGCCGTGCGTCAAAAAATGCGTGTGACGCTGCGTGTCACTAAGGTCTATTGACGCGTCACTAAGGTCTTTTGATGTGCGTCATTGCATTTTTTTGACGCGCGACAGAAAAATCTCTGTCGCGCGTCTGCAGCCTCCGACCTCTGCTTTCTCATCAAAAAATCTCCATGTCGCGCATCAACAAACTCTTTGTCGTGCGTCTGCTATGCGTCAATATCTGTTGTACCTCCTTGTCGCGCGTCAAAAAAATGTAGTGACGCGCGTCAATAGGCCTTAGTGACGCGCGTCAATAGACCTTAGTGACGCGCGTCACTAAGGTCTATTGACGCGCGTCACTAAGGTCTATTTGACGCGCGTCACTAAGGCCTGTTGACGCGCGTCGATAGATCTTAGTGGACGACGTCAATAGGCCTTAGTGACACGCGTCAACAGACCTTAGTGACGCGTCACTAAGGTCTGTTGACGCGCGTCACTAAGGCCTGTTGACGCGCGTCACTGCATTTTTTGACGCGCGACAGCAAATATCCTGTCACGCGTCTGCAACCTCTGCCCTCTTCTTGCTCATCGAAAAAAACTCCATGTCGCTCGTCAACAAAATCTTTGTCATGCGTCTACTATGCGTCAATATCTACAGTATCTCCTTGTCTGCAAACCCTCCTTGTCACGCGTCAATAACTTACCCCCTTGTCGCGCATCTATAATACGGGATATATCATATTGTTGAAAAATGTGAAGTAGAAGTGTTCTACCTGGCGAATAATCTAGGTTTATATAGGGGATATTTTTCAAGGGTAGGTGAAGCCGACCCCTAAAAAAATTAAAGTGTAATTTTTAGGCGAACAGGTCACTGACCGTGCCAAAAAATTCGCCTTTTCAAAATTTTCAAAAATGGAATATTCGCCATATTACGAATATTCGCCACTAAAATTTTCCCCGACTATAATGTTATTTTAAAGATAAACAAAGCCCATCTAACACTCATGCTTTTGAAATGAATGGAAATTCACAAATGGCATCCCCTTAAAAATTTATCATCTATTCCAGAAATAAATGAAAAAGGGATTCATTATGTGGGACTTCACACTACTTTTGGCTTAAAATTTCTCATACAATTAAATTTTGCAAAATACAATTCATTCGCTAAAAATCTAGCTTAAATATGAAAATTGAACCAAATTAAGGTTTTACATGTTGGAACAAAGCGGTTATTGATCCGGTGAATGAAATGGTGGTAGTCAATACTTGGCTACAAACATATGAAATTGCAGAGTTAGTATCCTTGATATTGGTCATGGGGTCATAAATTTACTAAGTGATGACAAGGGGATGCCTAGTTAAAAATGGAATACAAATCCGTAATTATATATGTGGATACTCAAGAAGCCACTAGGGTGGATCTTTATAAATTGAATATTAGTTTTCCTTTTCCATACATTTTAGAAGAATAAGACCTACATAGTGTGTTTTTGGTCACTTAACACATGTTGAAAAATAGGTCGATATTTTAAATGTTTCACAATTTTCCATGGTCCTCGAGAACGTAATAAAAACAAATTAAAATAATATAAAAATTAAAATATAAAATATGTATTATATAGAAGACAAAGATCACAATGGTTTTCAAGGACATACACTTTAAAGGTCTATAAATAAATATAATATATTTAAAATGCTATGAGATTATAATATTAATTCTAATTTAGAAGTCCAAATACTACGGATATATCATTTCAATATAAAAATAATAAATACAAATTAAAATAAGCAACAATAGATACGAGATACAACCACGAAGAAAAACAATTAGAAGACACACACTATATACATACATACATATACACACACACACAAATATATATAGATGCATGCATGCATATATACATATACATGTGTATGGTGCACATTACACACATTATCTATATATGTATCTATATACATTGTGTATATGTACATAGAAATGCATATGTATAATTAACATGGAAGAAATAAAAGATCAATGTGTGAAATTCTCCAATTTTCATAGTAAATACAAATTAAATATAAACACAATTTGATTCAAATATTGACCACGAGAAATAAAAACTATATTATTAACTTTGGAAGAATATATGTTTTCATTATCCAAAATCTTCCATTTTCATCCTAGATCTATACAAATGAAAAATGAAAAAGATACTAATATATTTATCATGAGAAAATTTTAAAAATATTACTCATTGAAAAGCAATATATCTTTTCATTTTCCAAAATCTCCCTTTTCCATGCTAGAAAAAAATAAAAAATGAATAAAAATAGGTACACGACCACAAGTAATAAAAAATAACATTATTAACATAAAACAACAAGAAAAGATAATACTCAACATATAAATCTAATGACCATTGTAGAATGTTTATCTCTATCTTCCATAGTGTCTTCTCTTGAATTGTTTTTATTGGTTCTTTGTGGCACATAACTCATTTTTGTAATCCTTTGCAAGACAATAGTTTACACAATCATTAAGGATGCATTCTTCTTTTGATATGAGACCGTGCCCTCTACATTACAAATCATTACAAATAATTCTTCCACAATCATTACAAGCAATAGTTAACACAATCATTACAAATAATTCTTCCACTACATTTTGTATTTTCACTTCATTGCATTCAATAACCCACACACTCTTATAAGCCTTGTTGCTCCAACTAACACATAATTATCCCCCACACACTCATTAGTGCTACTATGTAGATTATCTATATTCTAAAATTGTAATGTTGAGCGGGTCATGGCTAGGTTGATATTTTATATGATTCAAAATTTATCATGGTCCCTTTAAACACCAAAAAAATAAGTTAAAATATACTAAATATAAAATATATATTATGTAAGAGATGAAGATAATCACTTTCAAAAACATGTATTAATAAAACCCTATCGATTAAATATCATATTTTTGAAAATATCATGAAAGTATAACATTAATCACGGTTTATTAGATGGTTGTGGAAATAAAGACGCTGATTGTGCAACGAAGGAAACAACACAGGTAGTGAAGTTTTTGGGAGGAAAATTGGGATCCCCCAAACTCATTCCCTCGTGGAAGAATGCGAGAACCTGGCTGGATGTTTGAGATTCGTCATTGAAAGAGCTAATGAGAGATTTAATTTCACACTTTTAGGAAGATTTACAAGTGCACGAATGAATATAGACTTTGCGAGGAGTGGTATAGTAGAAAATGAGTCTGCAAAGTTGAGGTTTGGGCCATTACAGGAGAAGGTTTTCCTTTTTGTTTCCAAAATAATAAGGACATGCAGGGTGTGTTAAGTGGTGGACCATGGTTTTTTAGCAATGTTGCTTTTAGCTTCCATCGGTGGGTGCTCGGAATGTCACTCGACATGTGTTTTGAGGCCCTTTCTTTCTAGATCCATCTCCTAGGACTCCTTATGGAGTTTTGAGAACTAGAAGTCTTTGATGATTGTTAGGTCAATGGGCATGCTAATAGCGGTTGATCCGACTACAAAGGATAGATTTAGGATGGTTTTTTCTAGGCTCTGCATTAATGTTCCTATGGGATTTAGAGTTCCTAAGAGAATTTTTTTATAGTCCCCTGCCGGTGAATGGGCTTTGGAGATTGAAGCCGAAGATTCACGGATTTTTTGCAGTTGATGCACGAATTTTAGATATGAAGTGAAGGAGTGTTGTGTCATTAGAGGGCCAACTTTGGAGTTTCCTTTCCCCGAGGGGACGATGATTTGGCTAGCACGTTGAAGACCTGTAGTGGGAAGGCGATGATTAAGTTTGAGAGACCGAAGCTCCTAAAGAAAACATTGCGTAGCGGAGGGCTTGAGATTGAAGTTGGGAATCCTATTAGGGCATCGCTTGTGGGGGAAGGTGGTTGGACAGGAGGAGATTGTGATGGGTGGAGCGTAGCGAGGGGCCGAATTAAAGGTCGGGAGCACCCTAGGCAATAGTTTGAGTGGCGCCCTCCTCAAAAATTTATTTAATATTTTTTCCATAAAGTAAATAAATAAAATATGTCTATATTTTTGTATTTTTAAATTTACATCATGGTCATAATCAAATAATAATAAAAATATATTATTAAATTATCACGGAAGGATGAAAAATATTTTGTGGATGGAAAAATTAATCGTATGAGATACTCAAAAATCAAACAATAAAATATTTTATACAAGGCTTCTTACAAGTTAGATTTAGCCTTATCAAGTAGGTGACATGAACTCTATCACGAAATAAAGAACCATTTTTTGAAAGAAACAAAAACGTTTATGTAGCTCGATGGTTTGTGAAGAGCCGTATTTGGATTAGGCCTACAAATTCCTCCATAACAAAATAATAGAAAATTTCCTCAAAAATTAAGAATAGAAAATTAAATACTTTTTTCCTTTAATTATACTCACCTCTACTAGATACACCAACAACATTATAAAAATACATTAACCTTTTTAAGAACAAATTACACACCTGCATAATCTGGAGCTCAAAGAATGGGTAACAATACCAAAAAAATCATATGTGCTTATAAATATGTGATATTTTCTTTTACTTGTAAAAATATTACAAAAATTTTTATGTGTATGCATCAAATTTATGTTACTATACAATAATATTTATAAATGGGTTGATCAATATTGAGTCTTCAGATAAATTATTTTAAAGTTAAGTTTTAAAATTAACCGACAAAAAGGAAATTTTTAGATTAAGGCGCCCCGATTGCTTTGGCTCCCTAATCAATTGCCTAGTTTGCCTAAGGCTTAATCCGCCTCTGGTAGTAGGAGGCTATGACTTCGTCGCTCAAGAGGATACGGTTGGTGGATGCGATGGCGGGTCTGTGGGTAGGATAATTCAAACAAAGATTCAAATTTTGAAATGGCGATCGATGGTGTGTTAAATACATATAGAGTGGGGATTGTATCATCTTTCCGATTGTAGACGTAGACTATGGTAGCAATTTGGAGACTTTTCAGTTGATCCAATCTCGGAAGGACCATGACGTGGAGCTTTGTGTGGACCTTGGCGAGGATCGATTCAATGCATGGCATGGAAAACGAATATTTTAATGTTGACGGGGAGGGGTGGACTACAGTGATAAACAAAAATAAATCCCCCTTTAAGATGAACCTCAGATCCCATAAAGGGAAAGACATAGGTTGTTAAGGGTCCTCCCTACTGTTTGTCAAGTTGCTTTGACTTATGGCGTCGGTTGGCCCTTTCTCCTCTTTTATGTTTTCTGTATTTTGGTTTCTCTCGGCACATCTGTGTGTTCCATCTTGGGTTGTTAGAGCCTTGTTTTTCCTTTTGTCTCTTTTTGTGTTTTATTGAATATCTTTCTTTTGTACGGGTTTTTGGATCCCTTCAAAATCTATTTTTTACCGTATTTAATAAAAAAACATTAATCATGGTTTAAAATTCAAAAGCCTTATGTCATTTCACTATCTAATATTTTCCTAATTTTCATATTATATGAAAAGTAAAAAAATAACAATCACAAATTAAAAGTGATATTATTAATGTTAGAAATATATTTTATGTATTAATTTTTCAAAATTTGATTGTGCTATTTTTATAAATTTTATGTAATAAGGGATGAGGTTGGGATCGTGCCTCAGGGAATTTGGTAGAATGGAAACCCCTCAGTCTTTGGCCGCTTAGCCGAAGAAGTTTGCCCACCTCAACCGTGGGATATGACAGTTTATGACATGCCAAGTTTCAAACAAAAAAAAATTGATTGTGCAATTTAGAATCAATTTACATTGACCCATATTTCATTTGTAGTGACTCACAAGAATCCATCTCACAAGTATGAATAATTCATTTGACACTCATCATATCTAAACAAAGCGCATATGGGTGAAACATGAGGACTTCCTAGGAGGTCTAAAATCTTAGTGCTCACTTTGTCACTAAAATACACTTAACTATAGAGTTTCCGTCCCAAATGTATACCACTATTCATAAAATATAAATTAATGTAGACTCGAAACTTTGTAATTAAAACCAAAAAATCATTATATAATTTGATCCACAACAAAATTACCACTTATAATAACTTATCTTTTCAATATCCAAAACATCCGATTTTCATGGTACGTAAAAATTAAAAATGAAATAAATTGGATGTAAATGTTTGACGAGAAGAAATAAAAAAATGGTATTATTCACTTGAAAAAAATATATGTATTTTTTTATTGAATATAAATGTTTTCGTTATCCAACATATCCCATTTTCACGAATACAAATTAAAAACAATAAAAATAGATATCAATATATTGACCACGAGATATAAAATATCAAAAACAAAATCTAATTTTCAACAAATAGATGAGATAACTAGACAGGCGATGGAGACAAGCACTCACAGCTGAATGTTTCTCTCTATCTTCCGTATTGGAGTGCTGAAGCTGTAATGGATGCCGTGCTACTCTCGCCTATTGCGCTTGACGAAGCACCGCCCCTATTCGAAGACGATATGGTGGACTCTGAATAAACCACTCCCACCGGCGGAAGAACCACATATATCGCCAATGGCCTCGTCGAAGGCAGCACCGGCAACTGTTCATTTGGGTTAATGAGAACCTGCAACGCCTGCCTCACCGACGGGCGCAGTTGAGGATCTGGGTGCGAGCACGCCAGTCCCAATATCAACACTCTTCTCATCTCCTCTTCAGAATCGTATTCCAATTTGGGATCCCCGCACTCCACAACTCTCCCCTCGCTGTACTTCCCCCAAACCCAATCCACCAAATTACCTTCAGCCAACGGAGACTTGCGCTCCACCGCCCGCCTACCCGTGGCCACCTCCAGCACTACGATCCCAAAACTGAACACATCCGACTCTGCCGTCGCCTTACCCGTGTAACCGCACTCGGGTGCAACGTACCCGGGCGTCCCCGCCAGCCGGGTCGTCACGGGATTAGTATCGTCGTGTTCGATCAACCGGGCCAGACCGAAATCGCCGAGGCGGGCGTTGAATTCCGCGTCCAGCATCACATTGCTCGGCTTAACGTCCCGGTGAACGACCCGTTGCTCCCATTCCTCGTGTAGGTATAGCAGAGCCGAGGCCAACCCGCACAGTATTCTGTGACGCCGCCGCCAGTTCAAGGGCGGATCAGCGGTTCTGTCGAAGAGAATTTTATCCAGGCTCCCGTTGGGCATATAATCGTAGACCAGCAGGAGGTCGTTCCGCTCGTGACACCAACCCTGCAGCTGCACCAGGTTCCGGTGGCGGAGCCGGCCTATGGTGGTGATCTCCGAGACGAACTCGCGTTCCCCCTGTTTCGACCCGGCGGAGATTCTCTTCACCGCCACCCACTGCCCCTCTTCGTCCCCTCCCACTTTCAGGTTTCCTCTGTACACGCTCCCGAACCCGCCCGTTCCCAGCAGTTCCGTTTCGCTGAAGTTCTTGGTGGCGGCGGCTGGGTGCCTGTAAGGGAACCGCTGAGGCGCATTCCCGATCAATGCCAGCTCCCCGCTAAAATTACCCCGGCGTAGACTACCCGCAGCCTGTTTTTTCCTTTTCAGGGTCTTATAAGCCGACCAGGTCGCAAGTCCGATCAGAGCCACGCCGCCCGCAACGGATCCCACCACGATCCCGACTTTTCCCCGCCGCCCGATCCTCCGGGGTTCCCACTGGCGATAAATTCAGAGAAGACTCCGGTAAGCTCACGGAACTGAAATTCCAGTCGAGAATTCTGTGCACCTCGTATGAATTCCCCGTCGCCGCAGAAAATCCCACATACGCCGATCTCGGAACGGTTTTCTGGAGCTCCACCGTGCAGTTCAGAAGGCTCTCCAAGCGGCTGCCCGATGCATTGTCTGCATAGCCCGCGGAGATTTGCAGGTTTTTGGTCCACCCGTCGTAGGCGACCGAACCGTTATCGGTCGCCCGGCCCTGATGAACATCCCGTGCTCTGCCATGTTTGCCGTTGCGTTGGATTTGATTCCCTCGATGTCGATCCCGACGTGGTTGTTGTCCGGGTCGAATTCGTTCTTGAACGTGTCGAACTCGATGGCAAGCTGCCCGGTCGTGTTTCCGTTGGTGTCGGAGTCGAAGAGGCCGAGGAAGGCGCCGTAGCTGTCTGGCAAAAAGTTTCCGTTGTCCGGAACGATGATGAAGGCCAGTCCGTCGCCATTGAAATTCGTCAGCGCGCCCGTGGCATTGGTTGTGATGTTTCTTACCAGTATAGTGAAGGTGGTGGTGAAACTTGCCGGCCAAACCGTGACTGGGTTCTGGTAGAGAACCCTTCCGATGCAGTTCTGCAACGCCAGGTTTGAAGCCATTTGGTTAGAAGAAGCAGCGGGTGTGGTGGCGTTCGGATCCGGTGTGAGATCGATATAACCGTGGGCAGTAGAAAAAGAAGCGTTCCCCATGTATATCAACTGCTGGCTGTTGTTTTGGCCAAAATTAGAGAAGGAAAAACTAGTATTGTTTCCATTGCTCTGCTGTGCATATGAAGTGCAAATTAAAAATGGGAGCAAGACTATCAAAGCACAAATCACCCTTTTCAACATTGTTACGCTATAACAATTAAGCTGAGCGTTAGTTATCGGTATGTCGGCCTTGTTTATACTTGATTTAACACACAAATACAGGCAAAAGTGCATAACAACCCTTATCATCTAACCAACCAGCCCTTACAGTATGTTCTGCGCATCGTGAATATGAGACCTCGCAGATAACCGATCCCATCAAAGGCTTTGAGACAAAATAAAACTTAGCATCATAAATAACATTTACATAACTCTCAGTGACAACAATTTTTCTGTAACATCTTAATCTGAAATGGATGTGGAGGAGGAGTGCGGGTTTTCTTTGAGTGGATTGCATCAAGCTCTATCCTAATCACAATAAATAACAAGGAGTCGAATTTTTTTGTATCAAATTTTCGCCGTCAATAAATTTCCATGGGCTCATACCTAGTCAAATGTGACAAAAATTCCTTCACTCCGGGGTGCAAGAGTCTAAATATTTGCGTAATCAAAATCCATGCCGTACCACACTGAGCAATTTGCCATTTTGCCCATCCGGAGTCAATAAAAAACAGCGGGGTACAATTCATTTTCAACCAGCATATTGGAAAATACAGGGAAAGATGTATCGGTGTAGGCCCATGGACGTCCCTCCATTATTATGACTTAAATTCTTGGGACGTAAGCAATTAAAGATGTTGGCATATATATGAAGATTTATACAATCATCTAGATGGATACCATTATACTACTTATTACTCTAGAGTATGCACCCACATGTTATATCTACTAGCAATAGCACCAAAGGCTGATAGGTCTGTTTATAAATTATAATATTAACTAGCAATCACATGTGTATATTGCAATGTGAACGTTGAATGGTTTAAGTTATTTGATTTAGAGGTATAGTTAATTACTTTTGTAGTTGATGTGGTTTGTAATTATTTGGGTTAAAATTGTGTTAGTGTTGCAATGTGTTTGAGACGGTGGTTGCATCAGTATTTTGGTTGGTACTACCTACGAGTACTTACCCCTTTACTTAAATCTCTTGTATCATGACTAGGCTTCACAATTCGGTGTTCATTGCGCATCACGAGTATGTTGTTGTCTTCTTTCAATACACTTATTAAGATGGCAATTACTATTTTTAGGAACCTAGCAAAGCAGTCCTACCTATTATAGTTGAATAGAGTGTTCATTTTGCATTGAAAGAAATGCAATTAAGCAACCAACTACCATTGTTACTTGGAATAGAACAATCTTGATTCAAGTTAATATATATACCCACACCAGTCTTAAGTCACGTAAGAGTTCAATCCTACAACTAAGAAGAACTTTTAACATCCACGAGGCTAGTTGCACTTCTATTTGAGTACTAACAAATTTAAAAAACAACACATAATGATGTCAACACATGTTACACAACAACCATTACATCAAATTGCTTTCCCAAAGCAACATTGGATTTTCATTCCATCCTACATACAATGCAACTCATGTGCAATTGCTTAGTATACATACCACATTGCTTTCAATATTTCACCAAGGTGGAGCCCAAATTGACAGAATATAGCCCAAAAGTACAGAACTCCAATCATCACATATGTCATATGATTCCAAGTTATCATAATTAGGAAGTACCAAATTCTCCAGGAAAATTCAAGAGCAAGTCGAGAGAGAATAAAAGACTGAATTTCATACATGTAAACTTGTTTTGAACAACCTAATTCTCTCTAGTCAATTCAAAGGGTTTGTTGATTGCTAAACTTGGCAAACTTTGGAGGTGTTGTAATATACAATTCTTTATTTTGCTTTCACCTCGGGTGTCTGTTTTTGATGTATATGTATCAAGTATCATATTGTAGACCCATTGTTTGGTAACAAAATTGTATCTGATTTAACTCCCTAAGGTAATCCATTATTTGAAATGAATTTGCAATCATTTACATTAAAATTATTAATCGAGATGTGTACCCAAGACTTGATCACTACCCACATGCTATTGCCACAATGGTCTCTTGTAAATTGGGTATAAAATTTTCATTTTTTTTTCCGCATTTATACCGAGTCTCCAAGAAAATTCAAGAGCAAGTCGAGAGAGAATAAAAGACTGAATTTCATACATGTAAACTTGTTTTGAACAACCTAATTCTCTCTAGTAAATTGAAAGTGTTTGTTGATTGATAAACTTGGCAAATTTTGGAGGTGTTGTAATATGCAATTCTCTATGTTGTTTCAACCTCAAGAGTCTGTTTTGAAGTATATGTATCAATATCATATTGTAGATCCATTGTTTGGTAACAACATTGTATACAGTCTAACTCCCTAAGATAATCCATTATTAGAGATGAATTTGCAATCATTTACATTAAAATTATTAATCAGGATATGTACCCAAGACTTGATCACTGCCCACATGTTATTGCCACAATGGTCTCTTGTAAATTGGGTATAAATTTTTTTCGCATTTATCGCTTTTTTTTTTTTTTTTTTTTTGAACGTCTTTTTCCATATTCGAAAATTGTCCCTTAATACTCTCCCTGCGAAATTTGCTACCTTGACTATAAGTACCTGAAGTCGTGCTAAAAATATAGAAAAAACATTTTGATTACTTCTAAGTCTATCAAAGTAAAATGGGCCCAAATGAAACTATCAACTCATGGAATGTGCAAAATACCAGTGTTTTGTTTGAACCTGTGTCATCGTCCTTAAAAACAGTCATAGGATTATGTTAGCAATCTCTTATGTGGCTAACCTGATCTGGGGTCATCTTCTTTGCAGCCTTGGAATCATCATCCACCCTGCATTGGTGAATCTCCAAATCATGTCTGGCTAAAACGCCCTTGGCCTTTTCCTTTCCTTTTTTGATTTGGTCCTCATCTTCTAGCAGCTGAATGACATCTAGTAATAGACTTAAACCCCCATCCATGCTATTCTTTTTCTTGGCCCTAAGCCCCTAGTTGAATTCATCAAGTTTGGACTGAAATTTCTTCACACCAGCAGTCTGAGCATTAGAACTAATCTGCATACAACCACAAGGAATGAAAAGGGCATTGGTAGAACTCAGAAGGATCACTGTTTCCAGTAAAATCAGATTGAACACAACATTCTATATTGAGACTCGCCTCAGGAAAAACAGAACTTCTAAAATATGTTCATACTAAGACATAATAGAGAGGGATTGGCTAGTACCTCAAGGGACCTCATGTTCAAAACCTTGACAGTTTGCATGCTTGGAATGTCATTCACAACCTGAAGGCTTGAACATGATGCCTCTCTGCGCTTCATCTGCT
Source organism: Taxus wallichiana var. yunnanensis (assembly GCA_018340775.1). Lineage (NCBI taxonomy): Eukaryota > Viridiplantae > Streptophyta > Pinopsida > Cupressales > Taxaceae > Taxus > Taxus wallichiana. Next base: position 209,664,027 of record CM031235.1, on the reverse strand, counting down.
GATGCCGCTAATTACTTTCATAATCTGAATAATTTGCAAGTAAGATGTGGCAATCCAGAGACTGGGTTTCAAAAAAAAAAAGGGGATTAGTACTGTTATTTTAACTCATTAAAGATCTTTATGAACGCCCCGTCACACACAACACTTAGTAGTTTCAATATGAAATATTGGTAATAGAAAGTTTAACAAAATTAAATCTTCTAATAAATGCAACTCATAATTAAGAAAACTACCATAGATACATATCAATGCAGCTGGTCTAGGAAATGTATTAATTAGCAGTAACTTCACAGACTTATCTTTTGGCACTAAATCGACGATTATATTCGAATGAGTAGAAATTTTGCCAAAAGATTTGGATGAAAAATTTATTCCAAGTAGGGGCAACAAATTATTACAGATCAAATATATTTCACGAAATTTTTACTCAAAGTAACAATGTTTTGTGTACCTTATCTCCGATCAATTTGATAAGTTTGACGATACTGCTAGGCAAGAACCAATCCACCTGCATCCTGTTTTACAAACTCAAGTAGATAAGTATTACAAACAAAAGCATTAATTAATAAATCTTAGAAGAACTTGTAAAGAAGAAGCTCAAAACTTGACAAGACCTTTTGGAGAGTAAGGCCATATCTAAAGGATTGCGGCCTTCTTCGGAGTTGATATCGGTGCGAGGTTATTTACGAAGTAAAAGATCCATGCAATTGTGTTAGTGAGAGTAGGCAGCGTGAGGAAGCGTTGTTTTACCGTATTCATCCAAAGCGTTAACAGGAAAGGAAGGACTAACCTCACCTTCAAGTATAGCTCTCGCACATGTAACATAATCGAGCTTACATGCCAACTGCAGAAGCTTATGCAAAATATTGCTCATCATCTTTGCGTTTTACGTTTCCATCAGTGTCATGCAACTGCAAAATAATCTTCCGCATTGGATGCACAATGCAGAATGAAATTATAGTGTTATAGGATATTGGAATTGAAAAAAACACAAAAACAAAATTTAAAAGTAACAAACCCACCACAACATGTAAAATCAGAAAAGAAAAATTGTTAAAAATAGCAGAAAAAGCTAAACCGTCATTTAGGCCGTCAAATTTGACATAGTCCCATGAATGTCCACAAAGTCCTTTCCCATAGGGGGAATGCCTTCGGCGTGATAATTATTATAAATTATAATAAGTTTAAATAAAAATTACTAAAAATTAAGAAATAAATAAATATTAAATTTAAAACTAATAAAAACTAGCAATCATGTGTGTACAATGTAGTGTGAAGCGTCAAACGTTATATGTTATTTAACTTAGAGAGATAGTTATTACTTTTGTAGTTGATGTTGATAAGGGTGTGATTGATTTTGTTAGTGTAGGAATATATGAAGCATAACATTTAAAGGTTTTATCTCTACATTTCAAATTTGTTACAAATTCATACGTATACATTTGCAAATCTTATATCATGAGTTGTACCATTTTACAAACTATTTTTATTTAAACTACACTTGAATACATGACGACTTACGTACATTTGCAAATTTTATATTATGAGTGATAGCCTTTTGTGACCAATTTTTTGGCACTAAACATGAATACATTTGATACCGCTTTGGATAGTTAATTACTTTTGTAGTTGGCGTGGTTTGTAATTAGATGGGGAAATTGTGTTAGTGTTGCAACATGTTTGAGACGGTGGTTGCATCGGTTGTTTAGTTGGTTTTTTTCTTGAATTTTTTTTTTTTTGTAATGTTGATAATGTTTGTTATTGATATTGGAAGTGTAGGAATATAGATGAAACATTACATTGAAAAATACATTAGAAATGCATTGCCATTGGTTTACATAAAGAAGCGAGCAATAACAAGAAGGAAAAATTGAAGATGTTGAAAAGTTCGATTCTCAGATCCCATATGTATTGCCACAATATATACATGCATTTATTTGAAGCAATTCTTTGTAAGACCCATTGAACACGACACAATAATCCACATAAACTACACACTATCTAGCAATTTGATGACCAATTTTTTTTTTTTTTAAATTAATTAAAATGATTGTGTTAATTGAGTTCAATCATATTAACAACCTTACTGGTCTGTTTATAACATCCATCCTTAATCGATTTCATCCTTAGTATCCATAGTTTGTGATTTAATTAAATCCTTAATCTAATTTAATTAAATTAATCAATATGTTCCTAACTCCATTCCCTTTTACTTATTTTCCATAATTCCTTTTTAATTTATTCCATTTCAATTAGGATATCTCTAAGGTAAATTTACTAGAGTTTTACATTAGATTTATTAAGTTTCCTTTCCTAGGTCAACATTTAATTTATTTCCCTAGCAAGGTTTTTCCCATGTTATCCAATAATTACATTAGTCATGCCCTCAACTAAATTCATTTAAATTTCCATTAAAATATATTTTCAAAGGAACCCAAATACACCCTTTTCTATCCCATATTTAATAAATTCATTCCCATACTTAAATTATTCCTACACAACTTAAGTTTATTATGTCCCATGGGTCTAATTCCTAGTGTCCCCTTTTAATTTAATAACCATAGTTTTTCCCACAAAATTTTCCATTTGCTTTAAGTTAAGGGTTTAATCTAAGCCCTTAGATTGTTTTGTTTTCCACCATTGATCCAAGGTTTGACCAAAATGCCCTAATTTCTTTATCTTTTTCTTTTTAACTTCCTTTTCCCCTAGCCTTTGTCATTTTTATTTGCGGGTTTGAGGGAGAAGAGGAAGGAAGCCATGGAAGCTTGGGAAAGCTCCCATGGAGTCATTGTTTAAATTTTTTTTCTTTCCTTATTATTCAAGTTTATCAATCATAGTATGAGCAAACCTTTGTAGATCTAGGTTTTATTTCAAGAGGGTTGGATGTAATTTCAAGTTTGGGGCATTGTTTCCCTTTGGTTGGAAATGTAGATTCAAGATTAAACATGGATTTTGTATTTGTATAAGAATGTAATTTTGTGCACCATTATATATATAATCATTTTTTTTTTGAAATATGGTAGTTTTATGGGTTTAACATGTCCAAATTGTGCCCAAAATGCATTCCAAAAAAATAACACATAGTTTTTAGTGAGTTAAATTTGACGGTCAAATGACCATCACGATAGACCAAAAATAGGGCAGAATGACAGCCATATGGATGTCAAATTTAAGATGGATATAATTCATTTTTGTAGACACATTTTTAGGAGTTTGAAATTGTTGTACATTTCTGAGGGTTTCATCTTTTCTTTGTTTTAAAAAAATAATTTTTTTATCTTATATAACATCCCAAAAGTGTATATACAAATATGTGTATATATATACATATACTTGTTGGATAGTATTTTAAGAGATTTTTCATTTGTAAAGATAAACTTGTGTGAAAGAACTTGTAGATGAATATAAATAGCTTTGAGGCTCATTGCTATTACCTAAATTAATTATAATGATAGAGATGGCATATTCCATTATCTTGATTTAGAAATAATAAAATATCACATTATTTTTTTGTTTTGCAAGAAAGTAAAAATCATAATAAATATACCAAGAACCTACTATATCACAATTTTTTTTTAAGAGGAGAAATAAATCTAAGACAACCAAATGTATCCCTCTCTTTGGTATAAATATTTAAGACAACACAAGAATATTTCAAGGGAAAGCAACCATTCAATTCACACCACTATTACCAAATAGATAAGTTCATATTTTAGCAATTACAACTTTCCAATGTATTCCCTTTTGACCATGTGCATTTCCTCTTCAAGAGAACCATTTCCAAGATGAAAATAAGTAGCAAACTTTTGTTTAAATTTCAGATTTGGAATGAGTCACAAATTCAAATAAAATACAACTCCAAAGTCCTTTCTTTCAACTATAATAACAAAAAGTTTGATAAATGGAATTTACAAGAACATTCTTTTAAAATACAAGTGCTACAAGCCTTCCACTCTAAGTGGAAACAACATGGACCAAATTTACAAAATAAGATTCTTCCATAGGCTTAAATACACAAGTCTTTGTATCAATGTCATCTTCCAACTTCATAGCTTCAACTTTGCACTCTTTCATCTCTTCAAATTTGAATCACAATACAAATAAATGCGATTAGGATGAACGCTCTCCACACAACCTTTAATCCAATAAGAGGAGAATCCATCCTCCTTATTGGCCCCCAAGCCCCAACCAAACAATAATGAAGTATTTTTGCAACTTTGACAACTCCACAAAAATAATGGCTTCCACAAAAATACAATCCAAAAATTTGCAACACATTCAAATAAACACACATAAACAAGATTTACAATTTTCCAATAAACACATAGGCTTGAAAAAAAAGCCAAAGGAGAAAGGAAATATGGGAACCATCTCCTTTTACCTCCCTAGTGAAATAGGGGTTCCACCCAAAATACCTCCAAGTGCACATCCAACTTCTCAACATATCCCTTTTCCCTCCCAATGCAAAATACACAAAGTATAACAATTTAATAATTTCTCTCCCCATAGGACGAACACACCAATAACACTCCCTCCAAAATGCATGCCTCACAACTCCCTTTTCCCTCCCCAATGGTCCCATTTTCCATCTCCCACACCATTTTTAAAGGAAAACTACTCATCCCAACATAATGTAATCACAACACACACATATATACTGCAACATACATAATTTCACATCTATATTCATAAATAAAGAAACAAAAATAAGTGGAGATCCTACCTCTCCATTAAGCTTCCAAAATCTTCACTCCACAAGCTTCAAACTCTTCAAACCAAGCACAATCCCAAAATGCAACTCCAAAAACTCCAAGCATGCAATCCAAGTCCAAATTCCAAAAGTGCAAGTGTAGAAAATGAGACAAGTAACCCCAATCCTTCAAATTCACTCAATAAATAGAAAAGGAGGTGAGGATGATGAGGTGGCTCCATGTAGGATGCCACTTCATCATCCCCCATTCCAACTCAAAAAGTCAACACACAAAGACCAATGCAATTAAATGAACAAGTAAGGCTATGACATGCACAAATGTACACTCCAACATGCACTCCATACCTTTCAAGGACAAATTAAATGAGGTAAGAATAAAAGTGACATTATTTACTCTTTTACACTCAACAAATGCATTAAAAATGCTAAAATAAGCTCCATACTTCATAAGTATGGTTGGTGGGTGACTTTGAGAAGTAAGGGACAAGGTTAACTTGTCCCACAAGTCTCAAAAAGTGGCCTTTAAGGAAAAATTAAATATTGGAAAGGAGGAAGAGTACACACATCAAACATGTAATTAAATTCATTCAACATCAAACACAAGTCAAGGACCATCTACCCTATTAATTACTCTATTGTCACATCTTCCTTTTAGTTTACAAATTAAGTTAAATTAGCTAATTAAAACATATTAACAAGTGCTAATAAAGTGACTAGATTTTATAATTAATTAGATACATGCACCACAAAGTAAAATACACAAAATTAAAAGAAAGGAAAACATCACAACCCATGGCCACACACATGAGGTCACCCCCATGGGAAACCTCCTAACCAAACACAAAAATTAAACAAAATATGCACATAGAACACAAGTTGTCAAACTGGCCATGTTGCAAAAACCCAACATCCTTTTGTGGTTGGTCCCCTATCCCTTTTCGGTGTATAGTGATATAATTTTTCCTATAATCACAAAAAAATACCTTTTTGGCCTCAAGGCCATATCAATATGTCATGGGAATCAATTCATATAATCCATCATACAATCCTCAACATACATCAAACAATACAACACACATATATATATCATCCAACAACATCATACATGTAGCCATATCATCATCATCAAATTTACGATTTTTTTAATCAATTATTTGCAATCACTTAACATTTCAATTCTACTCTAGTAAATAATTTACAATCATCAATAATCCAATTCACATTCTACAATAATCATGAAATTCCCTATATCTATTGTAACTCCTAACTACTAGATACACTCAACAACATATTATTGATCCCTAATACCATCATATTGTTAGCAATTCACAAAATCAATGAGACCACATGGTTAGTCCAATACTCCGAATATACTCAATACGTCAAGAATCCAAATGTTAGTATATAACAAAGTAACCATTCTAGATCATCATCATATCCTTAAATGTCCATCAAGGTCCACAATACATCCATACAGTCCAAAGTAACAATTAGAACACAATAGTAATCATGATGTCCCTCATATCTTAACAACATGCTAACTAAAATATAATAATAAGGTCCATGTCTCTAATCAACCGAAATTAAAATCATAGTATAATTAGTGTCGAAGAGGAGTGAGCATCCCCCTCCCCTTAGATTTGACTTCCACCTAGGAGTCACGAAAAGAGGTAGGAAACCAATGCATATGAGTAGAAGTCACGCCCTTCATGGGATTTATTTATTTCAAACAAAAGTGGGTTCGGAACCCAAGTTTGGTCCAATGCTATTGAACAAAGAGAAGGGAGATTGCTAGGCACATGTACTAAACCTCCTCCAAACAAGGTTACAAGTATTTAATTCTATAGAGTAATCTCTATGAGGTTAACCAAGTTACAACACAAAGCATCTAAACCAAAAATTTCCGCTAGAATCCCAATGAATAATAGCCAAGGTCTATCAAGAACAAGAAGGTTACACACATAAGGTGTCCACGTAGTCACACATGGGTGCAACACATGATAAAAGGGAAGGATAAAACCTCCATTTAGGTTGAATTATACTACAATGTTTGTTAAGACAGTAAAATCAATAATTAGGAACCATGACCCTCAATTTTTCATAAGAAGTCACACTTTCTTATAGGGCTAAAAATTTCCATGGCCATGCTAAATGAGGTTTAACAAGGAAATGACTAATTTTAACATAAGCATTGAAAAGGTTGCAGATTTATTCATTGGAAGAACTTTTTATAATTCAAAAGGACTCACTTAAATTTTCATGGTAATAATAGAATAATCTTGGCCACAAGGTTTGTATAACTTGAATTTGTACTCAAATATTGAACATACAAACACTAATCCTATTTTAAAAACACCAAACACTTAGATAACATTTCCACATTGATGAAAGTAATCTTGGCCCATACTAATTGCTTCACACTGATTCGAGATCGTTTCTTTGAATGTTGACAAAACATATAAGGGTAAAGGGCTAGGAGGAATACCTGTTAAGATGCTAGTTGTAGGTTATTGTGCGTGTATGACTTCTGGATCCACATCTGATCATGAGAGCTTCCTTTTTGCTTGGAGGAACTACTTGAAATGGAAAACAAGACCACCAAATGATAGTTAAACAATATATAAGTGGGTGACTAGCATATGCTAGATCTAGGAAGAGTGATACTTCCTAGAAGGATGTTAATCCATTGTTTAAAACAACTTAATGCTAATAATAAAGGAAATCCTACTGTAGTTAAAATGATTTAGGTATCTCATTTGTCTACAATAAGTAAATTCGTTCACACAGGCTAAGCGATAGGACCGAATACGAGGTCAAGGTCTTGGTTAGGGGTATTGCTTCAGTCGGGGTGAGGTTGGGTGGTTTTGGGTATTTGGTGGAGGTTTTAAGCTCTGTTCTTAGTTTTTGGTCAAAACATAGAGACCGATGTCGTCAGTGGTATGACCGATGTCGGTTTAGGTTAACCGGCATCGGTATGGTTGGGGTACAGGAAACTCAATAAGAACTTAAGGTGAGGATAGATCTAAGGCTAGATGAAAGTGAAAGGGCAATGGAAAGGTTCATGTGGGTCTTAGGTATGCACATGAATGATTAAAATCCGGATATGGGTAGTTCAAGGGTGTGGGTGAAGGGATGGTCAAGTTTGCATGGAGGAAAAATGGTGGGGAATGGACAGGGGAGCAGAAACTAATAACAGAAGTAAAGAGTCTACTTAAATGATAATGAACTAGTGTTGGTTAACAAAAACTTACCGTTCATACGAGCTTGATGTCTAGTTGGAAATGGTGGGTGATCAAATGGAAGGAACTTGGTGTGGTACTAGCGCTTCCCGGATGCTCCCGTGAAGGAAAATGGCTCTGTGGTTGCTTCAGGTGTTGGCTATGGATGCTCTGATGCGTGTACTAATGTTGGTTCTGCTTGCATGCAGCTCTGGTTTTGTCACTTGTTCTCAGAAGATGTACCAACCTCTAAACAATGTGCCAACCTTGAAATAAGGTTGTTTTGGGGGTTAAATGGTAACCGACCATGGTTCTGGTTGACAGCGGTGGTTTAGGGTAATCGGCATTGGTTAGGGTAGGATTTCTTAGGTTTTCTAAAATGGGCAGATCCCTTTGATTTTCTTGGATCTCGCTCGCTTTTCTCCGCGGATTAGAATGGAAGCTTCCTTCAACAGAGACGGGAATGTGGTTAGAGGGAATATAGGCTTTGATATTTAGGTCCAGGTAGGTCTTAGTTAGTTATGGGAACATAATAAGAATTGGTCTTAAGGTGAGGTGGATATGTGGGCATTAGGATATTTAAATAATAAATATTGTGAGGATAATGAATTAAATTAATTAAATTAATATTAGAGTGAGATGAAAGGGGCCATGGTTAGGTGAATGTGTTTAAGGTGTTTGTTTGATGAGGGACCAAGGGGAGTGTGACCCAATTTTGGTGTCTACATTTTGCCCCTTTTTGTTGCGTAGCTTGTATTGGTAAGCGATGCTAACAAAAATAAGATGTGGTTGCCCCATGTGTGGGTGAAGGTGATCCCCCTCAAACCAGAACTGATGAGGTAGAAGGAAGAATCGGTGAGTGGTTTGATAAAAGGTGAATGTGATGAAGATGAAGGTGGGCAATGGGGATAAAAAGGAAAAAAGGTCCACTCGGGTAATCTAGGTAATGGGTCAGGGTCAAAGGTAGTAATAGTCAAATGCACGCACACGTATAAACTGTAACATGGTACCAGGTTGAAGAGCAGGAAAACTCTACATTTTCTAAGGTCGATAGGTTTATCTAAACAAGGTTGAGGTGATTTCGGTATCTAAGGTATAGGATATGGTTAGGAAACACGATGCAAGTTAGGTGTAAGAACATTTAGGTATGTTTCGGTACACCAAAGGTTGGGTCAGGATAAGCGGTCACGACAAAGAGGCAAGGTAAGGTCATTAGGTCCATCAACACAGGTAATAGTGCCACAAGGTATAGCAAACACATGAGGGCAAAGGTCACTAGTGATGTTCAGGTCCAAGTATCTAGGTCACGGCATAGGTAGGGCCAAGGTATGGGAAAAATAATGAGTCCCTGAATGAGGACGAGGTGAGGGGGTAAATGATAAGGTCAAGAGGATACTGATGAAGTGTCCAAGTGAGGTGTGGGTGGGGTAAAAAAGGATTCAGGTCAAAAATTTGGGGTAGGGGGAGGAAAAAGACTAAGTAGGATGACCGATGATGGTTTAAAGCAATCGATGTTGGTCATGATGGACCGACCCCGTAAGCTAGGGCACAGGACCAATGTCGGTTAAGGTAAAACCATCACCGGTCAAGTCGGGTAGGTTATAAAAAGAACAAGTGTCATATTTTTCAAATCATTTGTCTTTTATCGAATTGGGAAAATGACAAGAGAGAGAAAGGAAAAGGTGGAAAGTGACAGAGTGAGACTGAGGACTGAGTTGGCGAGCCATGTGGCTGGTGATAGTTGGTCGATAGGTGGATCCATGAGCGAGGTTGGATCGATTGGATTTTATTGATTGGTTGGAGAGCGAGAGGTCATTTGGTGATGGCAGAGGTAGGAGAGGGATCGAGGGGACCACCAGTGTAGCGATTGGAGGTGCCACCACGCAGATGGCAGCGCGATGAGGTAGGACTCAATCCGACTTATTGTTTTGTGTATTAGATTGAATTAGTGGGTGAAAACGGGTTTTTTGTTTTTGGGGGGAAAAGGAATTTGGAATTGTGGGAGGAAAATCAATTAAATTAGGAATGGGAAGGGAGGTGATTTGGTGAAGAAGGGTGGGGAAGGGTGTAGGAGGGATTTGGGTAGGATTGAGTGGGTAGAAGGGAGCAAAAAGGGAATTGAAGGAAAAATGGGGGTTTGGGCGTCGTGGTTTTTGATGCGATAGTGACCGGCGTCGGTTGAAGTTTAGCCGACATCGGTGTTAGTGTGCAGTATCAGTCACAAAGTAGGTGACCGATGCCGGTTGAAGGGGGACCGGGGTCGGTTAGGGGTAACTAGTACCGGTCATAACTGGAGGAAAAAGGGGCTAAAAGGTGTCCGAGGTTGGGTGGGTAAGAGAAGTGGTGTGATTGAGTGAAAATTCTATCATAGGTAAGGGGTAAAAATAGGTAAGGGTGGAGTGTTAGGGAGAAAATGTATAGATATGTGGGAAAATAGGTAAGGTTAGGGAGTGGGTCAAAATGGAAGTAGGTGAGGGGTGGGGTGCGTGTAAATAGGTAAGGTGATATTGGGTTGGGTAGGGTTAGGGTAGGTAGGTCGGTAGGTTAGGGTTGGATTGGGTAAGTAGGTAGGTGTGGGTTGGGTTGGGTAAGTAGGTAGGTGCGGGTTGGTTTGGGGTGGAGGGTAGGCCATGGGATAAATGGGTAAGTAGTGAAGTAAAAGAGGTAGGGTAATGGGAATGGGTATGGGTGAATGTAGATATCGTCAAGTTTTAATAATGTGATTGTTGTGTTGGATGCAGGCAAGAGATCAACTATGGATGCGAGACATGGTGCCACCCCTACTTGTGACAATTCTGGGGCAGCCACAATCTAGGAGTGGAGTCATGTCACAGATGTTGGTCGATTGGAGTCGGATCTACCTGGCATGTAGTCACAAGAAGCCGAGCTTGATGGTTGTCCTCATTGATAGAGGCGAGACTCGGTGACCAACACATTCCACTTATCGACGGGTGAGATGATAGTTACCCTGGAGGACATGTACAAGATCCTGTGGTTACCCATATTGGGGACGTAGGTATATTTGATCTCCTTAGAGGCATCCGAGGAGTTGATGTTGACAGTGTTTGGTGAGGGACTAGTGGAGATGACATTCCATAGTGCCAGCATGAGCTATGGTGAGATGTACCAGGCCGTCCAGAGGAGATGAGGCTAGTAGTATTACTGATGGAGGCAGTATGTTGTTTCACATTGCCAGATGTAGAGGGTGGGAGGTTCCCACGATCATTGATGGGAGTGTTACATGACATGGTGATGGACCAGACCTGCTTTGCATGGGTGCCAACATTCCTAGTGTAGTAGCTATACAGAGAGAGCTATGGGCATATGGGTGGCTCTGCGGAGTTTAGCCTATGTTGTACATTTATTCTTCATTGTTGGGCATATGAGCACATTGTTTGTGTTTGTCCGATTGGTATGCCCCGGGAAGATGCTTTTGAGCCAGGTTTTATTCGGGTGGGGTACAAGCGATGGGTGCATGTGATTGGAGAGCATCGAGTAGATCGAGCTATTCATGATGTAGTGTATTATCGATGATTATTAGAGGGATTTTCTGGTGTAGACATTATCTAGAGACCATATGTGGGGTATCCCTCATACGAGAGGATGGAAGAGGAGCTGGCGGGATTGCTAGATTTATAGGTGGATTGAGGGGCATCATGCAGGGGAGCATGAGATGATCCCAGTAGACAGGGTCGATGGCAGTTTGGATTACTATAGGATATACCACCACCCTTCCCAAGTACCGAAGAGATGATGTGGAGAGACCACTGCCACTTCCATAGCCTACAGTACCTACGAGGTAGGAGGAGTTGATTGTAGACCAGCGAATTGATGATGTCGGATGACACATAAAGGTATGGACAGGTGGTGGGTAGCCCATCTATGAGTAGTACCTCTTAGGTGGGGACAGCCAAATTTAGCCATTATCACATGCGGAGAGATGCCCTACAGGCGGTGTGACAACCTTGATTACATAGTTGGGGATGGTAAAGGGACAATTAGTAGCATCGGAGGTAGAGGTGGCCACATTGTATGCGCAGTGGCGGTCCATAGGCCTAGATGGCCTAGGGTGGAGATGGAGAGGGTGATGATGAGCAGGTAGCTGCCCTACAAGCACAAGTTATAGGTTTGCAAGGCCAATTGGCCCTTTGCATAGGTGTAGATTTAGGCATTATAGGCGTAGGTATAGGCACAAGTGCGCAGGGCCGATGACACCTCCATAGGCATTGGGACGGGGTCGGTTCAAAGCGGGGGTGGGATAGGGTCCCACAGGCAGTACAAGGGCCGAGGCCGATGGGGTCACCACAAAAGTGCACCTATCTTGGTTATGGGATGCCCTAGTGTTATGTTTATGGAGCCTATTTTCATGTTAGAGCATGGTACACCTTCTATTTGTTACACTCGGGTATTTTTATGGTGGTCTCTCATGGCCGGTGAGCGAGTCGGGGGTTTGGGGCGAAGCCCCAAACAAATTTTCATGGGTGGTTTATTAACCCATGGGTAATGGGTAACCGTTATGGGCTGTTTTTGGGCCCATGGTTTTTCGGTACCCATTGTTTTGTAAAACCGCCTCTTCGGCTACCCATAGGTTTATGGGATGGTTTTGTTTTTGCCCATTGTTTGATACCCATGGTTTTGTAAAACTGCTTAAGTAGTTTTCTATTTATATGGTCTTATGCATATGATAGAAATACAAGCAAATGTATTGCAAATGTGTTTTGAATTCGGGTGTGAATTTCAGAGAGTTTTTGAGCATAGCTCCAAATGGATCTTGGTATTATATTGAGAGAGTGGAGGCTTGTAATAAAATCGAGCAAGTGATTCTTGGTGGACGTAGCCCAAATTGGGTGAACCATGTTAAATCTTGTCTCTCTGTGTTGTGTTATTTATTCTGCACTTTTATTTGAGATCTGTAATATTTTCTGCATATTAGTTTCTACTGTTGCGATTCTGTAAGGGATTATTCCACATATTTTATCTCTTATTTCCTAATAATTGGTATCAGAGCCTGGTTTGGTTTGTTGAAGTGTTGAATCGTAGGGAAAGTTTTATCTTGAGTGGGAGCTATGGTAGATGATGGAAGATCTAGGGTTGATAAATTCAATGGGCTAGAATTTCAGTCTTTGGAAGATGCAGATGGAAGATTACCTTTATCAGAAGGATCTTTATACTCCGTTGTCTAAGAAGGTGAAAAAACCCTCGAGTATGACAGATGTGGAATGGGATTTTTGGATGGAAGGCACTTGGAATGATCCGATTGTGTCTTGCATCTTTGGTATTATTTAATGTTTCAAAGGAAAAGACTACAAAAGATCTAATGGATGCATTAGGGAAGTTGTATGAAAAACCCTCTACCTCTAACAAGATATTTTTAATGAAAAAGTTGTTTAATATGAAGATGTATGAGAATAGTTCTAGTAGTAGATCATTTAAATGATTTCAATATGGTTGTGAATATGCTAGCTTCGGTTACAATAGAATTTGATGAAGAAGTTAGGGCTTTATTAATTATGTGCTCTTTACCTGAAAGTTGGAATAGCCTGGTAATGGCGGTAAGCAACTCGGTTCCAGCTAACTCGAAGTTAAAGTTTGAGGATGTTGTAGGGGTGATTCTAAGCGAGGAAATGTGAAGAAAAAGCTGGGAATCTTCTACTTCAGGGAATGCTTTGACAGTGGAAACTAGAGGGAGACAGAAGAATAGAGGAAACCGTGGAAAATCGAAAGATCGGGCAAGGTCAAAATCCAAGAGAAAGATTGTATGTTGGAACTATGGAAAGTCTGGGCATGCAAAGAAGGATTATTGGGAGCTTCGGGACAAGAAGAAACAACAGGAAGAAAACAAGGAGGAAAATGTGGCATCGGGTAATGTATGCCAGGATGCTTTGATTCTTTCTTTGCATAATATTACTGAATCTTGGGTTTTAGATTCAGGGGCTTCTTTTCATGCTACTCCACATAGGCATTATTTTGTTGATTATGTTCAAGGGGATTTTGGGCATGTTTTTCTTGGTGATGATGAGCCTTGCAGTATAGTTGGAAAAGGTTCTGTTTAGGTTAAGATGCAGAATGGGAATACATGGCTATTGAAGGATGTCAGACATGTGCCTACATTAAGGAGAAATTTGATATCGGTGGGAAATTGGGAAGTGATGGTTGTACTGTGATATTTACAGCTAACTCTTGGAAGGTTACCAAGGGTGCTCTTGTGGTGGCAAGAGGTAAGAAGGTTGGAACCTTGTATTTAACCACTGATAGTACTAATGATTGTAATCTTGTGGCTTCAGATGTAGATACAACATTATGGCACTATAGGCTCGGTCATATGAGCCATAAGGGCATGAACATCATAAAGAAGAATTTTCTGGATATACAGAAACAAGTTTGGATTTATGTGAGAACTGCATATATGGGAAATAGAAGCGAGTAAGGTTTCTCAAGGTTGGACCTACGAAGAAAGAGAGTAAGTTAGAGCTGGTACATTCTAATGTGTGGGGGCCGGCTCAGGTATCATCTCTTGGGGGTTCAAGTTATTATGTTACTTTTATTGATGATGCAACAAGGAAAGTTTGGGTTTATTATATTAGAAAAAATCTGATGTATTTGACACTTTTGTTAAATGGAAAGCCTTGGTAGAGAATGAAACATGTCTTAAGCTAAAATGTCTCAGGTCAGATAATGGAGGGGAGTATTGCAGCAATGAATTTAATGATTATTGTTCTAAGAATGGAATCCATAGGAAAAAGACGGTTCCAGGAACTCCATAGCAGAATGGGGTATCAGAAAGGATGAACAAAACAATAATGGAACATGCTAGGAGCATGAGGTTACATGCAGGACTGCCTCTTTCTTTTTGGGTAGAAGTGGTGAGCACAACTGTGTACTTGATAAACAGAGGACCCTCAAGTGCCTTGGATGGAGGCATACCTGAGGAGGCATGGTATGGTAAGAAAGTTGATTATTCATTTCTTAGAGTCTTTGGATGTGAGGTGTTTGTTCATATAGACAAGGATGATAGGACCAAGCTAGAGGCTAAATTAAAAAAATGTACTTTCATTGGTTATGGTGGTGATGACTTTGGGTTTAAATGTTGGAGTATTAAGGACAAGAAAATCATTCGGTCTAGGGATGTGGTCTTTAATGAGAAAGTCATGTATAAGCAATAGTTGCAGGAAAACAGGGAAGAATCCAAGAAAGAATATGCAGTGGTAGAGGATCTTCCGGATGGGAAAGTGACCCATGAATTAGTTCAGGAACCTACTCAACAGGAACCCCAAACTCCTACAGTGAGGAGGTCTTCTAGGGTAAGAAAAGAACCTGAATGTTTTTCTCCTTCTCTTTATTATTTATTACTCACTGATAGTGGAGAGCCAGAGAGCTTTGATGAAGCAATGCAGGTAGATGCCAGTAAGAAGTGGGAGCAAGCCATGGATGAGGAGCATAAGTCTCTCATGGAGAACTAGACTTGGGATTTGGTGAAGCTACCGGAAGGCAAAAGAGCATTGCAGAACAAGTGGGTGTATAGAGTTAAAGATGAAGAAGGAGGAAAGAAAAGATATAAGGCCCGGTTGGTGGTCAAGGGGTTTGCACAGAAACAAGGTATAGATTTTGATGAGATATTTTATCTTGTAGTAAAAATGACTTCTATTAGAACTATTCTTGGAATAGTGGCAGCAGAAAACTTGCACTTAGAACAGTTAGATGTAAAGATTGCATTTCTCCATGGTGATTTGGAGAAGGAACTATATATGCAGCAACTAGAGGGCTATGAGGTCAAAGGTAAAGAGGAGATGGTGTGTAAACTGAAGAAGAGCTTGTATGGCTTGAAACAAGCTCCACGTCAATGGTATACAAAGTTTGATAGCTTCATGATGGAGCAAGGTTATATTAGATGTCATTCTGACCATTGTGTGTATACAAAGAAATTTGAGGATGGAAGTTATATTATCCTGTGTTTGTATGTTGATGACATGTTGGTTATAGGTAAAAACATGCAGGAAATAAAAGTACTCAAGAAATAGCTAAGTGAATCCTTTGATATGAAGGATTTGGGGGCAGCCAGACAAATCCTTGGTATGAGGATAACTCAAGATAGGAAGGAATGAAAGTTGAATTTATCTTAGGAAGAGTACATTAAGAAGGTATTGGACAGGTTTAACATGCAGGATGCTAAACCGGTTGGGACTCCTTTGGCAGGCCATTTTAAGTTATCAAAGGAGTAGTGTCCCAAGACAGAGCAGGAAAGAAACCAGATGTCCAAGGTACCTTACTCATCAGCAGTTGGTAGTTTGATGTATGTTATGGTGTGCACTAGGCCTGATATTGCCCATGCAGTGGGAGTTATGAGTAGATTTATGAGTGATCTAGGTAAAGAGCATTGGCAAGCAGTAAAGTGGATCCTTCGGTATTTGAGAGGAACCATGGGGACAGTTTTGTGCTACAGTGGATCAGACACCACTTTACGTGGTTATGTAGATTCAAACATGGCTGGAGATGTAGACAGTAGGAGGAGCATGACAGGTTATATTTATACTATAGGTGGGACAGCAATGAGCTAGATTTCATGACTACAGAAGCTAGTGGCTTTATCAACCACGGAGGCTGAGTATGTTGTTGCCACAGAGGAAAGCAAAGAGATGATTTGGTTACAACAATTGCTTGAGGAGTTGGGGCATAAGCAGGAGGAATGTAAGTTGCATAGTGATAGTTAGAGTGTTATACACCTAGCTAAGAACTCTGCTTTCCACTCACAGGTGAAGCATATACAGTTGAGATATCACTTCATCAAGACAACTTTGGAGGAAGATAAGTTGAAGTTAGAGAAGATTCATACCAGTCAAAATCCTGCAGACATGATGACCAAGGTGGTCATAAAGTGATAAACTAAAGCTATGTTCAGCTTTGGTTGGCCTTCATGAGATGACAGTGAAGGGTTGAGAAGCTTGCTCAGTGGAAATTAGTCTCCAAGTGGGAGATTGTTATGTTTGTGGAGCCTATTTTCATGTTAGAGTGTGGTACACCTTCTATGTGTTACACTCGGGTATTTTTATGGCGGTCTTGCTCGCCGGTGAGCGGGTCGGGGGTTGGGGTGAAGCCCCAAGAAAATTTTCATGGGTGGTTTATTAACCCATGGGTAATGGGTAACCGTTATGGGCTGTTTTTGGGCCCATGGTTTTTTCGGTACCCATTGTTTTGTAAAACCGCCTCTTCGGCTACCCATAGGTTTATGGGACAGTTTTTTTTTTTCCCATTGTTTGATACCCATGGTTTTGTAAAACTGCTTAAGTAGTTGTCTATTTATATGGTCTTATGCATATGATAGAAATACAAGCAAATGTATTGCAGATGTGTTTTGAATTTGGGTGTGAATTCTTGTAGAGTTTTTTTAGCATAGCTCCAAATGGATCTAGGTATTTTATTAAGAGAGTGGAGGCTTGTAATAAAATTTGAGCAAGTGATTCTTGGTGGATGTAGCCCAAATTGGGTGAACCACGTTAAATCTTGTCTCTCTATGTTGTGTTATTTATTCTACACTTTTATTTGAGATCTATAATATTTTCTGCATATTAGTTTCTACTGTTGTGATTCTGTAAGGGATTATTCCACATATTTTATCTCTTATTTCCTAACACCTAGGTGAGGCCGGATATTATCGAGATCATTGATAGTGGCCATGATAGATTTTCTATCCTATGGAGAGTACGAGGCATAATAAGCCTCGAGTGAGAGGGCGAGATCCGAGACTCACAATGTGGAGAGCACGAGGGGGCCATTGAGCTTCGAGACAAGATCAAGGAGAGGCCAGGCTCAGGCCAGCTCTAGGTTATGTACCAATAGGGGCCCAACCGTGACCTATAGCGGGTGGTGAGAGGTTATTAGGCTGCCGGCTAGGAGTTGAGGAGGAGACGTCTTTGAGGAGAGTGAGGATGTACGAGAGTTTTTCATAATTTTAATCATATACCGGCCTACGTGCCAAAGATGGTGAGGCTGTATATGATATTTTTAAGATTTTTGATTATATGTACTGGCCTGCGTGTCAAAGATATTTGAGATTATGTATATGGAGACACACATTTGGAATTTTTATTTATAGAGGTGATGGTGATGATGATTATGGTCATTATGTATAAACATGGTTGTGGTTATCTTGCTATGTTGATGTGTATATGTTATGGAAATTAAGTAGTGTAGGCATGATAGAGTTAGGTCATAGGCATGGATCAAGTTAGGTTGTAGGCATGGTTGAGTCAGGTTTTAGGCATGGTGGAGTTAGGTTGTAGGCATGGTTGAGTCAGGTTGTGGTCTAGGCATGGATTGAGTCAGGTTTTAGGCATGGTGGAGTTAGGTTGTGGTCTAGGCATGGATTGAGTCAGGTTTTAGGCATAGTAGAGTTAGGTTGTAATTCATTAATTTGTGCAATGAATGATGATATGGGTCATGGTTAAGATGTTTTATAGTGGTAAGGAAATGGTAGACATAATGGATGTATGTTTGATGATGATAAAGGGGAAAGAAATTTGTTGTTTGATGGGTTTAATTTCCATTTATTGATATAAAAGGAAACCAAATAGGGTAGAATGTGGTTTAGGAAAATAAAAGATGAATTGGTTAGGGTAGAGAGTGGTCGAGCTAACCTCCAAGGGCCCCATGCCCTTGGAGTGCTGCCTACATAGTCCTAAAAAAAAGGACCTCAGGTGATGTAGTTCTCATATAAGCTAGGGAAGAATGCAAGGAGGTATGAGTATGGGTGGGTATGTTATAGGCATGATTGAGTCTAGGTCTGTTAGGTATGGGTGAATTGTGGGCACATTGGTATAGGTGATTTTGAGTTGATTATGGGGAAAGAGGAGAAAATTACCCAAAAATAAGCGTCAAGTATCAAGTCCTGTATAAGGTAATCAATACGTAATGAAGAAGGTTTAAAATATAAGAGGTGGTAAGAAAGTGACCTGATTGGTAAGGATCATAATGGGCGGATCAAACCTTAGATGGGCTGATGAACGTAAGACCCTAAAAGCATTACATGATTGATTATTCTAAAGGTGAAAAAGTAGTCACATGATCACCAAATGTCATGGTCCAATAGGTCCCTTGAGGTGGTAGGAAATGAAAGTGCGAATGGTGAAAGGGTGAAAAGTGGTTAGTTTTTATATGGTACTAGGTAGCATGCCTTTTTGGCAAGAGATCCAAGGTCACAATGGGAAAGTCCATGACTAAAAGGCTTTTTGTTTTGACTGATATTTGAGATAGACTGATCGATGCGGGAAGTCTATGTGGGATGAGGAAATTAACTCCTTGAGGTATTTGCGAAGCTGATTGATGTGGGAAGCTTCAGATTCTCTCTCTTTACGCTTCTTGTTCATTTTTTTGTTTTTGCTTTTTTGTTTTTTTAAGAGCTTTATATAGTTGTCTTTTGAGGAGCAATCTATTTATAGCAACAATGTAGAGAGAAAGATGTCCTTTTGAGGGAGTCATCTTTTATTGGAAGTTTGACTCAAGGAGTTGGATCCCATGTGAGGGATTTGAAGTCATGGACGAGACTAAGGTGAAGAATAGGATTCTTGTTCAAAAAGTAAGGTGAAATGACCATGGGATCTCATCTAAAAGAAGACAAAAGTATCCATGAGAATCATGTTATGTGCAGTGTCATGGTACACATATTTAAGAGAAGATAAAAAGTGACGGGTACACACATGAATCTTGTTTAATCATTGGTGAGGTGTAGGAAGTGGATAGCTCTCAAGGGATGAGCATGGAAAGAGGTAGAAGGTGAGGTAGGACTAAAAGTCAATAATAGAATGGTCTAAGATGCAAGGCATTAAGGGTTTGAGTTGGTTTACCATCTAGTGAGGATAAACGATAAGCACACGATCCATAAGTATGAGTCATGATGTATAGTCCAAGCCAATTAGGAGAAAATTTTCCTCGTTTAATTTTTTTATTTGGTTACATGTTGATTTTGCTTCAGGACAAGGTCATTGACTTGGAAGGTTCGCTCATAGACATGTTTTGTCATAGGCATATTTGATACGTTTTGGTAAACTTAAAGATGATCAAGAGTATTAATACGACGTTCGTCTAATAACTCAAGTTGTGCTAAATGGTCCTGATGAAATTTGTCATCATTAAGCATTTCATGGAGAGAAATTCAGAGTGAGGGAATCTAGAATTCGAGGGTAGAACAGCCTTTATACCGTAGACCCGAGAGAAAAGACGTGGCAATAGTGGAAGTGTGAATACTAGTGTTGTATGCCCACAGGGCGAAAGGAATGTACATATGCCAGTCCTTCCCAATATCGTTAACCACTTTCATGAGAATTTTGTTTAGGGTTTTGTTAGTGGATTCGGCTTGGCCATTAGTTTGTGGGTAATAAGGTGAGAAACTTAGTGAATCTTTGAAGGCGTCGTAAAGTTTTCGCGAGGGCTTTATTTTTGAATTGTTTTTCATTATTAGTGATGAGGTGATGCGGGACACCAAAGAAAAAAAAATTATGTGATGATTGATGAACTCACATATTTTCTCATCTTTCATGGAGATGAGAGGTATGGCTTCAACCCATTTTGTGTAGTATTCGACATCTGGTGATGATTCATTGATTTCGTTGGGAATAATGAGGATTGATCTCTCTGACAAGATCCAAACCCCATTGAGAAAAGGGCCAAAGGTCACGGGTGACTGTAAGGCATGAATGGGTGTATGATGAAGGTTGGCATGTTGTTGGCATTTTACACAATGCTTAACATAGTCACAACAATCATGGTTAAGGGTTAGCCAATAATAGCCTAGGCGAAGAATACGCTTAGCAACCGCAAGACCACTGAAGTGACCTCCACATATGCCATCATGAACTTCCTTAATGGTATAAGGAATTTTGGAACTCGTAAAGCACAAGTAAGAGAATTCCATCGAAGCCGAATTCATAGAGGAGGCCACCCATTATGACCTAACGAGAGACATTTTTAAGAAAGGCCCGTTGTCCATTACGAGTGAGGTTACGAGGCAAGATGGAACGGGAAAGGTAGTCCGAGTATTGTTTAAACCAAAGGTCACTCGGAGTCGAGGAAGCGATTTCGATAGAGTAAACTTCATGAGGTAAATAAGAGGGTGTTTGGATTCTTTGTACAGTGACAAATATTTTAGAATCGGTGAGAAAAGTGGGTATTTGAGAGGCCAAACAGGCCATGGTATCTACAAATTTTTTGGTTGAATGTGGGACGGTTTGAAGGGCGTAGCGGTCGAAGGTGGTCAAAAGTATGTCTACGTGATGTTTATACTTTTGAAGTGTCTCGTTACGACATTGGTATATACCATTGACTTGGTTTATGACCAATTCAGAATCACCAAAGATATTGATCGACTTAACATCTAAGGCATAGGCAACTTGGAGACCTAATATGAGTGCTTCATATTTGGCAATATTGTTGGTACAATCAAAATTGAGTTTGAAAGATAAAGGCATGGGTTCCCTGTCAAGTAGAATGAGGATAATGCTTGCCCCACCCCCACACTAACACTTGGAACCATCGAAGAAGAGTGTCATTTGGTAAGCGGGTTCATCTAGGGAAAGGGTGGCAATTGACTCATCTAGAAAGTCAAAATTAGAGGGTTAATCCTGAAAATAGGTGCATTGACCAATTGGTCGGTGATAGATTAGCCCTTGATGGAGTTTTGGTGTATAAATTCGAGGTCGAGGTTGGCCAAAATCATGAGCCAACATGCAGCACGTTGATTTTTGTAAGGTTTGGCATACATGAAGTGTGAAGGGTCGGTGTTGGTCACAACATAGGTTTTTGGTTGAGCAGGTAATGGCAGAGTTTTGTGGCAATGAAAGCTAAAGCTAAGAAAAAAATTTCAGCATGGGTATATCAGGTTTCATAGTCTAAAAGAGTACGGCTTATGTAATAAACCACCTGCTCCCTGTGTTGTTCATCACAATGAGCAAGCATGGCTCGCAAGGAATGATCGGTAGCTAAGATGTATAGGTAGAAGGATTGATCTCCTTTAGGTGGAATGAGTATGGGTGGTTGGAGAAGGTATTATTTTAAGGCCTCAAAAGCTTTGTGATAGTCATCATCCCATTTAAAGGAGACATCCTTCTTGAGCAGATGATGAAATGGTTGACACCGATCAGACAATTGCGAAATGAAGTGGAGATAGATTGCAACTTACCTTGCAAGCTACGAAGTTGTCTAAGGTTAGTGGGTGGAGGCATTTCTAGAATGGCCTTGAATTTAGCAAGGTCAACTTCTATACCATGTAGGGAAATGATAAATCCTAGGAGCTTTCTTGAGAGAACCGCAAAGACACACTTCTTGGGCTGAAGGTGAACATAATATTTAATAAGGTAGTCAAAGATGGTTTTTAGGATGGCGAGGTGCTCGGAGTGGTGTTTGGATTTGGCAAGGAGGTCATCCATGTAATCTTCTAATATATGATGCATGATGTCATGGAAGATGTAAGTCATAGCCCACTGATATGTGGCACTAACATTTTTAAGGCCAAAAGGTATGACTTGATAATGAATGTCCCCAAGGGGTGATGAATGTAGTTTTATGTTGATCCTCTAGGAAAGTAAGATTTGGTTATAACCCGAGAAGCCATCCATGAGTGATAGCATCTCGTGACCAGTGGTAAGGTCAACCAGTTGGTCAATACCAGGTAAGGGAAATTCATCTTTTGGGCAAGCTAGATTGAGGTCACGGAAATCCATGCAAATGTGGAGTCCCCTTGTCGCCTTAGTGACAGGGAAAATGTTAGAAATCCAATGAGGATAATCAATGGGTAAGATGAAGGAAACCAAAAGGAGGTGTTGAAGTTCTTCTTTGACTAGAAGAGCAATGCGAGGTGCATTTTCCTTAGCTTTTGTTTCATGGGTTTGGCATCGGGAATGGTGACGATATTGTGGACCACTATGGTGGGGTCAATACTAGGCATGTCTACATAAGACCAAGTGAAAGCGTGGTTATGGTTTTTGAGAAAAGAAGTGATGGCTTCTTGTTTAGCAGCATCTAAATATTGACTGATCTTTAGAATGTGCGGGTCATCCTAAGTATGAATGTTGATTTCGATAGTCGATTCATTCAACATGGTTTGTGTCTCAGATGGTAATGACCGATGAATATATGAGTCTTCAACACCAAGGTAGGTGAGTATAGATTCATCATCCTGACATTAAACGACGTTAATCGAAGGTGTATCGTCATCGATCATTTTAGGATATAAGAAGGGCAGAGAAGAAGGATCCTCGTCCTCACATTGATAAGTCAGAGGCCCCAAGGAAATGGTGTTTATGAAAAAAACATTAGGAGGAATGGATTTTGGATCCATCAAATCCGTCGGCGAAGGTGGTGATGGTGGTGAAGAAGGTGGAGCGGGTGAAGAAGGTGGAGAGGGGCTAATGTCCTTAATGAGTTCAATGCGGGCCTTCTTGGTAGGTGGTTTAGCAAAGCCGATACCACTACGATCGTTATGTTTGCGAGTAGTACATGGAATAAGATGGCGGCCTTCCACGCAGATCGGTATAGGAAGGTGTGGGCAAAATGGTGATTGGTGAGTGACTAGAAGTCAGAAAATGGGTGGGTTTGTGATGGTGGTTCAGGTGTGTAAGTGGTAGTATCAAGTCCCCCATAGGTGAGATTGGTACAAAGGTGGGGAGGACCATAAAGGAGGTGCTCTCCTATACGGTGATCATAGCAAGGGTGTTGGTGAAGACTTCCATACTCTTGCGGAGTAAGGAATGTGTTAACACTATATAGGTAATACTCCCCGCAGTGAGGCGTTGAAAAATGACTTCAAGGATCGATGGTTGGTATTTGGGTAGCTGGAATGGATGATGTGTCAAAGGTTAGCTCAGAGGTGGGGCGAATAGAGTGGGAGGATGACGGTTTGGCCGTGAAGGTTCTAGTAGTGGTAGGAATAGAGGATGCAGGTGCGGTTGAGGTAGCATCGTCATTAGTGAGTGGAGGTGTAGGTGAAGAGGCAGTGGTTGTGGAGGTAGATGCTTTAATGGGTATAAGCATGTCATTGGGTTGGTAAATCATGTTGCAAGTTTTGAAAGGTGATGAGTCAATCGGAATGTGATGGGTCAGCTAGAATGGTATAGGTGTGTCCTTCATGCTCAAACTTTACACAATGATGCAAAGTGGAAGGAACACAACCCATAACATGAATCCAGGGTCTACCAAGTAACATGTTATATTGAAATTCCCCCTCCAAGACGTAAAACAACTCTAGAACTATACGGGGCCCACGCAAACATGGAGGATGATAGTGCCAAGTGTAGAGGTGATAGCATCATTGAATGAATGCAACATGATGGGATGTTTATGCATGCAATTGTTAGGTATGCACATTTGAGTGAATGCATGGGAGGAAATGATATTAATGCTAGCACCCCATTGATCATAACACATCATACACATATATCATCAATGTGGATAAAGATGAAGAGAGCTAGATCTAGGTCATCGGTTTGGTGTGGTGCGATCTCTTCATCTGAGAAGCTAAGGGAGGCTACCTGGTGAGTAGGTGGAGATGCAGATGAAGGTGGTAATTTTGTGAGAGAGGCTACATGATGGGGTGTAATAATGGATGCCACAGTGTAGGGTCATTAGGTAAGACCTCAATAGATTGAAGAACCTCCATGAGAGCTTGACGATGGGATTTCAAGGTTTGGATGAGGTCATATAGGGACATCTTGAGGGGAGATTGGTGTAATTGTTTGAGCATCACACGGTGTGTAACCCCATTGGAAATAGGATATGTGGGGCTATGGATAGTGATTTTAGGTGTGGGTGTAGATGGTATGTTGGGTATAGGATTGGTTGGTGGGTCGGTTGCCTTTTCCTTGCCTTTATCCTTCTAAGCATGGGTAGCAATGTGGATCATGTTGATTTGAGGTGGGGAGGTAGGTGAGGTAGGTGAGCCATGAAAAGTATAGCGACAAGAGGGGCAAAATCCAAGTGGTGGGAAGGAACCTTGTGAGATGAATTGAGCACACCAACATTTGGGTGGAGGTTTGGTGAGTTCTCTGATGCGAACCATGTTAATTTCAAATCTTGGGGGTGGCTCTAAGAGTTGTGGAGGTGGAGGTCTTGGTCATTGAGTAGGAAATGAGGGAAGCACTATGGGAATGGGTGATGGTGAAATGGGGTCCTCATTGAGAAGGTCATCATCGTCAAAGTTTTCTTCAGGAGGACACAATTAGATAAGAATGGTTTTCAAATCCTTGCAGCTCTCCACATCGTGCCCTAGCACATGATGGTAGGAACAAATTTTGGTATCGTCAAACCCCTTTGGTTTGGGTTTGAGTGGGTCATAAGGTCTGAGAGGCAGTAATGTGATGACAAAAGTTTCAAGGAGGTTGGTTAAGATTTTGGCATAGGATCCCGCTAGTGGATTGCAATGGGAAGTGAAAGTGGGTTTGGGTGTAGGCGTGGCTAACTATAGAGGAACGGTCTTTGCATGAGGGGAAGTGGATCAAGCCATGGATTTCCGCATCTTGGTTTGGTCTTGGGTGTTGGTCATGTTTGCTTGGGTAGGGGTATGGTAGATGAACTGGAAAGAGAATGTGTAGTTGGTTTGACTACCTTATTAGAGGGTAGCGTATTTTTGTTTTTAGGTTGGACCTTCTTGGGTAAAGGTGATATGGGCGCATGAGATCTAGAGGGAAAATCAGATGGTGGAAGAGGATGAGTTACCCATGGGGATAATTGAGGTGCTGTGAAGGTAGATGGTGCAGGTCATGCAGGAGGTGTGAGGGAAAGAGACTGAAGTGTCGTGGGTAGTGAAGGAGTGATCGATGGTATTGGAGGTATGGGTGGTAAAGATGTTGCAGGTGTGGGTGGAAGTCATCTTGGGTTTTTAGTTTACCGGTGGGTGGAGGTTTCTTAACCATGTTGGAGGGGCGAGGTCCTAAGATGAAGGTGATGAAGGTGTAATCGGTGGTGTTAGGGTATGAGATCTATGGGATTGGTTCTTCTATTTGGGCATTGAATTAAGCTTGGTGTCGGATTTGGAGGATGTAGCTAAATCTAATTTGATGGGTGGATGAG